>VZQC01010290.1:0-68949 GCA_009823505.1 Rhizomys pruinosus
AAACACTTTTCAGTGTGAATGGAAATTTCCACAGTCCACTTAGAGAAAAAGTTTATGTTCTTTTGTATAGCATGGCCATTTTAAGATGAAGCTTTTAGCTTTTATATCTCAATCTGATGTTATGTATTCCAATTGTATTACTTTAGTTTAATATTTTATCTTAAGCACATTCCCAAGAGAAATTATAAAAGAATTATTGCCAGGCAGGAGATGTAAAAACTTTCAAAGGTTGAGCCTAAAGGAGGAGGTATAAAAAAATGGGCTTTTGAGGATTTTTTTGAGAAGTTAGAGTCCTATTTTTTTTTTAACCTAGAGCTAGGTATTTGGGAAGTGGGAAAGTGGGTCTCTGCATAGAATTCTTTGATTACATTTTGTTCAAGGCAGACTTCTACTTCTTTGATTTTCCTCAAATGTTTTGCCCATATCCACACCTTCAGAGACTTCCCGATGTGTTTTATTTCTATACCACTTTATTTTTCTTTCTGGACTCTAAACTCCCTAAGAAAAGAAAGCACATATTTCCAATATTTTTTTGCAAAATCCTGTCGGGAAAGTCACTTAATGAGTGACTAGATTGGTGGACATTGAACATAGTGCCTCTGGAATTCTCCATGAGAGTAGTCATGGCCCAAGGTCTGGATTTCATATTCTAGCTCTTAGCTTACTGGTTGAATAATCTCCAGCCCTGGTGCTCTGATCATCTGGAAACTAGACATTAACACTGACCTTGTTGAGGAAGATTAAGATAAGGTACAGGATGTGGCTCATTATCTGGCATGAAACAAATTTCAATTTACAGAAGACTTTGAAGCCCCTCACCGTGAATTAAACTTTGCAAAATATTTCAATTTTCCCTCAATTCAATTATGGGGGGAGTCTGCTTACATTCTACAGAGAGTTTGAAGTTTTAATTTGTTTGCTTTCAAAGCCAACTTAACTATTCAAAAGATCATGCAGTGTTAGACCAAGAGAGGATAGTTAAGTTTGCTGTAAGTTCTGCTGTTAATGTCACAGTCTAGTCTGGCTTTACTTTGGAAATGGATAGATGGGCCTGGACCTTAAAGAGACAGGAATAGCTAGGTGAAGACATGGGAAAAGAGGATTGAGTAGATCTTCGCAGGATCAGGAGGAAGATGGGCCAGTGGTGACAGAGGAGTTAGAGGATAGTAGGCATGGAGGATAGAGGATAGTAGAACAAGTGGGAAGTCTAGACTCATAAGACTGACAAAGGTAGGAGGATGGAAAGACTATTTCAGAAAGCCAGGCCCCATGCTAGGGCTTTGCTTGGTAGCCACAATTATTTTATCATGTCCTTGGCTTTCAGTTAATTTTACAGAAAAGAAAACAGCTTATAAATGCTAGCCAATCATGAATCACATTGGCAATATGCTGTCTCATTTATGGATTTGTGAAGGCTCCTGTGGTGGTTTGAATGAGAAGTCCCCCATCGGCTTCAAGTATTCAGACATTTTGTCCCCAGTTGGTTGCGCTGTTTTGGGAGATCATAGAAGGTGTGGCCATGCTAGAGAAAGTACATCACTGGGGGTGGACTTAGAGAGCTCAACAAGCCTTGCTGGTCTCCACTTGTTCTTTTTCTGCTTCCTGTATTCAGTGGAAGATGTGAACCTCAGCTTTCTGCTCCAGCTCCTGCCACCATGCCTCCCCACTGTGATGGACTCTAATTCCTTGGAACCGTCAATTGTAAGGTCAAATAAACACTTTCTTTTATACGTTCCCTTGGTCATGGTGGTTTTATCACAGCAACAGAAAAGTGATTAATACAGTATTTGGTTCCAGGAGTGGGATGTTGGCTGTGAAGAACCTGACCATATGGGTGTTTGGAGAAATGTGGAAGAATTTAGAACTTTGGGCTAGAAAAGATGTTGACTGCTGTAAGGAGAGCGTAACTGGCCATTCTAGTAGAAGCCTGGAAGAAAGCAATGCTGAGAAAAATGTATTTCCAGAGGAAAATAAGGACTTAAGCAGCAACTGGGATATTTTGGCAAAGAGTCTGGCTGGAGTTTGCCCACAGCCCAAATGCTTGTCTGAGGCTAAGTTGAAAAGCAATGGACTAATTTCTTTGGTGGAGGATAGTTCAAGACAGCCTGATGTAGAAATAGTGGTGTGGCTGTTAATGGTGAATATTATACAGATCTACAGTGAAAAAGAGCAAATGGGGCAGAAGGAAATGCAGAATGTACAGTTTGGATCTGAAAAGTACACTAGGAAGATTAATGTTGGAGCCAAGGCATGTGGAGAGGAGTCCTTCAATAAGGAGATTAAAGTGATTGAGGAGAGGCCTAGATATTTACAAGTAAACAATGGAAAGAGTGAGATTAAAGTGACTAAGTAGAGGGCTAGATATTTACAAGTAAACAACAGAAACAGAACCTTCAGGGCAAGACCACACCCACCTAAGCTTCCAATTTTTGAAAGGAAAATACTGACTGGTTTTTTTTTACTCCAACAAGTCCAGGGCAGAAAAATGCTACAAATGTGGTTGAAGTAGGATAGGGTCCATCCCAAAGTTGCAGCCAAACTCAGCAGGCAGTTTCATTCACATGGTTCTGGCTTTAGAGGCATGAAGGATGCAAGAGTGAAAGGGTTGTCAGTTCTTTTTCCACAGTTTCAGAGAGCCTCCAGGGCCAGGCAGAGTGCAGCAGGGGTGTCCCTGCATAAAAAAGGCTCTGATAGGCCATTGCATGAAGCATGAAGGTGAAGCTTGTTGGCAGTGGAGATTGGAAGAGGACATTTGAGATGCCAGAGCTGTGAGATATTTGCCAAGGAAAGCTGCATACAGGGAGTGGTACCAGCCTCTTGCAAAGCTGCAAGAGCTGAGCCATCTAAGCCCTTTAGAAGTAAAGTCCCAGAAGTCGCACATGAAGCTAGTGGACTTGGTGTTTGCCCTGCTGGTTTTCGGTCTTGTTTTGGTCCTCTATTTCCTCACTATGCTTGTATTCCTCCCTTTTGGAATGGGAATGTGTATTTGGTTCCACTGTATGTTGAGAGTATGTAATTTGTCTTTTGATTTTACAGGAGCTTACAGTTAAGAGATTGGCCTGGGTTTCAGAAGAGACTTTGGGTTACAGATTTTTGAATAGTATTGAGACTGGTTAAAGACTATGGGGCCTTTTAAGGTTGGACCAAAGGCATTTTGCATTTTATGTGTTCATGAGCCTATGAACCAGGGAGTGGAATGTAGTGGTTTGAATGAGAATGTCCCCCATAGGCTTCAAGTATTCAGATATTTTGTCCCTAGTTGGCAGCACTGTTTTGTGAAGCCACAGAAGGTGTGGCCATGCTGGAGGAAGTATGTCACTGGGGGTGGGCTTAGAGAGTTCAACAAGCCTTGCACATCTCCAGTTGCTCTTTTTTTGCTTTCTGTATTCAGTGGAAGATGTGAACCTCAGCTTTCTGCTCCAGCCCCTGCCACCATGCCTCTCCACCGTGATGGACTCTAATTCCCTGGAACCATAAATCATAAGCTCAAATAAACTCTTCCTTTTATAAGTTCCCTTGGTCATGGTAGTTTTATCACAGCAACAGAAAAGTGACTAATACAGCTTCTGAAGAGGACAATTAGTGACAGTAGATTGGCTTTTGTAGGGGCGTTCTGTAAGCACTTGAGGTTGAGCTCAGGAGCATTGGCACCTTTTAGAGGCAATGGAAATACATTAGATGTTTTCAGTTTGGTGGGAAGTAAGTTCATAATTTTGTAATCTGGCAGCTGGGAACAACTCCCCTTATCTTTGACATTCAGGATTCCATTTTGGTTCCTGTTTGTCCTTGTTTATTTATTGAGATATACCTTCCTCTGAGGAGCAGAGAGGAGGTAGAGCATTCCAGACTCTACCAATCTTATAAAAGGCAATGTAATGAGGAGCAGAAAGCTTTCCCTTGTGCTCCTGGCAGAACCCAGAGCAGAGGAGGGCATGCTAACTCATTCTCAGGAATATGGAACAATTGGTCCCAAGATAGCATTATAAGCTTTCGTTCTGAATTTTCCCCCATCTTCTCCATTCCAGTTTTATCCCCTTAAGCCACATACTAACTTCAGGGTTGAAGTATTTGATTTCAGCATCAATTTTCTTACTGTTGAGGAATAGAGGTGAGTCATTGACATTGTTATATTATGGCCCATAATACATTTAATGTGAAATAGAATTATAGAATGTGACCTGAGGACTCTCTATTGCTTTGAAAATTAACACCTCACCTCCCATATGTTGTTTATACTTAAACAAGGGCTTTTCCTCATCCTTGTCTTTCAGGAGCTTCCTATACACCCTGTTCTTTAGTCAGAACACCTGCCTGTCTAACTAGCATGGATGCACTTAGGCTCCATCCACCTGCCCTTTTCATGTTAGCAGCCTGTTGAGTCACAGATCCCATGGTATCAGATCCTGAACAGCCAAGGTGACCTCAGGGAACATTTTAAATAGGTAAAAAAGTTCTTGATAGCATGTCTGTCTCACCAGTGCCATCCTGCTGACCCTGGACTGCTCTGGGATGCCAAACAAAGGGAACTAGTGAATTCTTGGCTGCCTTCTGCTCTACCAGAACTTACTACTCTTTCTTTCTTTTTCTCCTTTTCTCCATTCCTGTAGGGCCTTGGTTTCTGCCAGGTGACCATAAGAGGCAATAATTTGATAAAAAAAAAACCATAATGCAATCTCCACTAATCAGGAGGTGAGCTAATGTCCTGTTCACCCAAGGCCCCATTGTGCAGGCCCCTTGTCTTCATCACTTCTTTTTAAAGAGAAGTCTTAGAAGTTCTAGTTCAGCAAGTCTGGAGTGATGTTCAGTATATGTGTCTGGATAAAGTTTTAGATGATTCTCACATATCAACCTGGATAAGAAATACTCTTATGAGATGATGGTTATGCAGCCAGCTGTGAAACTGCACTGGGGGATGCAGTAGCTACCAGCCACATGTGGGAAATTAAATTTAAATGAGCTAAAAAGAAATAGTTTTGAAACTCAGTTACTAGCTGCCTTTTACTTTCCTTGCCTTCTTTTCTCTTCCTTTCCCTATTTCTCTTTCTGTGATTCCCCTTTCAACAAGCAGCGTTACTGTTTTGTGTAAAAACTAAGATCTAAGGAGAGCTTTTGGGCTATTGGGTGGGTGTGGGTGGGGTCACCTCACAAGACTCCCATGCTGGTCACTTCCAAGTGGAGAGATAGACATGGCTCTTGCAATCTTATCTAACAGCACAGATCTAGAACACTTCCTCCATCACAGAAAGTCAGCTGGACAGTGCTGCTATGAAACACATCTAGCACTGCCTGTCCGAGGCTGACCCAGCCTCCGGATGTTTCTATTGTATCTGGAGCATCAGTTCATCCTGCTTAGATTAGAACTTCCATTCTGACTGTGTTTTCATTAGACGTGTAGCAATTGGTGGGAAAGCTACATTATAGTGACACATGAGTTCTTTTTGGCCATCGTTTTGACACCAGGTCTTACAATTTAGCCCAGGCTGATCTTGAACTCTATCCTCCTGACTTAGCTTCCTGAGGGCTAGCACATATCTCCATGATGGGCATCATACTAGTTCTAATAAAATATACATTTTGGGCTAAGGATACTGGCTTAGTTGGTAAAGTGCCTTTTGCACAAATATGAGGGTCTGAGTTCAGTTTCCTGACACTTACATAGAAAACCTGTGTGTAGAGGCAAGTGTCTGTAGCCCCAGCATTGGGGAATTATAGACAGGCGGATCCTTAGAGTTCACTGGATGGCCAGCCTAGTCATCAGTGAGATACAGGTTCAGTGAGAAAGCCTGTCTCACAAATAAGGTGGAGGGTCAGAGACATGGCTCACTCAGTTGGTTGGCAAAGCACTTGCCATGCAAATCTGACAGCATGAGTTCAGTCCTTGGAGAGAAAGAGAAAATCTGCTCCATGAAATTGCCTACTAACCTCTACAAGTATGGCATGGCAGACACACACACACGCACACACACATGCATTAAATGAGGTGGAGAACGATTGAAGAAGATACTTTGAAGTCAGTCCCTGGCCTCTGCGTGCACCCCCCCCCCACATCTGCATGCACATGTGTATACACCCACAGGAGCATGTACATATACACATACGCACATACACACAACTTATTGTCTGCTGCTCATGTTTTTGGTTTATAGAGTAGTTTCATATTCATTGACTTGGATGATGCTCATACTAATGACAGAAGTTAGGCAGGAAAGGTAATGCCATTTCCATTTAAGAATGTGGGAACATAAGTACTCATTAATGGCACCATAGCAAGATAAATAAGTAGCTATAAAAACAGTGTACTAAAAGTAGACCTGTTGATTTGCACAGATTTACCCACAGTAATAGGGACTAAAAACAATCATGGAATGTGCGAGTAGCAAAGGGTGTTTACTGGGGTAGAGAGTATGGGAAAGGGGAAGGATAATGCTAAGTAAAAAAGAAGCAAAAAGATTGTATTGAACTGCATGATCTGATAACATGTACTGAACTGCATGATCTGATAACGTGTACTGAAATGCATGGTCAGATAACATGTATTCTTTTACATAAAATCAGGTGTGCTTCTGCTTAATAATAGAGATGATGAAACTACTTGGAACCCTTTACTGTCCTGCTTGTAGGTCAGGAGTGGTAGAGCTAGAACCTAAGCCTAGATCTTTCTGACCCCAAACTTGGATCAGCATGGCTAGTAGTCAAGATCCTGGAGAATTCTGTCACTTAGTGGCCTGATGTCCTCATGACTGAAACAGGGAAAGTTGTTGAAAAGGAAGCATGAGCTAATAGCTTCAGAACACTGAAGCTCGATTTGGCAGAGTAGATCTGATACAAATATTAAAAGCTACCTTTGCTCTGGATTACTCAGCTGTATGAAGTGCATCAAGGTGTGAATACTGCTCCCAGTGTATTTATTTATTTATTTATTTATTTATTTATTTATTTATTGTTCTAAATTTTTAACCAGCAGTCATAAATAAGGTCTGATCAAAGGACTCAACTCAACATAAACAAAACAGTGTACATTTGGTAGGGGAAGCAAAGCAAAGGAAATTGGAATAGAAAAGACTCTTTAGGGAGTCCATCTTAGTGAAATAAAGACAAACACAGATACCACTTTATGTACAAATGTGTTTATTGCTGCATTTTCATAATAGCATGAGATTAAGGGCTTCTTAGTGTCTTACCACAGGGGATTAGTTAAGATAACTGTTAAATAGCTATTTGATTGTACATCATAAACCTTTTCAATTGCCTTAGAAAGTAGGGAATAACATGTTAAGTATTCATGCTATAATGTAATGCAGATGTGTAGAATTTAAAATTATATGCCTATTACAATTATATTAAAACAAAGTTCTTTCATGGAAATGAATAGAATAACATAAATATTTATTATGGGGTAATATTAGACATGATTTGGGGGTTACATGTACGTGTTTTTTGTGGATGTGTGCACATGTGTGTCCAGGTGCATATGGATGCATATATATGTCATATGGAAGCCAGAGGTCAATGTTGGGTGTCTTCCTTGATCTGCCTTCACTTTAGTTTCTGAGACAGCATCCTTTACTGAGCCTGGAGCTCACTGATGCAATTGGGCTGGCTGGCCAACTCTGGGCACACTGCAAAACTGGGTTATAGATGCATGATGCCATGCCCACCTGTTCTAGTGACTGTCTATTGCTGTGATAAAAACATTGACCAGAACCAATGTGGGGAGGAAAGGGTTTATTTGGCTTACAGCTCTGAGTCTATCATTAAGGGAAGCCAAGGTAGGAACTCAGGGCAGGAACCTGGATCACAGACAGTGGAGGTATGCTGCTTACTGGCTCGATCCCATGGCCCATCTTCAACTTGGCTTCTTACACAGAACAAGACCACCTGCCCTGAGGTGGAACTGCCTACAGTGGGCTGGACTCTCCCACATCACTCAAAAGTCCAGAAAATGCCCCACAGATATGGAAGCAGTCATGGCTGGAGCAGGAAGCTGAATGATTGCATTTCTCCAAGCCATCCTAGTGATGAGCTTCCTCTGCCAAACCTAAAACCTCCCCTCACAGTGCAACCAATTGAGACAAAATGTCCAAGTACTTGGAGCCTATAGGGGCACCCTCACTCTAGCCACCACACTGGGGGCTGGTTTTGGGAGTTGTTAATTCTTGCCAGATTTCCAATCTCTCTCTGCTTCTTGTGATTGCTTAAAAATGTGATTGTTATTTCCATAGCATATTTCTTGATTCACTGCTTTCCATTTTAATCCCATATTACTCTAATCTAAAAGATGCACACATGTCCTCCATAATATACTAAAAGTTCAAGGTCTGAGAATACGTGTTAGATCAGCTCTAGAACCTGTGTAGGGATTCCCAATACAAGAGCACAGTTGTCTTTAGATCGTGAGGAGTATAATATTAACGTTGGGGGACAACTTTGTTCCTTGCCCTCTGAGGTCAACCAAGTCTTAGGGGATTATACGTGGGGGCATCTCTTGAAAAGTCCTGCAGAGGTGGGTCACCATTCTTCCTGTTCATGAGGTCTTGGAGAGCCACTAATGGGACTTCAGCCAGTGTCCAGTCTATAAAGAGGAAAGTCTGCTCATGCTTCAGAAAAGGAAGCCTGGTCTAGTAAGACCTGATTTTGTCCTCATGTGGATAGAACTGGTGGATGAGGAGCTGAAAGAAGCAAGGGGCTCCCACCCTACCCCCCAACCCCCCCAGAGACCCCTGAGGATCAGATCCTCAACTGACCCTCAACAAAACAAAACCTTGGCTAATCCGGGCTATCTGTATGGCCTTAAGCATCCAGGAGGATAGTACAACCAGAAATAAATAATAAGACCAGAGAACCTGTAATGCAAACACAGAACTTGAGATCTTAGTAAAAAGACAAAAAGAAAAAAAAGAGAGAGAGCACCATTGTTTGGCCTGTCTACAGCTCTCACAGGCAGGCGCATATGCTCGGTAGATGCCACTGTATTAGGCACTCCTCAAAGACATGAGATACAGCTTATTTTACTTATTAGCCTTCCAATGTGGACTGCAGACTGCTGAGATACTCAGTTTGTGAACTAAGCAGCTAATGGAAATTCAGCTTCCTCAGAAGATGGACTGACATTGTTGGATTACCTCGGCAGTATCATGGAGGCCAATGCAGGGGGATCATGACAGGACGTGTGCTTACTGGACTGCATTTGGGGGCACAATATTTAAAGCAGAAGCACGTCAGTAAGGGTTTCCTTCTGCATAAGGTTTTTTATAATGTAATGTCTTAATCATAATCTACCATCAAATATTTTAGGAATATCTTTAATGTTTAGATAGTATATTAGCAGCATGCAATAATTACATCATAGGTTTTCAAGCAGAAGCAGTCTATTGGAAGGTCCTCCTCTGCTGCCAGTTATCATAGGCTGTTTAAAGTTAGAAAACTGAGTAGAAACCCTGAACATTGTAGAAATCCACTTTGCTCAGTAATACTTGAGTTGTTGCAATATTAGACTATCCATTTGGTTGTTACAGAAAATCCTTAACTGTAATTGATGGTTGTTGCCGTAATAGCCTGTATTTCTACCTCTAGTAATGGGCTTTATGTGCTAGATTTCAATATCCTTGAGCCTGGGCAAGTGCACAAGCCTTTTAAAAAAGAAACATGGTTGACTTGCACAAAACTGATCAGATTTGAGAGATTGTTAATGGTCTTGAAGTGTTTTTTGTGGGTGTGAAACAAATAGTGAGACTTTGAACTGTTCCCTTATTATAGTATTGAAATTAAGTCTACTCAATCTATCAAATCATGTTCATGCCCTGATTTTATGTACTTGTATCTATCAATAAACATTGTGAAAAAAATAAAATTAAATAAAAAAAGAAAAAAATGTGATTGTTTGGCTTTCTGCTCCAGCCACCATGTCTGCCATATCTGTGGGGTATTTTCTTGATTGATGAGCGATGTGGGAGATCCCAGCCCACTGTAGCAGTGCAATCCCTGGGCAAGTAGTCTGTGTTGTATAAGAAAGCAGGCTGAGCATAAGGCAACAGACCAAGCCAGTAAGCATCCTCCATGATCTGTGCTCCAGGTCCCTGCCTGGATTTCTTACCATAGCTTCCTTTGATGATGGACTTTGAGCTATAAGCCAAATAAACCCATTCCTTCCCATATTGTTTTGGTCAGTGTTTTTAATCACAGCAATAGAAAATATCTAGGAACAAAGTTGGTACCAGGAGAGATGGGTGGGCTCTTCTAATAAAAGCCTGGAAGAAAGTAGTATTGACAGCAATGTAGCTTCCAGAGAGAAATAATGACTTACGTGGCAACTGGAATATTTTGGCAAAGAGTCTAGCTGATGTTTACTCAGAGCCTAAGAGCTTGCTTGATGCTAAGTTGAAAAACAATAGTCTAATTTCTTTGGCTGAGGAAATTTCAAGACAACCTAACATTGAATTGGTAGGTGAGTATTAATGTTGAATAGTATGGAGATCTATAATGAAGAAAGAAGGTGGGGACAGAAAGAAACACAAAATGTACAGTTTGGATAGAAAGAACATTAGGAAGATTAATATTAGAGCCAAGACGTGTGCTGGAGAGACTCTCTTTGATAAGGAGATTAGAGCCATGAGACATCTGCCAAGGAGAGCTGTGTACAAGGAGTGTTTCCAGCCTGAAAGAGATGGTGGGGCTGTGGGGGTTTGGGCACAACAGCCCGCAGATTGGTTTTGCACGAAGGATGCTTGTACTCATGGATTATCACTTATAGCTAAAAAATGAAAAAAAAACTGAGAGAAAGATGCAGGACAGTTATGGCAGAATGCATGATCTGGGATGGGGTGGGGGGGTGGGGGGGAAGGGAAAGGAAATATGCCTGATCTGAATTGGAAAATGATGTAATGAAAGGCACAAAGCATCATAAAAATTAAATTAAAAAAAAAAGAAATGTATGTTGCACGCAGCAAAGCTGGAGAGGCTGAGCCATCCAAGTCCCTGTAAACTCCCAGAAGTTGCTTGTAGAGCTACTGGAGTTGGTATTTGCCCTGCTGGTTTTTGGTCTTGTTTTGGTCCAATACTTCCTCAGTATGCCCCATTCTAACCTTTTGGAATGGGAATGTGTATTTGGTTCCATTGTATGTTGTAAGGATGTAATGTATTTTGATTTTGTAGCAGCTTACAGTTAAGAGATTGCCTTGAGTATCAAAAGAGACTTTGGACTCTGGACTTTTGAATAGTATTGAGACTAGTAAAGACTTTTGAAGGTAGGCTAAATGAAGTTTTCATTTTATATGGTCATGAGCCTATGGGGGCCAGGGAGTGGAATGGGGTAGTTTGAATGAGAATGTCTCTCGTGAGCTCCAAGTACTTGGACATTTTGTCCCTAGTTGGTGGCACTTTGGGGAGAGGTTTTAGCAGGTGTGGCTTTGCTGGAGGAAGCACATCACTGGGGCAGGCATTGAGAGTTCTTAAGTCTTGCCAGATTTCTATTATCTCCCTGCTTCCTATGACTAGTTGAAGCTGTGACAGCTCAGATTTCTTCCTAGACACCTCTGTCACCATGCCTCCCTGCCGTTATGAGCTCTAACCTTCAGGAAAGTTAAGCCAGATAAACTCTTCCTTCTATAAGTTGCCTTAGTCATGGTGTTTTATCACAGCAACAGAAAAGGAACTAAGACACCAGCTTTTATGTAGATGCTGGGGACCTGAATTCAAGTCTTCATGCTTGCACAGCAGACACTTGACTGACTGAACTATCTCTGCAGCTTCCTGTATATGATTTTGTATCAAGCAAGGAGAGACTGCCTTGGGGTGAGGACTTGCTTGTCTCTGCTTGTCTGCTATTGGCAGTTCAGTGGTCTCCATGCCTCCCTTGATGTATGTGTCCATTTTATTTGGGGGTGTGAAGGAAAGTCAGAGACTTTTATTCACTGTGTGTTTCATGACCTCTTATGTCACTGGAAGGTGTGGGGTTACACAGAGGTATCCATCTGTTTAATGGGAGAGTTTCCTGGATTTGTAGTGAGCAGGTAAAGTGTGGAGGGAGTGGAAAGAAGACACTTTACTATTTAGTACCACTCTTTTTTTCTTCCACAATAGCGTTCATTATTAAGCACCAATGTAATTAGGGCACCACCCCCTTCCCATTACTGACAACCTGAATCACACCAATAAAATCTCAGGTCAGAACTTATCTTGAGGAAAGTTAGGGGTTCATTTTCTATTTTTAAAAATTAGCTTAGGGACTGGAGAGATGGATCACTGATTAAGAACACTACTTCTCTGGCAGAGGACCTGGCTATGGACTCACATGATGACTCACAACCATCTGTAACTCCAGTTTCAGGAGATCTAACACCTTCTTCTGGCCTTCACACACACTAGGCACAAACATGCTACACTTACATGCATGTAGGCAGACAATGATACACACGATACACATAAAACGACAGTAAATAAATATTAAAAATAAAATAAAAAGTTCTTTGAAATTAAAAGTTTTCCATAGATATTTGTGACATAGATATTTGGTTTTGATTGATCCCTACTGTCCCTTGTTCATCCCCCCTCCCATGTTTCTGCCTCCTTTTCAGGCTACACCTTTCTACCACCAGTATCACCCTTTCCGCTTTAGTCATATCTCATGTGTCTTGCTGTCTTTTCTACCCTCCTCCCTTAAAGAATCCTTTTTCCCTTCTCATGGGCTTTTTTTTTTTGAGTTTATTCCCCTCTACCTAAATTTATGCCCAACTAGATAAATAGATGTATACCTATTTAACAAGTAGAACCAAGGATCCACATGTGGAAGAAAACATACAGCTTTTGTCTTTCTGATCCTGGATTATCTCACTTAATAGTTTTTGCAGTTTCATCTATTTTCTTTTTTTAAAATATATATATTTAATCGAATTTTTGTGCATTTCCATACAACACATCTTAATTATATTAGATACCCTCTACTATGTGCACCCCCACAGCCCACTCACAGGATTGTATGCATTCTGTCAATTATGTTAAGGCCTACGGAGTCAAGTTTGTGTACCCAGAGGTCCCTGAATGTGAGTCCATCCGTACTGGAGCCTCGTCAGCCTATCTAGCATCACTTCTTTAAAGAAGGCCAATTTTATCTATGTTCTTACAAATTTGATTTTTCTTTAAGGCTGAATAAAATAAAATTTCATTACACACACACATACACACACATGGAGGGAGGGAGGGAGGGAGGGAGGGAGAGAGAGAGAGAGAGAGAGAGAGAGAGAGAGAGAGAGAGAGACCCTATGTGTGTATCCTTCTGTTAGTGCCCGCACACTCAACACCCTAGGCGAGTCAAACTAGCAATCTGAATATGCGGATGCATCCAATATGGACTCACTTTAGAATTGTAAATGAATACTATTTGGTGGGCTGCTGCAACATACGGGGCACAAACTTTATGGGTCTAAATAGCAAGGAAATGGAAGAATTGCAATGTTATTGATCTCCAAAGTGTAGACATTTCATGAGTATTAAAGTTCATCTGTGATGGCTGCTTAAGAAAGGGCTCCTTCGGGTGTCACTTGAAAGCGGACGTCCAGTCGCTTAGGGACAGGAACAAGAAAATCAAGAAGAAGACATGGTCTCTCGATTGGAGCACCTCAAACCAAAAAGACTCGCCCCACATAGCTACCCCATAAGGTGTGGCCGTTATCACCGTGAAATTCTTGTGCGCGGACTGGCACTATTTAAGGCCACGTGCTCAAGAGAAGCGCTGAGTACTTGGTCCCGAGTTCTATCCTTTTTTTCTCTCCGGGCTTGTGCCTAGCTGACAAATCTGGTGAGTTTTTCTTGCTGCTTTGATCAACCTTTTGGATCCCATTGTGTACTGAGACCGGCAGATCTGCTGGAATCCACCGGGCCTTCAGCAACTGGATTGGAAACTATTGAGATACGCAGCTTGTGGACTGAGCAGTCCCTGGATCTCGTCATCGGCTTTGAACCAGAAAAAAGTTCGGTGACGAGGCTACCATGTTGGAATCCTTGAAACTCTGTCAATAGTGAGGCAAATAATCAATGAAATTGTATATAGCATATCTATATATTCATCCTGTTGTCTTTCTGTTTCTTTAGAGTAACCTGACTAATACCCTGGTACTCCGTAATGGCTACTCAGCTCTGCAACGTGAAGCAGAATGCATCCAACGACATTAGATATAAATGATAATTAATTGTGGCTGTGGTAACAAGCAAAAATATATTGGGGTACGAAATGAGAGTTGCATGTACTGTTTGAGAATGAAATGTCAATATTATTCAATCTTTTGATTTTTTAAAATAAGATTTTTTGGGCTTGAAGACATGACTCAGATGGAATAGTGTTTATGGATATAAAACATGAAGACTTAAGAAGTTTATAACACCCTATCTATCCACAATAATCCAGGCAGAGCATGGCGACCTGCTTATGTAGCCCAGGATCCAGATGCAGAAGACAAAAAAATCCTGTGAGCAAGTCGGCTGGCGTAGACTTCGCTGAATGGCAAACACCCCATTCCTTGTAGACTCTGCCTCCAGTAATTAAAAGTAAGCATGACTTAAAGGAAAGCTATCCAAAATCAATGATGGGCCATCACCTAACCCGCATTCAGTTGAACCCATGCATGCATGTGTGCCTGTACCCACATGGTGCCCCAATACTCAATATTGTATTACCATTCATAATTACACCTAGCAAAAATATTTAAGACAAACAATACCATAACCTCCCACTACTCAAGGTTCTGACATAAAGCACAAGCAGTGGATTTAGTTTGGCCTGTGGTTTGCTATCTCTATTAGCCACACTCAGGCCATCCTGGTCTATAAATCCTAGGACGCAATCCCGAACCTAGGATGATGCTCACTAGCCTTCCTGGGAAACTTTCTCTTTCACTGAGCGATTTTAATTATTTTTTAAATTAATTAATGTAATTTTATTTTTTGTTATCACAATCTAGAACCCATGCCCCCCCATTCCCCCCACCACAGAGCTCAAATGCATTCTGCCAAACATGCTTTTCAGTCTTTCTCAGTCTTTCTCATATTCTCACCTGGAAGTGGCAGATGTTTGGAAGTGATCAGAATTTCAACTGGTGGTTCCAGTCAGTTCTTTGAGGCAGTGCTTTCTGATTGGTGTTTCCAATATGGCAGTACTCCAAACTGCTTTGGAAGCAAAGCTCAAGGGGCGACATGCACAAGAAAATCTTCTAACAACTAGGTAATGTAGAACTAGCATCCACAGATGAAGGAGACATTGCTCGTTTTGTTTTCTAGGACGAGTGTTACCTTCACTGCATTGTGGATTCGTCCTCTAGCGCTCCATGCATTTTCCGGAAGAGACTCAGGTGATGTGTCTTTCTTTACTGACTCAAGGACTAATGAACGTCTATTGGTGTCGAAAATGAGTGCTACCCACGTGTTTCGTCTTTCAGCTGACGGAGTCAGTGATGGGCATCTGCGGTTGGGGTTGCCCGAGCCTCCTTGCTATGTATGAAGAGAGCTGCAATAACATGAGCCGTGCAGCTATTATCTGCTGGTGGGCCGTTGAGTCTTGAGGTAGGTACTGATGCGCTAGGAGTGGTATGGCTGGGGTCAGGTGGCAAGTTGATTCCAACGTCTTCCAAGGGTCTCTCCACCACTGACTTTAGGTCTCAACTGCTCAAGTGGCTGTATGGAGTTTGACATTCCACCAGCAGTGGATATGATATGATGTTCCCCTTGTCCTCCACAACCTCATCCAGCACCGAAACGGTAGTCATTTGCTTTCTGATCCTAACCAGTCATTATTGGAAGTAAGATGAATGTCTAAAGTGGTTTTGAATTTGCATTTCCTTACAATGATTAGCTGATGTTGAACACTTCTTAAGGTGTTTTCTCAGCCATCTCTAATTCCTGCACTTGTGAAGTCTTTGTTCAGCTCTTTGCTCCCATCTATTGATGGGTCATTTTTTTCTTTCTTCTTTGTTTTTGAGTAGTTTATATACTTATGGAAATCAACGCTTTGTCAGCTGTTTCTGCAGTGAAGGTTTCCTCCCACTCTGTGGGATTTCTCTTCACTTCCTTTTTGTTCTTTTGATGTACAGAAGCTTTTGAGTTTAATGAGGTCCCCTTTGTCAATTGTCTTATAATTCTTGCAGCAGCTAAGAATTAGCAAGGCTGTAGGAAGTCTTTTCCTACGCCTATGTCTTGTAGTCTGCTGCCCAGTATCTTTTCTTCTATCGCCTTCAGAGTTTGGGGTTTTCACGTTGAGGTATTTATCCATCTGGGTTGACTTTTGTACAATGGCGAGAGGTAGGGGTTTAATTTCATTCTTCTACAAGTGGTGATCCAGTTTTGCCAACACCACTTGCTGAAGATGCTGTCTTTCCTCCATTGTGTCTTCTTGGCCCCCTTGTTCAAATATAAGATCGGCTAAAATTGTACGTGCTCAGGTTTTGATCTTCGTTTTATTCCATTGGTCAACAGGTCTGTTTTTGTGTCAGTACCAGGCTGTTTTATGACTATGCCCTGTAGTATAGTTTGAAGTCTGGTATAGAGATCCCCCTTTGTAGCTCTTTTCACTCAGGGTTTGTTTGGGTTATTGGGGGTCTTTTGTTATTCCAAATGAATTTAAGATAATTTTTTATCCCAAGCCTGGTAAAGAAACTCTTGGGGATTTTTTTGTTGGAATTGCATTAAATCTATACAAGAGTTTTGGTAAAATGGACATTTTTACATATGTTAATCTTTTCCCAATCCATGAGCATGGGAGGTTTTCCATCTTCTGATGTCTTCCTTTCGATTCTTCTTTCTTTCTTTAAAGGTTTAAAATTTTTTGTTGTAGAAGATCTTTGGTGTCTTTGGTTAGGTTTGTTCCTAGGTTTTAATTGTTTTTGAGGCTATGTGAATGGGAAGGTCTCCTTTGAATTCTTTTCTCCAGTTGCTTGTTCTTGGTGTGTAAAGAAAGGCCATTGATTTTTTTAAGGTTATTTTGTATCCTGCCACTTTGCTGAAGCTCTTAATCTGTTTCTAGGATGTTTTCTGGTGAGTTCTTTAGCATCCCTTAAGGTAAACAATCATATCATCAGCAAATAGGGTAGCTGACTTTCCTCTTCTCCAATTAGAACTCCTTATTTCCTCTTTCTTGCTTATTGCTCTAGCAAGTGTTTCCAAGCACTATATTGAAAGGAGTGGTGACAGGGGGCAGCTCTGCCGACTTCCCTACTTTTAAAGGGAGATGTTTCTGTCATTTCCCCATTTAGGATGATATTGGCTGTGGGTTTCCTGTATATGGCTTTGGATTACATTGAGGAATGATCCCTCCAATCCCAATTCCTCTAGGACTTTAAGCATGGAGGGATGCTGGATTTTGTCAAAGGCTTTTTCAGCATCAATTGAGATGATGGAGTGGTTTTTGTCTTCATTCCATTTATATGGTTTTGATGATGTTTATTGATTTTCATGTTGAACCATCCTGCATCTCTGGTATGAATCCACTTGGTTCATGATGGATGATTTCTTGATGTGAGTCTGTATGCGTATTTGCCAGTATCCGTTTAGAATTTTGGCATCTGTGTTCATGAGGGAGATGGGTCCTATAAATTCTCCTTTTTTAGTTGTATCTTGCCTGTTTGGGTAATAGAGTGATGCTGGCTTCATAGAAGGATATTGTGGGGAAAGTTCCCTCTGATTGTATCCTTTCAACAGTTTCAGTAATATGGTTGTAAGTCTTTTTGAAATGTTTTATAGAATTCTGCTGTGAAAAACTGTTGGGCCTGGGCTTTTTTTTTATTGGGAGGTCTTTATTACATATTCAATTTCTTCATGTATTATGGTGGTCTGTTTAGAAAACTGTCTGATCTTTCTTGGTGAGCTTTGGTGATCCCCAGGATTTCAGATTATTTCAATTCCTATTTCTTCTAGGTTTTTCAAAATTTGCAGTAGAGTGTATATGTTTCTTGAAGTATTCTCATATGATTTTTCTGGATCTTTTCCTTGTCTGTTTTGATATTCTCCCTTTTTGTCAGGATTGTATTGATTTGGAGTTGTTCCTTCTTTCTTTTTGGTTACTGGCTAGAGGTCTGTCTATGCTTGTTTTATTCTTTCCAAAGACCAACTTGGCTTCATTGATTTTTTTTGTATTGTGTTTCTTTGTTTCTATTCGTCATTGATTTGCTGCTCTGTTATTTTGTCTGTTCTTCCTGGTCTGTTGCGTGTTCGGGTTCGCATCTGTGTTGCTCTCAAGTGCTTTAGCTTGTAGTTAGATCATTCACTTGTTGCTCTTTCTATTTTTCTAATGTAGGCACCCAGGGCTATAAACTTCCCTCTTAGGCTGAGATTTTAAGGTATCCCATAGGTTTTTGTTGTGTTGTATTGTCATTGTCATCTCAGTTCCAGGAATGTGCTTTTCTTTCTTTCTTTTTTTAAATTTTTTTTTTTTTATTTCGTATGTATATGAAATGTACTGCCTGCGTGCAGCTTATGTGCACCCATGTCGGTGCAATGCGCGCGGAGGGTCATAAGAGGGTGTCAGATTCCCTCTGGAACTGGATTTCTCTGGAATTGGATTTCGGAGCTTAGTTAAGTTGTTGTGGCACAGGGTGGGTACTGAACGAACCGGTTCTCTGTAAGAGCGTCGGTGCTCTTACCACTAGGCCATCTTTCCAGCCCTTTTATTTCTTCTTTCTTTATCTCTTCCTTGACCCATTCATCATTCAAGAGTGTGATGTTGCTTAGTCTCCATGTGTTCTTGTAGGCAGTAGGGCTTATCCTAGTGTTGATGTTGAGCTTTATTTCCACTGTGGTCTGATAGAATGCATGAAATTATTTCAATCTTTTGTATTTTGTGGAGGGTTTCTTCTGTGTCTCAGTATGTGGTCGAATTTTGGAGAATGTTCCATGGGATGCTAGTAGAAAGTGTATTCTCTGATATTAGGGTGGAATATTCGGTAAGTGGTCTATGAGGTCCATTTGGTGTTCATATCGTTCAGTTCAGATTCCTCTCTGTTTATTTTTTGTCCTGTTACCTATCCAAAGCACTCAGTGGGGTATTGAAGTCCCCTACTATGAGTGTACTGGGGTTAGTGTGTGACTTGTGGTCCTGGAGAATTGTTTTTATAAATTTTGGTGCACCAGAGTTTAGTGCATATATATTCATGATTGTGAAATCTTCTTGGTGAATTGTTCCTTTTGATAAAAATGTATCTTTGTCTTTCTGATTTCTTTTATTGAAGTCTATTTTGTCTGATATAAAATACGCAACCTGCTTTCTTTTTGTGTACCAATTTGCTTGGAATATTTTTTCCGTCCTTTCACTTTAAGGTGGTGCCTGTCCTTGAAGGTAAGATGTATTTCTTGTAGACAGCATATTGATGGATTCTGTTTCCTAATCCAATCTCCCAGTCCTATGTCTTTGATTGGGGAATTAGTCCATTAATATTAAAGTTATGACTGATAGGTTTGTGTGGCTTCCTTTTCGCCTTAATAATCCATTTGCGGTTTGGGGTTTGGTTTCTACTTCTGCAGTTATTCTTTTATTGATTTCTTTCTCTGTCTAGGTGCCTGGGGAATGGTTGCCCTTTCTTCTGCTTCTTTGAATTGCTCAAGTATTCTCTGAAGGGTTGTTTTCCAAGACATGTATTCTTTCAACTTGTTATATCATGGAAGGTTTTTCTCCTCTCCTCAATATAATAATCGACATTTTTGCTGGTTATAGTAACCTGGGTTGGCATCTATTGTCCTTTAACACTGGGAATGCTTTGCTCTACATTCTTCTTGCTTTCATATTTGCATTGAGAAGTCAGTTGTAATTCTGATAGGTTTCCCCTTATAGGTCACTTGTTGTTTTTCTCTTGTGGCTTTAAGGATTTTGTCTTTGTTTTGTTTGTGTGTCTAGCATTTTAAACTATGATGTGGCGTGGAGAATTTTTTTTCTGGTCTTGTCCATTTGAAGTTTCTATGTGCTTCTTGTATTTGTATTGGTTTGTCTTTTTTTTTAGTTTGGGGAAGTTTTCACTATTACTTCTGTTGAAGATCTATGATCAATACCATTTTCTTGGGATTCTTCTCCTTCCTCTATTCCTATGATGTGGAGGTTTGATCTTTTCATAGTGTCCCACAGTCCCTGGTTGTTCCAGCTTTTGTGTATTTTAAAATTATTCATAAACTTTACCTGGAGGTTTTTTAGTTGTCTGTGTTTATCTTCCAGGTCTGATATTCTTTGTTCTGCTTCCTCCATTCTGCTTCTGAGGCTTTTTCCATTCCTTTCCTCTTGATTGGATGAAGTGTTTGATTTCCTTTTTCTTTTCCTCTTTCTGATTTCGTTGTATTTTCTATTTCTCTTTGGAGCTTCTCAATCTCTTCTGTAGCTCTTGTTTCCGCTGGTTTGGTTTCCTTCTTTTTCAGCATGGATCTTTTCACGTGTTTCCCATTCCTTCCGAGTTTCATTTTTCTCTCTTCTTCTTGAGATCTTCATTCTCTTTCTTTGTCTTTGATTTGCTCTTTATAATCTTTGTAGTTCTTTCAATATGTTCCGCATTGTTATTCTTGTTTGAGTTTGTTTCTTTGTGTGTTGCCTGAGTGCTCTATAATGGGTGGGAATCCCCTGTTGTAGGATATCTTCCACAGGGTTGGTAGAGCTTGATGTGGGATTATCTCCTGCCCCTTTCCCATGTTGTCTCTTCTTCGTGTCCTGGCATATGAGCTTCTCCTTGCCTGTATTCCATGTAAGTCCCTAAATGCCTCTTCACTGTGTGTTGAAGGCTTGCTTTGCTTGCCTCCTTCAGATACCCTTGTAATCCCAGTTGGCAGGGGCAGGGTGTTGTGGGCCCTGGCACCTGTGCTTGCCTCAGCTGGTCTCAGGAGATCTCAAATCTCAAGACCCACACAACCCTACGTTTTATAGCAGCTGGGAGGATTACTCCACCCCCACAGCCACAAAAGCCGATTAAGCAAAATACAACTGGATTAACAGATTAACTATATTAAATCAATGAACAATGGGCCTTGCTGAAGCTCCCAGCTGCTGCCTACCGACCTGCGCTTGCCTCAGCTGGTCTTGGGAGATCTCCCATTTTATTTTTTTATGTCAATTTTTATTTTTTTTCCTTCTTAATCAAATTTAGACTCATTCCCCCATCCATGCCACACCCCCTGTGTGCCCCCCGCCTCCCCACAGAGACTCATGGATTCTATCATGCATGTTAAGTCCTGTCTTGCATCTCTTTCTCAGTCTTTTATAACCCTTTCATAGCAGTTTTCTGTTTTGGTCAGTTCTTTGAACAGGTTTCTCTCCCTCTCTCTTTTTGTTCCCTTTAATTTTATATTATTTCAAAATATCCTGAACATTTCATAACCTGGTCAAAAAGGAAGTCCCACCAACAATAGGAGCTGATACTGCTGGAGGTTTAGAAACTAAGCATTTCTCCAAGTTTCTCCTTAGAGAGTTTGTTAGGTTTGTGGAAGTACTCTTCGGGATAATAAAAGAGTAATTCTACAAAGTCAGTAAAGCAGTAGATCACATTAGCTGTCTATTGATATGTTGTAAATTACCACACTGTTAGCAACTTTAAATGATACTAATTTACTGCTTGACTATGCTGGGAGGCATCAGATGTCTACGCCTTCTCACCTGGTTTCCACTTCTGATTTTCACACGTAGAAATTTGCATCTTGCCTGGCTGGGCTCCTGTTTGTAGGCTTCCAACAAAACTGTCCATCCATGATCATTCATGTTGTGACAGAGTCTAGTTCCTCTGGCATGGGGCTGAGGTCCCTGTCTTCGTGTATTCACAGGGGCTGCTTTTAGCTCCTAGAGTCCTGTGGTCCTTCCGTGTGAGCCCCAGTCCTCACAGCCTGTGACATCATGCAGTATCTTTCACTTGCTTAGACTCCCTTATTTTCTGTGACTCCACTCACCTGTTTCTCAGGTTTCTCCTTTTCTTTAGTTTCACAGCTTTATCCTGCCAAAGTCCTTTGTCCATATGATGCAACATGTTAACAGGTTCCAGGTTCTGGAGTGTGGACATCTTTGGGAGCCATTATACATCTGACCATAGAGCATTTTAGAATCCAAAACCAAGTAGACAAAAATATCTCATTTGCCAAATGGCATCTTCCCTTAATCTCTGCAAGGTAGTTATCTCAGCATCATTGTTTGAACAATGCTTGTAATACCACTAGTATCATGAGGTGCTCATGACTACTTATGAGAAATGAATGAACTAAAACATTCAGTAATATAAAATGTGTAATGTGGCCAGGCATGGTGGCCTACACCTTTGATCCTAGCACTTGGGAGGCAGAAGCAGGCAGATCTTTGTGAGTTCAAGGCCAGCCTGGTCTACAGAGTGAGTTCCAGGACGGCTGGGACTACAGGGAGACCCTGTCTCAAAAAGACCAAAAAAAAATGTGTAAGTNAGAGTTAAATAATGCCTAGCTACTGTAAAAAAAAAAAAAAAAAACATTTTTTAAATTTACTTTTTTTTTTTTTTTGGTATTGTTCGAACAGGGTCTCTGGAACTCACTTGTAAGACCAGGCTGTCCTCAAACTTACAAAGATCAACTGAACTTGCCTCCGAGTGCTAGGTTAAAGGCATGAGCCACCACGCCCAGCTTAAATTTACTTTAAAAAATTTTTCGTCCCCTCAATGAAAAGATCCAGAAACATAGGAGATACTTCAAAAAACTATAATCTACTGCAATTGGAAAAACCTAAAGAATGAATGAAATAAATCTGAATCCGGGGATCACCAAAGCTCACCAAGAAGATATCACAGCTAAACAGACCATAAATACAGGAGAACGAATGTAATAAGACCTCCCAAAAAAAAGGCCCAGGCACGATGATTCACGGCAGAATTCTATAAAAATTTCAAGACTTACAACCATATTAACTAAACTTTGGAAAGGATACAAATAGAGGGACATTCCTCCCAAATTCCTTCATAAGCCACATTAGGCTACTATAACCAAAACCAGGGAAAGAACAACAAAAAGGAAACTATAGACCCATCTCCCTATGAACACAGATGCCAAAATTCTAAACGGAATACTGGCAAATCACATATACAGAACTCACATCAAGAAAATCACCACTCATGACCAAGTGATTCATACCAGAGATGCAGGGATGGTTCAACTAGAAAATCAATAAACATCATCAAACACTAATGGAGAGAAGACAAAAACCACCCATCATCTCATATGATGCGGAAAAGCTTTGACAAAATCCAGCAATCCCTCATGCTTTAAAGTCCTGAGGGAATTGGGATTGGAGGGATCATTCCTCAATGTAATCCAAAGCCATATACAGGAAACCCACAGCCATCATCCTAAATGGGGAAATGACAGAACATTCCCTTTAAAGTAGGGAAGTCGGCAGACTGCCCCCTGTCACAACCTCTTTCAATATAGTGCTGAAACCGAGCTAGGGCAATAAGCAAGAAAAGGAAATAAAGGAGTTCTGAATTGGAGAAAGAGGAAAGTCAGCTATCCCTTTTGCTGATGATATGATTGTTACTACCTAAGGGATGCTAAAGAACTACACCAAAAAACTCCTAGAAACAGATTAAGAGCTTCCGAAGTGGCGAGATACAAAATAAAACCTAGAAAAAATCAGAGCCTTTCTTTACACACCAAAACAAGCATGATGAAGAAGAGTTACAAGGAGACCTTCCCACTCACAGTACCTCAAAACAATTAAAAACCTAGGAACAAACCTAACCAAAGACACCAAGGATCTCTACAACAAAAATTTTAAACCCTGAAAAAGGAAAATTGAAGAGGAAAGACATCAGAAGATGGAAAACCCTCCATGCTCATGGATTGGGAAAAGAAATATAGTAAAAATGTCCATCCACAAACATGTAAGATTTAATGCACCCAACAAATCCCCAAGAGTTCTTTTCACACAGGCTCTGGGATAAAAAAAATCTAATTTCATTTGGAAAAACAAAAGACCCCGAATACCAAACAAACCCGGAGTGAAAAGAGCAATACAGGGGGATCCTATACGACAGCAAACTATACTATAGGGGGCATAGTCATAAAACAGCCTGGTACAGCACAAAAACAGACCGTTTGACCAATGGAATAAAACGAAGATCCAAACCTGAGCCATACAATTTTCAGCCACTCATATTTGAACAAGGGGGCCAAGAAGACACAATGGAAGAAAGACATCATCTTCAGCAAGTGTTGTTGGCAAAACTGGATCCCCTTGTAGAAGAATGAATTAGGTAATTAAACCTACTCTCACCTTGTACAAAGGTCAACCCAGATGGACAAAACCTCAACATGAAACCCCAAACCTGGAGGTGATAGAAGAAGAAGCTGGGCAGCAGACTACAAGACTAGGTGTAGGAAAAGACTTCCTATCGCAATGCTTAGCTGCCAAGAAATAAGATCCAATTGACAAAGGGGACCTCATTAAACTCAAAAGCTTCTGTACATCAAAGAGACAAAAAGGAAGTGAGAGGAAATCCCCAGAGTGGGAGGAAACCTTCACGCAGACACTGACAAAGCTTGATTTCCAGTATATACAAGTACTCAAAAAACAAAGAAGAAAGAAAAAAAATGACCACATCAAAAGAGGTGAGCAAAGATGCGAAGAGACTTCACAGGAGGAAGTTAGAGATGGCGAGAAACATCTTAAGAAGTGTTCAACAAGCTTATCATAAGGAAATGCAAATTCAAAAACCACTCTGAGATATCACCTTAAAAACCTTTTTTAAAAACACCTTTACCTCCAAATTAAACTTGGCTAGGATCAAAGGGAACATGAAAAAATTTGGACCAAACCAAGGTGCCCCCTTGGAAAAAGAAAGGTTTTTTTTGTTTGGGGGGGAAAAAAGAGGGGAAAACTCCAATCCAATTTGGCTGGTGGGGATGTTAAACTTTTTTGTACAGCCCACTTTATGGGAAAGCAGTTGTGGGAAGAAAACCCTTAGAAAGACTCCAAAATGAGCCCTCCGTTTTGTTTGAAAACCCAGTCAATACCAACTCCTGGTAAATTAATTAGCCCCCAAACAAAGAACCACAACAACTGAAACTTTACCTGCCAAAGATACAAAAAAATGCAAACAAGCTAATGTTTTTTTTGTTTATTGCAGCCCTTGGGTTTTCCAACAATAGCAAAAAAGGCTTGGAACCAGCCCAAGGGTGTTTGGGCCCCTTCACTGAAAACGAGTTTGGAAAAGTAGAGGAAAAAATGTTGGTAAAAACAAATGTAAAAAAAATAAAAAAAAAAAAAAAAAAAAAAAAAAAAAAAAAAAAAAAAAAAAAAAAAAAAAAAAAAAAAAGAAAAAAAATTTTTTTTGCAGGTTAAAAATGGGATTGGAAGCCTGGAGACCCATTAATGTTTTGTTTAAGTTAAAGTAAAACACAGTCCCCCCCCAGAAAAAACAAACGACCAAAATGGTGGTCCCCCCCCCCCCCTCATAAAGGAAAAATGGGGGATTTGCTTAGTAAACCCAACAAACCCCCCAGATAGTTAATTAATTTTCCCCTCATGGAGAAGGGGAGGCCCCATAGTAAAAAAAAAAGAAAACAACAGAAAAGACTGCAAAAAAAAAAATTTTGGGACCCTGAAAAATGGTGAAATTGGGGAAAGGGGGGGAATGGGTTGGGAAGAAAAGGGAACACGGGTGGGGGGGTATATTCCACCGATTTAAGGCAGAATTTTTAAGTGGACCGTGAGCTCAAAAGCAAAAGTGACCCAGTTTTTCCCGCTAAACAAACTTGTCCCCCCCCCCCTACAGGACCACAAAAAAATGGTTGGTTTTTTTTTTTAGGAACTTTTAGTAAAAAAAAAAGTTAAAAAAAGTAAACATGTGTAGTAATTTAATAACAAAACATTTTGGGTTTTTTTTTTTTACAGAAAATCCTTGGGAAAAAAAATAAAAATGGTAAAGTTGCATCTTGAAATTAAATGGAGAAATAAAATTAACTCGCTGGTTTTTTGCCGCCCAACATTTTTGCTTTACAATAAAAAATCCCTGTTAGAAAAGCAAAAAAAAAGAAAACTTTTTTTTTGGGGAAATTGAACACATACAAAATGTTTTTTGTTTCTCCTATTAAATTTTTATTTCCTTGTTCTTCTGTTTGGAACAGTATCGACCCTTTGGTAAGCAACTTCCACTTCCCTTTTAAGAATTTTGAAAAATTTTTAACGTAAAAAAAATTTAAGTTTTTTGCTTCCCCCAAAGTTTAATCAAATATATAGGGTCACCCCAAAAACAACATGGGGTTGAAAAATTTTTTTTTTTTTGATGAAAATCTATTGCCCTTTGGAACCCTCCACCTAATAGTCCATGTTTATTAATACAACCTTATCCTTCTTGGAAGACTTCTAAAACGCTAAAAAAAAAAAAAAGGGGGGGGGGGGGGATAACAGAAAAGGAAACCATGAAAACCCTTTTTTTCAAATCAAAACCCCCTGGCAGATTCCACCCAATCTTTAGAAACTAACTAAATGGGAAAAAAAAAGAATTTTTGTTTTTTGTGGTTTCCAAAACAGGAAACAAAACGTCCACCAAACGTTTAAAAAACGGCCTGAGAAAAAGATAAAAAGATACAGGTTTTTTTTTTTTTTTGGGCAAATTGAGTAAAAGGAAAAATGAAGAACCAAAAAGTGGCAACGGAAAAGCTGACCCCCCCCCTCTTGAACCGTTCAAAGGGAAGAAAAGCCCTCAGATGTTTTGCCCCACAAATAAAACAAAGAAAATGAACCCCCCCCATCTGTGGGGAAATCCTATAAAAAATGTAAAAACAAAACTAAAGTTTATAATGGGAGTTTTCCCCCTAATGAAAAACTTAAAATAAACCTTTCCTAGGTGACCACAAAAGGTTTTGTTTTTTTTTTGTTCTGAAAATATGAAAAGAAAAGGAAACCTTTTCTTGCCCTTCCCCCCCAACCCATAGAAAAAAAACCAAGGGAAAAAATATGAACACGAATTGAAGAAAGGGAAAGAGGGGGGCCATGGTAGAATGGGTTAAGGGGTTGCCGGATTTGGGGGGGGTGGGAAAATGGTGATTGTGGGAGGAACCTCCCACCGCAAATTGTAGTCTTGGGCCCCTCCCAACATTTGCTTGACAAATTCCACTTTTGTACATTTGCCCAACCCACCCCCTTTCACCCCCCCCCACTGAAAAATGGTGGGGGGGGCCTGGTAGGGGGTTTTTGGGGGACCCAACAAAACAGCCCTTGCCAAAGATTTTGGTTTTTATGCAAAATGAAAAAGGGAAAAAATGCTTTGTATCTCTGATTAGGTGGATTAATTCTGACTGTTATCCCCTCTCGACGATGCCTTCTATTCTCTCTAGCGTGACGGTCATCCTTTACATGTAGGATGCGATTCCTAGAATATCTCAAACAACTCTGGAATGCTGTTGCCTATCGAAAAAATAGAAAAACCAGAGGGAAAAAGAGGGCAAAGGAAAACAGTTGTTTATGGCAAGAAATGGCCCAAATGAAAAAATCGGGGGGGGGGAATGGGGGGGGGGGGGGGGGAAAAAAGAAAGTGTAATGTGTTTATACTAGAGAATGTTTAACAGACATATTATTTAAAATTATTTGTTTATTTTATGTATATGAGTACTTTACCTACATGTATGTAGGTACACCTGTGACATACATTCCTGTACAGGTCAGGAGAAGGTGTTTGGTCCCTGGATCTGGAGTTACTGACAGTTATTAGTTGCCATGTGGGTGTGGGGAACCAAACCCAAGTCCTTTGAAAAAGCAACCAGAGCTTTAACCACTGAACCGTGTTTCCAGCAACATAAATCTATTATTTTTATTATTCTATGATAATCTTCTTTTCCAAAATGACTAAAGTTGTCAAGTTGGCCTAGTGTCTATACTATATTAGTGTAGGAGTGAACCTAGGATCTTGCCCAGGTGAGGTAAGGGCCCCACAACTGAAGACATATCTCTAGTCCTTAAATTTTTGGTATTTGAGACAAGAATCTCACTAATTTATCCAGGCTGGTCTTGAACTCCCTTTGTAGTCCAGGCCTCCTGCCTTAGCCTCCCAACTATCTGGGATTACAAGTCTGTGCCACCAGGTACAGCTTTAAATGTTATGAAGTTTAACCAAATTTGTATTTCATAACAAGGTGACCAATAGATCTAGAATTTCTGTTGTTCTGGACAGCCTGATCCATGGTGAATATGTCTATACAGGGGATTTGCCTGCATGAGGACAAGCCTGATTTGTCAATGTGGTTTGTAAATGCAGGACAGTGACAAGTCACCTTGGACTCAAGATGGATTTGAATCTTAAGAAGGATTATTAGTGTGGGGTTTGAAAGAAAGTTACTTCTGACTTAGTTTCTATGTGCCAATAAAGAGTATAGAAACACTTTTCAGTGTGAATGGAAATTTCCACAGTCCACTTAGAGAAAAAGTTTATGTTCTTTTGTATAGCATGGCCATTTTAAGATGAAGCTTTTAGCTTTTATATCTCAATCTGATGTTATGTATTCCAATTGTATTACTTTAGTTTAATATTTTATCTTAAGCACATTCCCAAGAGAAATTATAAAAGAATTATTGCCAGGCAGGAGATGTAAAAACTTTCAAAGGTTGAGCCTAAAGGAGGAGGTATAAAAAAATGGGCTTTTGAGGATTTTTTTGAGAAGTTAGAGTCCTGTTTATTTTTTTTTTAACCTAGAGCTAGGTATTTGGGAAGTGGGAAAGTGGGTCTCTGCATAGAATTCTTTGATTACATTTTGTTCAAGGCAGACTTCTACTTCTTTGATTTTCCTCAAATGTTTTGCCCATATCCACACCTTCAGAGACTTCCCGATGTGTTTTATTTCTATACCACTTTATTTTTCTTTCTGGACTCTAAACTCCCTAAGAAAAGAAAGCACATATTTCCAATATTTTTTTGCAAAATCCTGTCGGGAAAGTCACTTAATGAGTGACTAGATTGGTGGACATTGAACATAGTGCCTCTGGAATTCTCCATGAGAGTAGTCATGGCCCAAGGTCTGGATTTCATATTCTAGCTCTTAGCTTACTGGTTGAATAATCTCCAGCCCTGGTGCTCTGATCATCTGGAAACTAGACATTAACACTGACCTTGTTGAGGAAGATTAAGATAAGGTACAGGATGTGGCTCATTATCTGGCATGAAACAAATTTCAATTTACAGAAGACTTTGAAGCCCCTCACCGTGAATTAAACTTTGCAAAATATTTCAATTTTCCCTCAAATCAATTATGGGGGGAGTCTGCTTACATTCTACAGAGAGTTTGAAGTTTTAATTTGTTTGCTTTCAAAGCCAACTTAACTATTCAAAAGATCATGCAGTGTTAGACCAAGAGAGGATAGTTAAGTTTGCTGTAAGTTCTGCTGTTAATGTCACAGTCTAGTCTGGCTTTACTTTGGAAATGGATAGATGGGCCTGGACCTTAAAGAGACAGGAATAGCTAGGTGAAGACATGGGAAAAGAGGATTGAGTAGATCTTCGCAGGATCAGGAGGAAGATGGGCCAGTGGTGACAGAGGAGTTAGAGGATAGTAGGCATGGAGGATAGAGGATAGTAGAACAAGTGGGAAGTCTAGACTCATAAGACTGACAAAGGTAGGAGGATGGAAAGACTATTTCAGAAAGCCAGGCCCCATGATAGGGCTTTGCTTGGTAGCCACAATTATTTTATCATGTCCTTGGCTTTCAGTTAATTTTACAGAAAAGAAAACAGCTTATAAATGCTAGCCAATCATGAATCACATTGGCAATATGCTGTCTCATTTATGGATTTGTGAAGGCTCCTGTGGTGGTTTGAATGAGAAGTCCCCCATCGGCTTCAAGTATTCAGACATTTTGTCCCCAGTTGGTTGCGCTGTTTTGGGAGATCATAGAAGGTGTGGCCATGCTAGAGAAAGTACATCACTGGGGGTGGACTTAGAGAGCTCAACAAGCCTTGCTGGTCTCCACTTGTTCTTTTTCTGCTTCCTGTATTCAGTGGAAGATGTGAACCTCAGCTTTCTGCTCCAGCTCCTGCCACCATGCCTCCCCACTGTGATGGACTCTAATTCCTTGGAACCGTCAATTGTAAGGTCAAATAAACACTTTCTTTTATACGTTCCCTTGGTCATGGTGGTTTTATCACAGCAACAGAAAAGTGATTAATACAGTATTTGGTTCCAGGAGTGGGATGTTGGCTGTGAAGAACCTGACCATATGGGTGTTTGGAGAAATGTGGAAGAATTTAGAACTTTGGGCTAGAAAAGATGTTGACTGCTGTAAGGAGAGCGTAACTGGCCATTCTAGTAGAAGCCTGGAAGAAAGCAATGCTGAGAAAAATGTATTTCCAGAGGAAAATAAGGACTTAAGCAGCAACTGGGATATTTTGGCAAAGAGTCTGGCTGGAGTTTGCCCACAGCCCAAATGCTTGTCTGAGGCTAAGTTGAAAAGCAATGGACTAATTTCTTTGGTGGAGGATAGTTCAAGACAGCCTGATGTAGAAATAGTGGTGTGGCTGTTAATGGTGAATATTATACAGATCTACAGTGAAAAAGAGCAAATGGGGCAGAAAGAAATGCAGAATGTACAGTTTGGATCTGAAAAGTACACTAGGAAGATTAATGTTGGAGCCAAGGCATGTGGAGAGGAGTCCTTCAATAAGGAGATTAAAGTGATTAAGGAGAGGCCTAGATATTTACAAGTAAACAATGGAAAGAGTGAGATCAAAGTGACTAAGTAGAGGGCTAGATATTTACAAGTAAACAACAGAAACAGAACCTTCAGGGCAAGACCACACCCACCTAAGCTTCCAATTTTTGAAAGGAAAATACTGACTGGTTTTTTTTTACTCCAACAAGTCCAGGGCAGAAAAATGCTACAAATGTGGTTGAAGTAGGATAGGGTCCATCCCAAAGTTGCAGCCAAACTCAGCAGGCAGTTTCATTCACATGGTTCTGGCTTTAGAGGCATGAAGGATGCAAGAGTGAAAGGGTTGTCAGTTCTTTTTCCACAGTTTCAGAGAGCCTCCAGGGCCAGGCAGAGTGCAGCAGGGGTGTCCCTGCATAAAAAAGGCTCTGATAGGCCATTGCATGAAGCATGAAGGTGAAGCTTGTTGGCAGTGGAGATTGGAAGAGGACATTTGAGATGCCAGAGCTGTGAGATATTTGCCAAGGAAAGCTGCATACAGGGAGTGGTACCAGCCTCTTGCAAAGCTGCAAGAGCTGAGCCATCTAAGCCCTTTAGAAGTAAAGTCCCAGAAGTCACACATGAAGCTAGTGGACTTGGTGTTTGCCCTGCTGGTTTTCGGTCTTGTTTTGGTCCTCTATTTCCTCACTATGCTTGTATTCCTCCCTTTTGGAATGGGAATGTGTATTTGGTTCCACTGTATGTTGAGAGTATGTAATTTGTCTTTTGATTTTACAGGAGCTTACAGTTAAGAGATTGGCCTGGGTTTCAGAAGAGACTTTGGGTTACAGATTTTTGAATAGTATTGAGACTGGTTAAAGACTATGGGGCCTTTTAAGGTTGGACCAAAGGCATTTTGCATTTTATGTGTTCATGAGCCTATGAACCAGGGAGTGGAATGTAGTGGTTTGAATGAGAATGTCCCCCATAGGCTTCAAGTATTCAGATATTTTGTCCCTAGTTGGCAGCACTGTTTTGTGAAGCCACAGAAGGTGTGGCCATGCTGGAGGAAGTATGTCACTGGGGGTGGGCTTAGAGAGTTCAACAAGCCTTGCACATCTCCAGTTGCTCTTTTTTTGCTTTCTGTATTCAGTGGAAGATGTGAACCTCAGCTTTCTGCTCCAGCCCCTGCCACCATGCCTCTCCACCGTGATGGACTCTAATTCCCTGGAACCATAAATCATAAGCTCAAATAAACTCTTCCTTTTATAAGTTCCCTTGGTCATGGTAGTTTTATCACAGCAACAGAAAAGTGACTAATACAGCTTCTGAAGAGGACAATTAGTGACAGTAGATTGGCTTTTGTAGGGGCGTTCTGTAAGCACTTGAGGTTGAGCTCAGGAGCATTGGCTCCTTTTAGAGGCAATGGAAATACATTAGATGTTTTCAGTTTGGTGGGAAGTAAGTTCATAATTTTGTAATCTGGCAGCTGGGAACAACTCCCCTTATCTTTGACATTCAGGATTCCATTTTGGTTCCTGTTTGTCCTGGTTTATTTATTGAGATATACCTTCCTCTGAGGAGCAGAGAGGAGGTAGAGCATTCCAGACTCTACCAATCTTATAAAAGGCAATGTAATGAGGAGCAGAAAGCTTTCCCTTGTGCTCCTGGCAGAACCCAGAGCAGAGGAGGGCATGCTAACTCATTCTCAGGAATATGGAACAATTGGACCCAAGATAGCATTATAAGCTTTCGTTCTGAATTTCCCCCCATCTTCTCCATTCCAGTTTTATCCCCTTAAGCCACATACTAACTTCAGGGTTGAAGTATTTGATTTCAGCATCAATTTTCTTACTGTTGAGGAATAGAGGTGAGTCATTGACATTGTTATATTATGGCCCATAATACATTTAATGTGAAATAGAATTATAGAATGTGACCTGAGGACTCTCTATTGCTTTGAAAATTAACACCTCACCTCCCATATGGTGTTTATACTTAAACAAGGGCTTTTCCTCATCCTTGTCTTTCAGGAGCTTCCTATACACCCTGTTCTTTAGTCAGAACACCTGCCTGTCTAACTAGCATGGATGCACTTAGGCTCCATCCACCTGCCCTTTTCATGTTAGCAGCCTGTTGAGTCACAGATCCCATGGTATCAGATCCTGAACAGCCAAGGTGACCTCAGGGAACATTTTAAATAGGTAAAAAAGTTCTTGATAGCATGTCTGTCTCACCAGTGCCATCCTGCTGACCCTGGACTGCTCTGGGATGCCAAACAAAGGGAACTAGTGAATTCTTGGCTGCCTTCTGCTCTACCAGAACTTACTACTCTTTCTTTCTTTTTCTCCTTTTCTCCATTCCTGTAGGGCCTTGGTTTCTGCCAGGTGACCATAAGAGGCAATAATTTGATAAAAAAAAAACCATAATGCAATCTCCACTAATCAGGAGGTGAGCTAATGTCCTGTTCACCCAAGGCCCCATTGTGCAGGCCCCTTGTCTTCATCACTTCTTTTTAAAGAGAAGTCTTAGAAGTTCTAGTTCAGCAAGTCTGGAGTGATGTTCAGTATATGTTTCTGGATAAAGTTTTAGATGATTCTCACATATCAACCTGGATAAGAAATACTCTTATGAGATGATGGTTATGCAGCCAGCTGTGAAACTGCACTGGGGGACGCAGTAGCTACCAGCCACATGTGGGAAATTAAATTTAAATGAGCTAAAAAGAAATAGTTTTGAAACTCAGTTACTAGCTGCCTTTTACTTTCCTTGCCTTCTTTTCTCTTCCTTTCCCTATTTCTCTTTCTGTGATTCCCCTTTCAACAAGCAGCGTTACTGTTTTGTGTAAAACTAAGATCTAAGGAGAGCTTTTGGGCTATTGGGTGGGTGTGGGTGGGGTCACCTCACAAGGCTCCCATGCTGGTCACTTCCAAGTGGAGAGATAGACATGGCTCTTGCAATCTTATCTAACAGCACAGATCTAGAACACTTCCTCCATCACAGAAAGTCAGCTGGACAGTGCTGCTATGAAACACATCTAGCACTGCCTGTCCGAGGCTGACCCAGCCTCCGGATGTTTCTATTGTATCTGGAGCATCAGTTCATCCTGCTTAGATTAGAACTTCCATTCTGACTGTGTTTTCATTAGACGTTTAGCAATTGGTAGGAAAGCTACATTATAGTGACACATGAATTCTTTTTGGCCATCGTTTTGACACCAGGTCTTACAATTTAGCCCAGGCTGATCTTGAACTCTATCCTCCTGACTTAGCTTCCTGAGGGCTAGCACATATCTCCATGATGGGCATCATACTAGTTCTAATAAAATATACATTTTGGGCTAAGGATACTGGCTTAGTTGGTAAAGTGCCTTTTGCACAAATATGAGGGTCTGAGTTCAGTTTCCTGACACTTACATAGAAAACCTGTGTGTAGAGGCAAGTGTCTGTAGCCCCAGCATTGGGGAATTATAGACAGGCGGATCCTTAGAGTTCACTGGATGGCCAGCCTAGTCATCAGTGAGATACAGGTTCAGTGAGAAAGCCTGTCTCACAAATAAGGTGGAGGGTCAGAGACATGGCTCACTCAGTTGGTTGGCAAAGCACTTGCCATGCAAATCTGACAGCATGAGTTCAGTCCTTGGAGAGAAAGAGAAAATCTGCTCCATGAAATTGCCTACTAACCTCTACAAGTATGGCATGGCAGACACACACACACGCACACACACATGCATTAAATGAGGTGGAGAACGATTGAAGAAGATACTTTGAAGTCAGTCCCTGGCCTCTGCGTGCACACCCCCCCCACATCTGCATGCACATGTGTATACACCCACAGGAGCATGTACATATACACATACGCACATACACACAACTTATTGTCTGCTGCTCATGTTTTTGGTTTATAGAGTAGTTTCATATTCATTTACTTGGATGATGCTCATACTAATGACAGAAGTTAGGCAGGAAAGGTAATGCCATTTCCATTTAAGAATGTGGGAACATAAGTACTCATTAATGGCACCATAGCAAGATAAATAAGTAGCTATAAAAACAGTGTACTAAAAGTAGACCTGTTGATTTGCACAGATTTACCCACAGTAATAGGGACTAAAAACAATCATGGAATGTGNTTCTGTTTGTTCTTGAATCATCTCCCTGGCTCTTACAATTTTTTGTTCCCTCTTCTACAATGTTCCCTGAGCCCTGGGTGAGAGAAGCTGAACATAAGCAACCTGTCCATGGTACCACATTCTATAGACTCCTAATTTTCACAGACTGGCTATTCAGGCCCTTTTGGGATCCTGGTCTCCTGGTGCATGGAGGAGATTTCTTAGCAAGAGTTGAGAGGAAATTAATACCTTCTTTGGTCTTTGTTCTATGATGATAAGCCTTTCTTAAAGAAGAGTTTATTTATTTATGTATGTATTTATTATTTTATTTTATTTTATTTTATTTTATTTTATTTTATTTTTGGTCTTTTCGAGACAGGGTCTCCCTGTAGCCCCAGCTGTCCTGGAACTCACTCTGTAGACCAGGCTGGCCTTGAACTCACAAAGATCTGCCTGCCTCTGCCTCCAGAGTGCTAGGATTAAAGGCGTGCACCACCAAGCCTGGCAAAGAAGAGTCTATTATTGATGTTATTCAAACATTCTCTTTTCTAGGCAGCCATAATTAATAGTTTTTATTAAGGTAGCTGAATTTTCTTCTTTATGCCATGCAAGTGTTCCCAGTTCAGATTAATCAGGTCATTACTTTCCAGTGTACTCTCATTCCAATTTCTCTGTTCAAGGACATTACTGAGTTTCTGAAATAACACCTTCACATAATGTTTTAATTTTTTTTCATACTTCTGTGACAAAACACTCTGCCCAAAACCAACTTGGGGAGGAAAAGGCTTATTTGGCTTAGATCTCCCGGGTCTCAGTTCATCACTGAGGGAGCCCAAAGTAGAAACTCAGGGCAGGAACTTGGAGGCAGGAGCTGAAGCACAGGCCATGGAGGAATGCTGCTTACTGGCTTGCTTTCCTGGCCCATGCTCAGCCTGCTTTCTTATACAATGCAGGACCACCTGCCCAGGGATGGCACCACCCATGGTGGGCTGGGCCTTGCCATACCACTCAACAATCAAGAAAATACCCTACAGACATGGCCATGGGTCAGTCTAATGGGGGCAATTCCCCAAATGAGACTCCCTCAATCCAAGTGTGTCAAGTTGACACTAAAGCTATCTAGCACACATAGTCAATCTCCTGTACAGAAGTAACTTCCTATCATCTTTAATTCATTCAGCCATTCATTCAGCAACTATATTGTGAATGCATATTACATTGTGGCAAGTAGGTGAGGGAGAGGGAGTGAGACTTAGCCCTGAACAATGCAAATGCAATTCCTGTTTCCATATTACATATTAGATAGATAATCACATTGCTACATAAATAATTATAAATTATAGGGCTTACAGGAAAGACAACTGAAGATATTGGGAAAGGAGGGCAGTTTCCTGGGTGAGGGGGTATTTAGGACCAATCGTGAAGGCTGAGTAGACATTATCCAGAGGAAGGATGCAAGGTTTTAGGATTAATATATGGAGACCCATGGCATAAGCATGCACCATCTGTCGCAGAAAAGAGGAAATAAAGGAAATTGTGGCTGAGGATCCTGAGTGTAGGCAGAGGTGACCTGAATTTTTGTTGGTGGATTAGGTAGGGGCACATCATAGACCATTTTATAGGTCTTTACATTTACTTTTTCATTTTAATATTTTTAAATTATTAGCATTTAATGAACCTCCTTCTATTATCCTTCAAGTCATCAGGACACAGATACCATATCTACACCCTTAGGCTTCTCCCTAGCTCTTTTTGAAGAATTTCGACTTCATGATGGCAGAGCTTCTCCTTCCTGGGAGCTCTGTAGTGGTCTGCAATAGCACACAGTAGTTGGAATGACTCCAGTCTTGTTTTTTGGCAGCATTTACCCAAAGTCTATCCATTGCTCAATGTGACAATTTATCAGTATTGACAATTGGGCAGAAACTCAGGTTCCACTTTAAGTGGGATGTCTCCCTAGTTGGTCCTGTGGTGTGGGTGGTACCAGCATGCTCTTGCTTCCTAGGTACTTTGGTGTTTGCTGACATAGCCGTAGCTGTGGCTCACAAGGCTGTAAAAGTTCTGGGTCTTTCTCTGGATGACATATTATCAGCCAAGAAGGAAGAGCAAGCTAATGAGTCTTTCAAGAGTTCAGGATTAAAATTCAATATTTCCTTTTAAAATTTATTCATTATTTTGATTCTATGTGCGTGGGTGTACCATCTGTGTGAGTGTACCATGTCCTGCAGTACCTGTAGAGGTCAGAAGACGGTGTTGGATCCCCTGGTACTAGAGTTATAGATGGTTATTAGCCACCATGTGGGTACTGGGAATCAAACCCAGATCCTCTGCAAGAGCAGTCAATGCTCTTAACAACTGATCCATCACTGCAGCCCCCACATTCAATGTTTCTTAATTATAAAGAATTCTAGAGACCAACACTTAGAACACACAGCTCCAGGGACCAGCGATCACATAGGAATTAGAATGACTAGTATATAGTATACTTTGCAAACCTAGGGACCACAGTGGAGTAGCTTCAGTTCCAACTTAAGGACACTGACCCCTAATGAGGATTCTCAAAGAGGTCCTGCCATTCTTTTGTTCTTTAATTCTTGATGGCTGGCTGAATTCTGAGAATCGCAAAATATCTAAAATATGTATAGAGGAGAAATCAAATTAGAAGCTCTTTTTCTGATTAAGGGAAGCTGATAATATAATGGTTGCATCAAGGGGGTGACAGTTCAGATGGAGGGGGCTTGAGGCTTTGGAAGGAAATGAAATCCAAAGGGATTGGTTATTAGATGAATATACACCCTGGGGGGAGGAGAAAGGCCAAGAATGACTCTGGGTTTTCTGGTGTGAGCCACATAATGGATGGAAAGGCCAGTAACTAAGATGGGAAAAGCTGGAAGATCAGTTGATGATGGCTTGGGGCTGGGAGCATAAAGAGGTCAGTTGTAGACCAGCTAAATTCGAACTTCTCATAAGACATCTAAGTGGGGAGGGCAGATAGACAGTTGGATATTTTTATATGAAATCCAGAGGATAAATCTTGGTCAGGGATGAGCTTTTGGCACTAGAAGGAGTGTGGGCTGTCTGGGACTACTAAGAGAGAAAGATAAATAAGAGTGAAGAAAGCCAAGAGTTGTAGCTCCAATTAACTCCAATAATGTTCAGATGTGAAGAGAGCCATTGAAACATAGAGAAAGAACAGCCCGCAAAGCACAAGGGAAGCCAGGAGAAGATGTGGAATCACGAAGCCAAGGGTAGATAGGCTTTTAGAAGAAAGGACTGAGCCATGTCTGATGATGGGGGTTCTTTAAATTGTATCTGTGTGTGACTGTTGATATGCTTGGTGGCAGGTTTTACGGTGTGTGGCCATACGTACTACACTGGGGTAATTTGAAGAATGAGGCAGAGTGAAGAAATGGAGCCACGGCAGTTGGAAAACTCTTTTGTGTCTTAAGGGTATTGAGGGAAGTAGAGAAAGTCCTGTTTTGTGAAAGGTTTACAGTACTCAGTTGTTATTTTGAGATGGGAGAGAATAAAGTGCTTGGATGCAGAGAGAAAGCAGAGTGAAGATTAGTGAAGGAGTGAGAGGCAGGGTTGGTGTTAGCAGTTGCCAAAAAGCTGGTCATGGGGAAGTCGAGTGGGGCTTTGGATGTGGGAGACACTGTAACACGAGGAAGGGAGGAGAGGAGGAATGGAGGCACAGCCAAGCTAGGTCTTGGCGGAGAGGAGACGCAGCCATTTCCTTCCAGTGGACCATGAACCACAGGACTTCTGACGGAGAGGTAAAAGTAATTCTCTGGGGAAATCCAGATGTGTTACTCAGTCCCACTCCACCCGTGTTTGGAGACAGGGTCTCTCATTGAATCTGCAGCTCACTGATTCAGCTAGACTGGCTGGCCAGCAATCCCCAGAAGTCTGTCTGTTTCTGCATCTCTGGCTGTGGATCATAGGCGCGCAGTGCCATACTTGGCCTTTTGCATGGCGAGCCCTTTACTGACTAAACCATCTCCTCAGCAACAAGGCATGTTTTCTGTCCTTAAGTTGTTCACTGAGGACATATGCATACATACTGCACACAACTTAATTGAGGCTAATGCTTAATGAGAAGAATGTGGAATGGATAGTTGGAAAAACAGATGCATCTAAAGCATCTGTGTGCTTTGGAAGGTTTTCTGTTGGAGAAGACATGCTACTGAGCTGAGACTCAAACAGTATGAGTGAGCCGGGCAGAGAGGCCTGGAGAGGTGAAGTCAGGACAGAGGGGCATGGCAAGCCTAGGGGGCTCACCGGAGGAGGTGAATGTGAATGTGGTGGGTGGGGATAAACTGTGACTGGGCTGCAGAGCTGGGCAGAGAAAGATCAGGAAGGCAGTAAAAGCACTGGAGAGCTTGGCTGAGTCATGTAAGACTGTCTTCAAGGCAGTAGTGGATTTGCCTTCTTGATAAGTGACTCTGGCTAATGTGAAGGGATATTTGAAGGAATAAGGGTGAAACTAGATGGGAGGTTAGACAGCAAGTTGTGACAGAGTCCAGGTGGGAAAAAGACTAAATGATGACTTAGACCATCTCTGTCCTTTATACTGGTCCCTTGTGATTGAAAGTCCCAGGTAGGAAGCTCTTATTTGAAGATTCCTGAAGTCAGGAATAGGGAACATGTAGGTCTGCCACTTTGAGCTTGTGTAGCCTCCCAACATTACCTGTGGAGGAAATGCCCTCAAATAGGAGTTTCTTGTTATATTACTGGAAAGAAAAATGACAGATGTTTACTGTGTTCTTCATTCTACAATTCCCCTTACTCTCACCAAGATGCTTTGAAGATGTTTTTCAAGTTAGTAATAAATTTACCTCCTTTTTAACTGCTGCATGATTTTTAATGAATTTATGTCAAGATCTGATTCATCCAGCTCTTTTGAAATCATACATAATAAGCCCAACCCATCAAGGAGTTACCTAAGAATTCTTATCTCTGAGGTGCAAGATATGATGTTGATTTATGTGGTTTCCTAGATTCTGCCCAAGGACACACCATATCTAGTATGTGATTTCTATCACAGTTTATCACACTACCTGTTTCCAAGTTTATCATTTGGATAAACAGAAAAATCTGAGTTTATATAGTTCTAATCCCAGAGCTCTGTGGGACCAACTCATGAATGCATTTTATTTTATAAAATAGAGATAGTATATTATAAATATGTTTTAAAGGTTAAATGCTAACAGGAGAAAAGGAATCTTCATCTGTCTTGCAAGTGCTATGAACCAATAACTACCTAAAGAACTGCTTCACTTGTTACTTCATCTGTGGATAGGAATTCTTTTCAGAGTTGAGAGTTTCCTCTGGCTTGAACCACATTGTCCTGTTAGGTAAGTGGCCTTGGTGTCAATGAATATATGATTTAGGCAATTTCCTGTAGGCTTTAGGAGAAAGGATGAACTACAAGGTCAAGCAGGTTCGGTTGGGAGTGCCAGGTAATAGTTCAAAGATGTCTAGTCACCACAGGTTAAAGATTAGGATTCATGACTTCCAGTATTGAAGGTTTAAATGCAAGTTGGAGCATGAATCATTGTTTGTTCTTCCCACTCATGAGCTAAAGCTGGGCTTTCAGTTACGATCTAGTTTGTAAAATAGTGTTCTCTAGTTTTCTGACTTCTCTTTCTTCAGCATTCCTGTGCTGTATACCCATAGTTTACCTGCGAGCCATGCTTTCTGTGTGCCCTTTTCTTAGGTTTACCACATTGCACTTCTAGAGAGATTATCAAAAGAGAACAGGGCCTTGGAGGAGCAAGGAATGAGATATGTGTATGTGTATGTCTGCTTCCTGGAAGATATTTGATTTCCTAGGAATTGTGGCTTTATTCATTCCTGCTCTCAAACCCCAGTCTGTCCCTGGATAAATTCTGAAGTGCATTGTTTCTAATAAGTGCAAGTACACTGTAGTCAACAAGCAGCTTTGATTCCTTTAACACATCTTATTCATCACCCTCCACAAACACTGAAGTAGCTTCACAGATTCACCCTGGAACATTGAGTGATTTACATATCAGCTCTCCTTGGAATATCTGTCATTTATAAAGAGTTATTGAATAAGAGACAGTGTGTATTATTCCTTAAGATGAGTTCTGTAGTAAAAATATCTGCTGTTCTGAATGGTTATGATATTAGGCAACATTTACTCATTTGTAAATACTCATTACAACATTAACAATCTTAGGTACATTTACTCATATGAATAATGGGAAAAGCAACTGTACTGTCCATACAGATGGAAAGCCCTGGTTCAACATCCACCTTTTAGTTCAGGACTAGCATCCACTTTGTCTGTTATCCACTGTGCTGAGCCATGCTGGAAACCCTGCAGGAATCTGAACTTCTTTTTCCTCTTCAACTCTAGAGTACAAACCTGTCTAAAGTAAGGACCAGCCTATTTACTTACTTTGGTCTAAAATTGGACTTTCCAAAGCCAAATACGCCTCTTAGAAGTAGATGTCTATGACATAAAGAAGTAGAGAAAACAGAAAGTTCCTATACACTAGAAGATCTAATTCAGTGGACTCACTGGCTACATGCCTGTCTCTGGCAAACGCTTTGCCAGCTGAGCTGTATCCCTAGCCCCTATTTGCTGTCTCCAGCTTGGTGTTCTGTCTCTTCAATAGGCAACTCTATATTTTTCTAAGCTCATTTTATTCTGGAGATAAACTAATAAAGTGATTAGTTCTTTGTGGCCACTACGAATGAGTTCCTTCCCCCAGAAATTTTTTTTTAATTTTATTTATTTTTGTATGTATGAATGTACTGTCTGCATGTAGGTTTGTGCACCCGTGTTGTGCAATGCCGCGGAGGTCAGAAGAGGGTCTCGGATTCCCCTGGAACTGGAGTTCTCCTGGAACTGGAGTTACAGACGGTTCTCAGCCGCCATGTGGGTGCTGGGGATCGAACCCGGGTCTTCTGCAAGAGCAGTAGGTGCTCTTAACTGCTAGGCCATCTCTCCAGCGCCCCTCCAAGAAATTTTTTGTAGGCTCTATTAAATGTATTAAAGGTAAGTAGGAATTCAGTAAATAATGATGGTGATATTGTCAGAAATATGTAAACATCAAAGCATATCCAAGTTCAGAATAAGTATCATTTGGAGATAAGTGCAGAGTGTTTTTTCTTAATGGCAAAGATTCAGTGATTCCCAATTTCCAATAGGCTGAGGCTTCAATCTTTGCTACCCAGGTCATGTTACCATAGTGTGTGTGTGTGTGAGTGTGTGTGTGTGTGTGTGTGTGTGTGTGTATAGGGTGGGGTGCCCAGTAATGGCTGATGCTGTTGGCAAACTGGGTATTCATGATACTGAACCAGGAAAAGCAACTTATATTAGTTTTTGTCCCGGCTTTAAAAATTCTTTGACTTCGTCCTGACTGGAAACCAATGTCTCTTGTTCTGTCTTCTATTTTTATTTCATTTTGCTTTTGTCTATGGTTTTTCTATTGGGGGAAAGTGGCTAATATTGTTGTTTTTAAAATTACTGAAATCCTGGTGTAGTTTGGATCTTAAACATCTCTACAGGTCTATGCATTAAATGTTTGGCTCCTGGGGCAGGAATGTGAGAGATGGTGGTGGCACCTTCCTTGGGGCATGTACTTGAAGGCTCAGTAAGACCTTGAATCCTGGTCAAGAAATGAACAACTTTTATTTCTATCTTGTATGCTTTGATAATGCTATCTGGTATGTCACCAGAGGGTAAGGGATGGATTAATCTAATTATGGACTGGAATTTCTTAACTGTGAGCCAAAAGTTGAGTATCTTAGGCATTTCTTACAGTAACCAACACATTTCTCATCAAATTATTATTTCTGGGCTTGATTTGTGCCCTTTACATTTTTTCCACTTAAATATTTTTATTTAGAAGAGTAGGTATTCCAAAATAATTAGTATGATTTCATTCATAAATTTATTCATTAAGCATTTATATTTTGAAAAATTATATTTTCTTTTTTCTTCTTCTATTACTTCTTTATTTTTTTCATCTTTTAACAATAAGTAATAATTTATGAGTACAAGCATCCTTCATGTAAAATCAATTTGCAAGCAGTTGTGCCCAAATTCACACAGCCCAAGGGTCCCACCATCCAGTTAGGGGGGCTTGTATGTACAATCAAATTGATCAAATAAGTGTCCAGTCTATATTGCTGTGGTTTCACCATTCACCCCAATCGCAGCTCTTACATCTACCATGCCCCCTCTTCTGCAGATTGTTCCCTAGGCTTAGAAAAGGGGCACAGGTGGATGAGAAGCAAAACAGTTTACTTTCTCTGAAGCTGTTGTCTTGGACTCTGGTCAATTCTGGCTGTTTCCTTTCATGGGCTGACAGTTTGTCCAGGAATAACCTTTTAATTTTACAAATGAAGCACAAACAATTAGATATATATGTATTTAAACAGTACTAATTGTTATGGCAGGTTACTTTGGTATAGACACAGATGTTTGGATGGTATGTTAATCCATGAATTATGTTTTTTCTGTAAAATATGAGAGGATTTTACTGTGGCTTATAACATCTACTAACCACTAGAGGTTGTGAGCTTGTGGCATCAGCTGTGGGTTATTCCTCCAAGGAGAGAGCTAATAGCCAATTAGATTTGGGATATATGGGCATATGGCTGTCACTGCTGCACAGTATTTCCAGGCAGGTGAGGTGCAGCTGGTGCTGACGGAGGAGTCTTGCTTGACTCAAGGAGACCTATATTTGCTTTATTGATTTAGTGGCCTTTGGTAACACTCTCTGGTATTCCAGAGACCAACTGTACACTTGCAAGTGCGGTCTCAATAAATCTTTCCCATGCTTACATCAGGTATTTGACAGCAGGGCCTTTCTGCCTCTCTTCTTGCAGGTATCCCAGTTTACAGGCAAGAAGTCTTTACCTTTTGTGGGGGCTTGGATCCCCTGACCAACATCTCCTTGGTAGAATAATCCATTGCTGATATCAGAGCTCTCCATATTAATATATTTTGCTCAAATGCTGACTAGCGTCAAAGAGGACTTGGGTATTAGATTTGGTTTGGAATAGAGAATAATCAATTTTCACCAGTTCCTATGTCTTTTAGTCAATTAAGGAAGGCAGTTATACCGGTTTTATAAAAGATTACCCCTATAACAGTTGGCTCCCCATTACAGTTGGATAACGACCTCATCATCATCATATTCCCCTTTGTTCTATAGGAGGTAAGAAAGTCTCTTTATCTTTATATATATATTCTTCATAGGACTCATGTATAGATAGTTGTTAAGTAGGATGCCACAGAGGGGTTGATAGTCTGAGCAGTCGAGGGCTTTTCTTCCTTTTTATGTTCAGATGGGCCAACCTTTCTGCTGGCACTTCCTGGTACATCCAAAACAATGCAAAGCCGTGTCTTTCCTTTCTCAGCCATTTAATGGTGACGTTCTGTGGGAAATTACAATATTTTCCCGTAGTTACTTTTAAGATTTTAAATGCAAAGTTTTTGACAAAAAAGACTTACTATATAAACTGTATCTGCCCCTTTTTATTTAGGTTTTGATTTTTTACCCATGAGTCTCAAAAAGCAGTTGTTAGTACACATACCTATAGGCGGAATCAAGGTGCGAATTTCATTAAATTCACCCAAGCTGTTTATTGTGACTGTATGTGGTTAGCTCGGGAAGCAAACTTAATTCCTCTCCAAGCTTCACCACAATCAGTCCTCAGGTATATAAAGGAATCGCCTTACAAGCATTGATTATCTGCATATAACTCCTAGACTAAGTATTTATTACGCGTAACACTTGTGTATTTGCCAATCAAAAGTTTATTCCTATACATGATCTTTAAGAAAACAGAATGTGTTGTGGTCGTAATTGCCTAAGTATGATATATTTGCACCAAGATATAACTCATTATGCAAAAGCAGAATTGACGGTGTTTATTCAGTAGGGTTCTTAAAGCCAATGTGGTGAGTGTTAAATATACACATATTTACTTTTACTAAGTCCTAAAACAACGTGTAAACTGTAGACAGAGTCTGGGCAATTGGAGCAATAACTGAGGCTTGAATCAGTCAAATTATAATAATATACATGAATCAAGTTTTTGAGAACCTAGTCCCGAGTACACCAGACCACCACCACCATCCGCGAAATTACACATTTCAGTCAGGTTGTTTCTGATGTGCAGTCTTTGTTGATTGTTATTCTTTGTTAATACTCGCAGTCCCTCTCCACAAGAAAGTTTTACAAACTGGGTTATTGCGCAAGCATCTGACAGATGAGATACCATCGTCTGTTGTTTTTTCTGGGACTGTGTTACTTCACTTAATATAAAATTCTCTAGCTCCGTCCATTACCTGAAAGTCATTGATGTTATCTTTCTTTACTGCTGGCATAGAACTCCATTGTGCTACATGTACCACATTTCTCTATCCACTCTCATTGGGGGCATTTTGGTTGGTCCAGCTTTTTGTCATTCGTGAACAGAGCTGCAATAAATATAGCTGGCAGTATTTCTGCAGTCATGATGGTCTTGTGGTGTATTAATACCAGGAGTGGTATTGGACTGATCAACATGGCAAGCTCATTTTGAGTCTTCTAGGGTTCTCCACACACTTTCCATAGTGGCTGTACAAATTTACCTACCCCCAGCCAACATTGAATGAGTGTTTCCCTTTCCCCCACAACCTCTCCAAGCACGTGTTAGGTAGCCTTTGTTTTCTTGATTTCCTGGGCAGTCTTATCAGGAGTAGAAATGATATCTTAGAGTGTCTCTTATTGCAATTCCCTAATTATTAGTGCATTTGACAGTTTTAAGATGTTTCTCAACATCTCTAATTCCTCCTCGTGAAGTCTCTATTCCAGTTCTTTGCTCATCTTTTGATGATTCATTGTTTCTTTTTTTGCTTTTTTTTTTTCTTTTTTTTTTGTTGTTTGTAGTCTTGGAATATTTGCTTTGCAGATGTATCTTGCAGTGAAGTTTCCTTCCCAACTCTGGGGTTCTCTACAAACTTCCTTTATGTTTTTTTTTTTTGCTATACAGAAGCTTTTGGTTTAATGAGGTCCCATTGTCAATTGTCGATCTTATTTCTCTGTGCAGCTGCTGTGTCTGATTTAGGAAGTTCTTTTTCCTACGCCTATGTCTTGTAGTCTGCTGCCAAGTTTCTCTTCTATCACTCCAGAGTTCTTGGTTTCTCACGTGAGGTCTTATCCGCTGGAATTGACTTTTTGTACGGGTTGCGAGTGAGGGTTTAATTTCATTCTTCTACAGGTGGCTGATCCGTTTTCCAACACCACTTACTATGATGCTGTCTTTCCTCCGTTGTGTCTTCTTGGCCCCCCTTGTACTTTTCAAATATGAGATGGCTGAAATTGTATGTGCTCAGTTTGGATCTTCAGGTTTATTCCATTGAATCACTGGTCTGTTTTGTGCCAGTACCAAGCTCTTTTTATGACTATAGCCCTGTAGTATAGTTTGGAGTCTGGTATAGAGATTCCTCCCTGTGTATCTCTTTTCGCTCAGGGTTGCTTTGGCTATTCGGGTCTTTTGGTTTTTCAAATGAAATTGAGGATTTTTTTCCCCAAGCCTGTGAAGAAAGCTCTTGGGATTTTGATTGTGATTGCTAAATCTGTACACGAGTTTGGGTGGAATGGAATTTTTACTATATTTATTTTCCCCAATCCATGAGCACTGGGAGGTTTGTCCATCTCTGATGTCTTTCTTCAATCTCTTCTTCAGCGGTTTAAAATTTTGTTGTAGAGATCCTTGGTGTCTTTGGTTAGGTTTGTTCCTAGGTATTTTATTGTTTTTGAGGCTATTTTAAGTGGGAAGTCTCCTTGTATCCTTCTTCAAGTTGCTTATTGTTCTGTGTAAGGAAAGGCTACTGATTTTTCTAGATTTATTTTGTATCGCTCACTTTACTGAGTATTTTAATTGTTTCTAGAAGTTTTTTTGGTGAGTTTTTAGAATCCCTTAGGTAGACATATAATCATCAGCAAAAGGATAGGGATAGCTTGACTTCCTCTTCCAATTAGAAACTCCTTTAATTTCCTTTTCTTGCCTTATTGCCCTAGCAAGTGTTTCAAGCACTATATTGAAAAGGAGGTGAAGGGGGCGGACCTTGCGGAGTTCTACCCTTTAAGGGAATGCTTCTGTCATTTCCACATTTAGGATGATATTGGCTGTGGGTTTCCTCTTATGGCTTTGATTACATTAAGGAATGATCCCTCCAATCCAATTCCCTCTAGGACTTTAAACATGAAGGATGCTGGATTTTGTCAAAGGCTTTCTCTGTGTCAATGGATGTGTGTGGTTTTTGTCTTTCAGTCCATTTATATGCTTGATGATATTTATTGATTTCGTATGTTGAACCATCCTCGCATCTCTGGTATGAATCCGCTTGGTCTGATTGGATGATCTTCTTGATGTGGTCTGAATGTGATTTGCCAGTATTCTGTTAGAATTCGGACATCTGTTTCATTAGGGAGATGGGTCTATAGTTCTCCTTTGTTTGTATCTTTACCTGGTTTTGGTATAGCATGATGCTGGCTTCAGAAATCTGGGAGAACTCCCTCTGTGTGTGATCCTTCAAAACAACCTGAGTAGTAATGGTTGTAAGTCTTTTTGAAAATTTTTATAGAATTCTGCAGTGTGAAATCATCTGGGCCTGGGCATTTTTTGGTTGGGAGGTTCTTATTACATCTTCAATTTCTTCTGTATTATTGGTCTATTTAAGCTGTTGATTCTTCTTCTTGGTTCGAGTTTGGAGATTCCCAGGATTTCAGATATATCATCCATTTCTTCTAGGTTTCAAATTTAGTAGAGTATAGGTTTTTGAAGTATTCCTGTATGATTGTCTGGATCTTTTCATTGTATGTTGTGATATTTCCTTTCATTACAGATTCTATTGATTTGGAGTTGTTCCTTCTTTCTTTTGGTTAACTGGTCTAGGGGTCTGTCTATCTTGTTTATCTCTTCAAAAAACAGCTTTTGGATTCATTGATTTTTTTTGTATCAATATAAAGTCAAATAAAAAGAAAACAGAAGCAACAGGTGAAATATATACTATAACTATACAATTTATTGATTTGCTCACGGATGGAGCAGGAGTCTCAAAGTAGCCGGCCAACTAGGAAGGCTACGAATCTCGGAACTGTCAGGTCCGCAAGGCTGTATGTCTCAGGCAGTCCCAGTCTAGTGCTGACGGCCCCGAATGGATTCCAGGAGATCTGCCAGTCTCGGTTACACGTGGGATCCGAAAGTTGATCACAGCAGTAAGGCAAACTCACCATGATGAGAGAGGCAAGCCGCAGAAGAAAAAAAGGGACCAGCTCCCGCTGCCTAGGCCTTAAATACTGCCTGCCGGCCAGAAGGTAAACACCCAATTTGGAGTGGACCATCCGGGTTAGTGCCATCGAGCTGTTTTGTTTGCCGTTCAAGTGCACCAGCCTTCCATGAAGTACCCTTAGCATTGTCAATATCTCTCTAATTATGAACGTTGGCGGGAATTTACACATTTTTTAAGCTAGCTCCTGTCAAAGTGTATGCAGCAAGAATACTTAGGAAAGATATAAAAACATGGAGAATATATTTACAAAACAAAGACAACTAACTAAAATGACACTATCCACACCTTGTCAAAGAATCCACGACCCATTGAACATAATACCGCTATAATGTCAATTACGATGGAAAATTCGACTAACAGGTATAGAGTACACTGTGCCTGCAAAGATAAATTAGCTAGGTGTAATGCTTGAGGAATTAGTTCGTATCTATACCTAAAAAGACAACTTACATCATGAATCCGAGTATGGCACATGTAATTTAGCGGAACACAAGTAAAGCCCACTCCTTAATTAGCATACATATATTTATATATATTATAGTATATTACTCGGCACGTATCTAATACGAAAACAAGCACATTTTTAAACCACCAATAGGAACGAGAGAGGTTAATATTCTATCTATAATCCACGTTTTGCAAACTGGCGCCGTGGTTCAGAGTGATATTTAGTACTGACTACTAATTCTTCTAGAGCGTACCATTATTCTGGTACAAATTTTCCTCCTGCATTTTCGCAAGCACCTACTGAGGTCTTGGCCTTTGCCTGTGATGGTGAGGACACCATACCTTCATTCCTTGAAGGTCTGGCCATTATTGTCTGTCGTGTTTGTTGTTGCAGTTTCTTCCCATTGACCTTAAGTCATTAGATCGATTGGTAGCACCAGAATGCGCCCTAACGCATCTTCCTGCCTTCCAGACATAATCTTCCTTGCCCCCTTGGTCGGAGAAAAAAGTCGCCAATTTCCCCATCGTAGTCTGGATCAATCACTCCTCCTACTATCTGTTATTCCTTCACTTGCCTGTTGGCTTAAGTGCAGTAGAAGCCAAGTGGCCAGGGGGATCTTAGCTTCCAGGTCAATAGAACGTTTGCCTGTCATCTCCTGGCAAAAGCCCTCCCCCCCTTGGAGCCAAACCTAGACCAGCAGAAACAAGCCTGGAAGGAGTACAACAGATGTGGTCGGGATGTGAAATTTCCTACGGGTCACTAGGGTGTTGTGATAGTGTGAGGGAATCATGTGCCCACTCCGACCTGTGTCCGTGTGTGGACCCAGATATTCGCGTCTATAGGAGAAACAGGTACATAGTGGGTGCTGATTCAAAGCATATACTGTTGTGGAGAACCCTTGCCCCAGCCCTCCAGCGGTATTGCTACCTCAATTGGTCTTCAACTGTGTCTTCAAGAGGGCCATCATCGTTCTATCAACCAGCTGTTCTGGGTGGTGGGAAACATGATAAGACCAGTGGATACCATGACTATGGGCCTCACTAGTTCAACTTTTTTGGTGTGAAGTGTGTTCCTTGATCAGAAGCAATACTGTGAGGAATACCATGACGTGATGGATAAGGCGTATTCCGTAAGTCCGCGATGGTAGTTTTGCAGAAGCATTACGTGACAGGAAAGGCAAATCCATAACCACAATCAAGTATCTATTCCTGTAAGGACAAAAACGCTGTCCCTCCATGATGAGTGGTCACAATGTAGTCAACCTGGCACAACAGGTTGCTGGCTGGTCACCCCGGGAAATAGCACCATATCGGGGGCTCAATGTTGTCTCTGTATGTTGGCAAATCTGCAACTCAGCAGCGGCTGTTAGCCAGATCAGCCTTAGGTGAGTGGAGTCCCATGCTGTTGAGCCCATGCATAACCTCCATCTCTGGCCAGCCAGACCACTTTGTTCATGGGCCCATTGAGCAACAACATGGATAGCTGGAGAAAGATGCTGACAACCACAGAACGAGTCATCCGATTTATTGATATTAAACTATCCTCTGCTTGAGATCACCTTTTGATGAGCAGTTACATGAGACAAAGTATCTTCACATCCTTTGACCTTCAGAGAGCTTATCCACATACTTCTTCTCCCAAAGTCTTTTCTCACCAATTTTCCAGGTCATGCTCCTTTCCAAGTCCCTGACCACCAGCCAAACATTGGCTACAGCCATGAGATCAGTTATTAACTCGAACCTCTGGCCATTTTCTCCTTGCAGCAAAATGCACAACCATGTGCACTGCGCCCGAAGTTCTGCCCACTGTGAAGACTTTCCTTCACCAGTTCCTTTAGGGTTGTTTCAGAATTGGTGTGATGCTGCAGCGTTCCACATCTGGGTGGTGCCTGCATAGCGTGCAGAACCATCAGTAAACCGGACTCTAGTCTTCTCTTCCTCGTAACTGATCATAGGGCAAACCCCCATAGAAGCCTAGGTGCATAGCTTTCAAGCCCAGGAGAATTGTAACAGGAGTGGGAACATAGGCATTGGGAACTTTTCATGTAGTAGCTTGCTGTGCCCTCAGCGCCTGCCCAGGCCCTGTCCTATGTACCACCTTGCCAATTTGACAATGGACTGTTGCGTGTGCACGTCCTCTTTATGGTCTGGTGGGTCAGATAACACCAGCTCATGATGGCAGCTTTGTCGCATGGTTTGACTTGGTGGCCCATTGTCAAACGTTAGTTTCCACTAAGGCCCAATAGCAGGCTAAGAGCTGTCTTTCAAAAGAGAATAGTTGTTTGCAGATGAAGGTAGAGCCTTGCTCCAAATCCCAAGGGCCTCCCTGTTGATTCCCCTATGGGAGCTGCACAGACTCCAGACAGCATCTCATCTGCCACTGATACCTTAAGCACCTTGGGTCTGCTGGATCATATGGCCCTAAGGGCAGAGCAGCCTGCACCGCAGCCTGACCTGTTGAAGAGCCTTTCCTGTTCCAAGCTCCACTCAAAGTTTGCTCCTTCCGAGTCACCTGATATATGGTCGTAGTAACACACCCAGATGAGGAATGTGCTGCCTCCAGAATCCAAAAAGACCCACCAAACGTTGTGCTTCTTTCTTGGTGGAGGGAGGGCCAGGTGCAACAACTTATTCTTTTACCTTAGAAGGAATGTCTCTGCAAGCTCCACACCATGAACTCCTAGAAACTTCACCGAGGTAGATGGCCCTTTAATTTTAGTTGGATTATTTCCCATCCTCTCATGCGCAATGCTTTACCAACAAGTCGGCTAGTGCTACCTCCTGTTCACTGGGTCCAATCAACAAACACTCAATATACTGGACCAGTGTGATTTTTGTGGAAGAGTCAGGCGATAAGGTCCCTTCTAACTAAGTATGGCACAACGCTGGAGAGATAACATACCCCTGAGGTAAGACAGTAAAGTATACTGTTGGCCTTGCCAGCTGAAAGCAAATTGCTTCTGTGTCCTTATGAACCGTATTTAGAAGAAAGCATTTGCAGATCAATATCTGCATACCAAGTACCAGGAGAATATTAATCTGCTCGAGTAAGACACCATGGTACAGCCTGCAATTGGTGTCACTACTGGTTGAGTTTTCGATAGTCACTGTCATTCTCCATGACCATCTGTCTTTTGCACAGGCCAAATTGAGAGTTAAATGGAAATGTGGTAGGAATCACCACCCCTGCATCTTTCAAATCTTGATTGTGGCATAATTCTCTGCAATCCCTTAGGGATACATACTGTTTTTTTTCACTATTTTCCCTGGTAGGGGCAACACCAATGGTTTCCATTTGGCCTTTCCAACCATAAGCCCTCACTCCACAGAGTCAGGGAACCAAAGTGGGGATTCTGCCAATTTCTAATTATTATATATCCCAATTATACATTCTGGGACGGGGGAAATAACTACGGGATGCGTCTGGGACCCACTGGGCCCACCGTGAGTCGGACTTCAGCCAAAACTCCATTTATCACCTGACCTCCATAGGCCCCTACTTTAACCGAGGGCCACAATGCTTTTTAGGGTCTCCTGGGATCAGTGTCAACTCAGAACCAGTATCCAATAGGCCTCGAAAAGTCTGATTATTTCCTTTCCCCAGTGTACAGTACCCTAGTAAAAGGCCTCAGGTCCCTCTGGGGAAGACAGGAGGAAGGCAAACATAACTCTTTGGTATGTGACAAGGTCCTTCCTCACTGGAACCCGGCCACCCCTTCAATCAAGGGGTTCTGGGTCTGTGAACTGTCTCAAGTCTGGAACCGGTCAACTGGGCGGGATTCGCACTCCTAAAATCAAATGTTGACTTCCGTCATTCGTTCTAGAGCTTTCTGCTTATACAGATCAAATAAAAACTTAGTAGGCTTCTTATGTATTTGGTTCCTGGGAACACCATGATAATTAGCCAGTTCCAAAGATCATTTCGGGTCATGCCATTATAGGTATTGTTTTGCCTTGCCACCCATTATTATAATTACTGTAACTACAGCTCATTGGCCTTCTGCGATTCAGTGTGCCACTGATGCCTACCTGAGGTTCTGTTAGACCTACTACGTGTACATTTTATTTATGCAAAGAGCCACAACTTCTTAACTGTAAGATCTGGCATAAGAAATAGAGCAAAAACAAAGCTTTCAAATGTTCTGGTGTCTCTCTCAGTTCTTTCCATGTAAATTCAGTGAAAGGCATGTCTCTCTGGTCTCACTATTGTGGAGAATGTGGTTTTACACTTCGAATCCATCGAGCATGCCCATCTGCCTGCCCTCACAATCCTTCATCAATACAAGCAAGGAATACAGGCTCTCTAACTCGCTGTTAGTAATGTTTTAATAAATACATCAGCCAACCATTCAAATAAACTTTTAACACCTTTTTTAACCACTCGCAGCTTCCTTTAAACTAGAATCTCTACTCAGTGGGCTCATATCGATAAACTCAGATATGATCCAATTTTATATTCCTTCCACCATTATCCCACACCCTTAAAATCAATTCCAACACATAGTCCTTAGGTTCTGCCGGAACGAATCAGCAAACTCATTAATTCTTTAGTGCGTATATCGCACCTCCTCGTGGACCACACTTTTATCTCACCTTGAGGGCTTCTTAGCTTCAATCTGGTTATAGGTCTAGAGGCAACAATTGTTGGGCCCTGAGGGACATCAGCTCCAACTGGGAGGGGGGGATTAATTTCCTCAGGCAAGGTGGGGAGGGGGGATCTGCGAGGTGTGGATTCTCTGCTGAGGTGGGGAGGTTAATTCCTCAGATAAAGAAAATCCCTCAGAATCCGAGGGTTCAAAATCCTCATCATCATGTTCTCCCACACTCTCCATCCCAAGGTTCAGGGTTCCACCCTTTCCCCACCAGTGCTCTCACTTTAACTGCTGACACTTTTCGTGGCTGGAATTAAATCTGCGTTGTAAATAGCCAACCATATAATAAGGGCTCCAGGTTGAGTTTCTGTGCTTTAGCTCTTTGGCTTTGGAGAGAAGATTCTCTTCCAGAGCACACTTGGAACCTTTAAACTGTTGTTTCGAATCCGGAGCTGGTCATTTTTATCACCGAGCTCCTATTTTCATCTAACAGTTTATCCAGACATTCTAGGAGCAACAAGGCAACATCATTTTTTTCCTGATTTTCTGCAATTTCTCGAATGTTTTAATATATAGAGTCACTAAATCCTTGCTTCTCACAAGAGGAAATTAGGTGAGTCAATGGTCTATCTTCATAATTACAAATAGTCTGCACCAAGGATTATCATTCCTCTTTATGCCACCAGGAGAGCCTTCAGTAACTCTAGCTCATTGGTTGGAGAGCTGGCCCAGAGGCTACCAAGCCACTAAAGAAATTCTATCCTTTCAATTCTGTTTCTCTAGAACCACTTCTGGTACCAAAATCTGTATTAGTCAGGGTTCTCTAAAGAAACAGAAGCAACAGATGAATAATATATATTACAATTTATTGATTTCTCACGTGACGGAGCTCAACATAGCACCGAACTGGAGAGGCGGAATCCAGGGAACTGCTCAGTCCGCAAGGGCGGATGTCTTCAGGAGTCCCAGTCTAGTGCTGAAGGCAAATGGATTCCAGGAGATCTGCCGGTCTCGGTACACGCTGGGATCCGAAAGGTTGATCACAGCGCAAGCAAACTCACCAGATAGAGAGAGGCAAGCCGCCGAAGGAAGAAAAGGGACCAGCTCCCGCTTGCCATGGCCTTAAATCTGCCTGCCGGCAGAAGGTAACACCCACATTTGGGTGGGGCCATCCGGGTTGAGGTGGCCCAATCAGAAGACCCTTTTCTCTTATTTGTTCCTTAGTTCAGTCAAGTTGACACCCAGGATTAACCATGACAGTTTCTTTGTTTCTATTTCATTGATCTCTGTTCTGAATATTTGTTATTTCTTCTGTCTGCTCATTTAGGGTAATTTGTTGTTGTCTCTTAAGTCTTTTAGCTGCAGTGTTAGATCATTCATGGCCTTTCTGTGTTTTTTTTTTTTTTTTTTTTTTTTTTTAATTTTTTTTTTATGTAGGCACTTAGAGCTATAAACTTCCCTCTTAGGACTGCTTTTAAAGTGTTGCATAGGTTTTGCTGTGTCGTATTATCATTGCCATTCAGTTCCAGGAATGTTTTTATTTCTTTCTTTATTTCTTCCTTGACCCATTCATTATTTAAGAGAGTGTTGTTTAGTCTCCATGTGTTCTTGTAGGTTGTAGGGTTTATCCTAGTGTTGGTATTGATATTTATTGCATTGTGGTTTGATAGAATGCATGAGATTATTTCAGTCTTTTTGTGTTTGTTGAGTTTTTTCCTTGTCCCAGTATATGGTTGATTTTGGAGAATGTTCAGTGGGGTGCTGAGTAGAAAGTGTATTCTCTGGTGTTTGGGTTAAATATTTGATAGATGTCTGTGAGGTCCATTTGGTGTATCATATCATTCAGTTCAGTTGTCTCTCTGTTTATCCTTTGTCCTGTTGATCTGTCTAAAGGGCTTAGTGGGGTATTGAAGTCCCTTACTATTAGTGTGCTGGGGTTAATCTGTGCCTTGAGATCCTGAAGAATTGTCTTTATAAAGTTTTGTGCACCGGTGTTTGGTGCATATATATTCATGATTCTGAGATCTTCATCATCAGTCGCTAGGTACGTGATCTAGGCAGGGGACCAGTAGAAGTAAGAACAGGGTGAATTTCAATGTCCAACTTAAAAGTCCATTAGAATTTCTTGACCAGGGCTTTCAAAGTGTCCATTTATTAGGTTTCTCCTTCTGTTAATTTGGCCATGATGTCTGGACTCAGGATCTGCTTTTCAGGCTTTTTAATAGTCAGGATATGAGTTTCCACTTAGATAATTGCTGGAAAAAAGAGGAAATTTTATTATTGAGCATTAATTAACAACAATAGTACCTTGTCTTTTGGCTGCAGGTGACCGAACTCTGTTAATCAAGGCCAAGATCTAAGGTTTTTATGCCTGTTTAACATTATTTCATATAACTTTACACCCAATATGTGCAGGCACAATTTTTCAGGCTTTAAAAGAAATATATGGACTATACTTTCTTTTGGGGTGCTTAAGTCCACACAATTAGCCCCGATTAATCAAACTTTGTTTTCTCAAGGTCATTTGAGTTTCTGGTCTTCAGAGGGCACTTGGGTGTTTGGGGGGGCACCTGGCTCCTTCTGGCCATTCTTAACCAGTTTGGACAAGGTGAGGTCTTGCTAGACTGGGCTTCCCTTTGGAGTACAAGGCAATTTTCCTCTATATTGAGCTTCCTCTGTATAGGCTCGACACTAGCTAGGCTTCTGTTAGTGGATCTCCAAGACCTCCCTGCACAGGAAGCCTGGTGACTCACAATTGCAGGACATTTTAAGAGATGCCTCCGCACAAAATCCCCTGGGACCAATTGACCTCAGAGGGCAAGGAACAAAATTTTGCCTTAAATCCTTTAGATGAATTGGTATGGGCCTTATGTACAGGCATTAAACATCCAAAAAAGTTAAGTTACACCAATCTGGTACTTTTAATTACTGTATCATGTTTAGGTAAAGCTTGAAGAAGAGCCTAAGAAGCCTTGCATAAACATTGACTGGAAGAAATCTAACACAGTAGGATAAGCAGGCAAATCCTATAAGAGAAATTTAAACAATTTTAGACATATCTTAAATACAAACAATTTACTACAAACATAAGTACTTTCCCAAACCCCATATCCTAGTTTCCAGCTTTCCAATAGCAGGAAACATACCTGTTGATCAGAATTAAGCTGAAAAAATTTTACTAGGTTTGTCCAAACTGTCTCCTTCTGGGGTGCATGCCATTAGTTCAGGGAAGTAAACCTAGTTTTCTTGAGTCAAGTTATCTTGAAATAGGCAGAACAGATATCAAAAGTAATGTGCAAAATAGACAGAGACCAAAAAAATATCTTTCAGTACAGTAGTCGAAGATAACCCATTACTTGTCTATGCCCCTGTAATCCAAATCTACAACTGGAAGTCCAGTACAAGCCAGGAATGGACTGAAAGCCAACCATGACCATGTGTGGTTATAATCCATTTTAGACCATTAGTAATCTGGCTTTAATGTTTATATCATTTCACTCTAGAAACATTTAACTACTTCAATTAAGGACAAGTATCTTATTTTCTACTAAACTTTGCAATATTTTTGCCCCATCCAGCCAAACGGGACAGTTCCCCCAAACACATCACCACAAAATAAAAACCTTAAAGTGACCCTACAAATCCCGGGGTAGGCTCTGGTCAACTAAATCTTTCCAAATAGTCAGAAATGCACCACATAGGCCTGGCAAAGAGCCTGTCTAATTGTCCCAAAGATGTTCCACCTAGTGCTCAAATGCCCCCTCCCCCCGACAAAAACGCAACCGAAGGCCTTGAATTCTATTTTATCTAGTATTAGCATAGCACCTCCTCTTTCTTAGTGACATTACTTGTATTATTTTTTACCCTCCTTTCACTTTGGGATAATGTTTGTCTTTAAAGGAGACAAGAAAAATAAAGATGGGCTTTGTTTCTATTTTTATTAATTTTATTTATTTCCGTATGTGTATGAATGTACTGTCTGCATGCAAGTTTGTGCACCCGTGTCGTGCAATGCTGCGGAGGTCAGAAGAGGGCGTCGGATTCCCCTGGAACTGGAGTTCTCCTGGAATTGGAGTTCCAGACAGTTCTTGGCCACCATGTGGGCGCTGGGGATTGAACCTGGGTCCTTTGCAGTCCCGTTTCTTTTTTTAAAAATTTTATTTATTTTTGTATGTGAATGAATGTACTGTTTGCATGTAGGTTTGTGCACCTGTATTGGGTAATGCCGTGGAGGTCAGAAGAGGGTATCAGATTCCCCCGGAACTGAATCAGCCACCATGTGGGTGCTGGGGATCGAACCCCGGTCCTCTGCAAGAGCAGTCGGAGCTCTTAACCGCTAGGCCATCTCTCTAGCCCTGGGCTTTGTTTCTTAATCTATTCTACTAGTCTCCATCTCTTAATTGGAGAATTCATTCCATTGATATTTAAAACTGTTGCTGAGAGAATTAAATTGCTTCCAATCATTTTGTTTTCTAGTACATTCTTAACCTAGGTTTTTATTTCCACAATGGTTGTATTATTTGTTTTCTGGTGTTGATTGGTTATAGTCATTCCTGCTCTATGCTCTTTGTATTGCTTGAAATATTCTCTGCAGGTATTTATGGCTTATCAGAGAGGAATTCTTTCAACTTATTTATATCACAGAACATTTTCCTTTCTCCTTCAATTATAATAGACATTTTTTTCTGGATAAAGTACTCTGGGTTGGCATCTATAGTCTTTTACAACCGGGAATATTTTAGACCAGGCTCTTCTAGCTTTCATCATCTGCACCGAGAAATCAGCTGCAATTCTGATAGCTTTTCCTCTGTAGGTAAGTTGTTGCTTTTCTTTTGCAGCCCTCAGTATCCTTTCTTTGCTTTGAACATCTAGTATTTTTACTATGATATTGCATGGAGAATTTCTTTTCTGATTCTGTCTGCTTAGAGTTCTATATGCTTCTAATACTTGTATAGGTATCTCTTGCTTTAATTTGGGAAAATTTTCCTCTAAAGTTTTGTTGAAGATCTGGGCCATATCACCACCCTGTGAGTCTTCTTCCTCTTCTATCCGTATAATTTGTAGGTTTGGTCTCTTTTTTTTTTTTTTGGTCTTTTCGAGACAGGGTCTCTATGTAGCCCCAGCTGTCCTGGAACTCTCTCTGTAGACCTAGGCTGGCCTTGAACTCACAAAGATCCGCCTGCCTCTGCCTCTCAAGTGCTAGGATTAAAGGTGTGTGCCACCATGCCCGGCTAGGTTTGGTCTTTTCACAGTATCCCACAGTCCCTGGTTTTTCCATTCTTGTGTTTTTTTTTAATTTTTTCCATAATATTTACTTGATTTATCCAATTCTTCCATATTGTCTTCCAATCTTGATATTCTATTTTCTACTTCATCCATTCTATTATTAAGAGTTTCTCCCATCCTTTCCAAGTTTTTTATGGAATGTTGCATTTCCTTTTTCATTTCAACTTGAATTTTCTTGAGTGTTTCTATAGCTTTTGTAATTTCATTCTGCAATTTATCATTGTCCTCTTTCAATTTATCCCTGTCTTCTTTTAGATCCTGGACTTCCTTGTTTATAAGCTCCTTAAATTCCCTCAACTCCTTAATTTACTCTAATCATATTCATAATTATTCTCTTGAGATCTGTATCCAGAGTAATTTCCAAGGGGTCTTCATTAGAGGGCACTTGAATAGGGGTATTAGTGTTTGGTGGAGATCTACCTGAGCCATTCTTTCATTGAGCTTTAGGCATTTGGGTGGTCTCTGTTGGTAGTGGTTCCAATGTGAAGCTAGGTGATACTGCCTTTTGGTTCATGTTTATACTATATATCCCTTAAATATCTAGTTCTTAACTTCTATGTGTCCCTTTATGTTTTCTGTAAACAATGGTGCATTCTTTTTAGGGGGGGAAGGAAAGGGTTTATTTGGCTCTCATCTCCCAGGGCACAGTTCCTCACTGAGGGAGCCCAAGGTAGGAACTCAGGGCAGGAATCTGGAGGCATGGAGGAATGCTGCTTACCGGCTTGCTCCCCTGGCCCATGCTCAGCCTGCTTTCTTTTTCTTTTTATTCTTGATGCATAAATAAGCTTATTTTTATATATGTACCATTATAAAGGACATAAACATATGATCTAGATTAAAATTGTGCCGGTTTTCTAACTTTAAAAAAGTCATAACTAAGATAAAATATTTAGAATCTAAATATAGTTACTTTTTGACCTTAAGTCATTTATTTTTTCATTTTCACTTTTTTATTGAATTTTCATGTGTTTTGTACATAATTTTCAGCAATTTTGTAAAAAGGAGTGACGAGAGAACTCACACATCAAAGGGAAATACTGGCTAATCATAACTTAATAAAAGGCTTGCACCTCTAATCCATAAAACATCTTACAACTCAACTATGAACAGGTTCAGGGTCAGTAAAATGGCTCAGTGAGTAAAGGGGCTTGTTGCCAAGGTTGCCAACCTGAGCTTCATCCTCAGGATCCACATAAAGAGAGGAGAGAACTAATTCCCTCAAGTTGTCCTCTGACCTCAGGAGAAGGAATGTGGTAAACCAGAAATCCCTCAGAATGGTCTGAAATGAAGAAAATCCACAGAAAGGGGAGGCAGGGGTTCCCTTAAGCCAAGCATAGCCTATATGGGTTTGGTGCTAAGATCCACAAATGAGGGACACCATACGTTGTTTGTTTCTTTGTGGTTGTGTTACCTCACTTAGCACAAACAGCTTCCAGTTCCGTCCATTTATCTGCAAAATTCATGATGTCGTCTTTCCTCATTGCTGCATAGAACTCCATTGTGTAATGTACCTAATTTTCATTATCCACTTAGTAGCTGAGGGACACCTGGGTTGGTTCCAGCTCTTCCCTATTGTGAAAAGAGCTGCAATAAACATGGATGTGCATTCTTTAAAAATATCAAACCTGGCAGTTTTATTTTATGAATTGAGTTTAATTCATAAGATATTTGAAGAAAAATACGTGTTTTCATTTTTAATGGCTATCAGTTTTTCTCTCATCTACTGAAACAACAAGAATTTTTCTTAATTTTTTTCTTTTTTTGTATGAGAAAGCTACATTGTATTTTGGTATTTTCTGCTGTATTTTCTTGCTACCACTTGCTAAGTGCTTTCCACCCACTTGTTTTCTCCCAGCAGTATCTCAGACTCATCACTAGCAATGTCTTCACTTTAGACAGAAGAACATTTGTGAATTTAAAACTCTTTGTTCTCTTCTCCTGCTCCAGAGCTCTTGCAAATATTATTTAAGATTTCAAGTTTAGGTACACACACACACACACACACACACACACACACACACATTCACGAACACACAGTATATTTCTGTATGATAATGTGTCTATTTATATTATTTTATTATTTCTTTTCCTTTTTTTGGAGACAGGGTCTCTCTGTAGCCCCAGCTAGCCTGGAACTCACTATGTAGACCAGACTGGCCTTCAACTCCCAGAATTCCACCTTCCCCTGCCTCCTGAGTGCTAGGACAGGGGTTAGTTGCCATGTGGATGCTGGGAATTGAACTCTGGTCCTCTGCAAGAGCAGCCAGTGCTCTTAACCAGAGCCATCTCTCCAGCCCCATACTTCCCTTCTTTAACACATTTGTTTATATAGTCCATTGCTACCTTTTGGGTTAATTCTTTGCTTTCCAGAATATTTTTTAAAATGCTTCTACATTTATTTATTTGCATATCTATTGTTTGTGTGTGTGCCTGTCTCAAAGGTTCACATCTGGGTATGTGAGTGCACATGCATGTTTGGGGGTAGGAAGTCAGAATCAGACATCTTCCTTAGTGGCTTTCCACTTATCTTTTGAGACAAGGTTTTTCATTAAATCTGGAGCTGACCAATTGGCTAGGCTAGCTGGCCAGAAAGCCTGTCTCCACCATGCAGCAATGAAACTACGGTATTCTTGGATAACACACTGGCCTTTTTACAGAAGTGATGTGACTTTGAACTGAGGTCCTCACGCTAGCATTGGAAGCACTTTACCTACACAGACAGCTCCTTAGCTCTTGATTTCTAGTCTTTTAATATTTTCATGTAACTGAAAACATCTTAATTTTATTCCCCATATGTAAATGAAAATTGGGTATTCCTTAGCAAAATTGTTGCATATGTTCTTTCGCTTTTGAAATTTAATTAAATAAATGATGATATTTAGGGAGTACAATGTGGTATTTTGACATATATATTTACACTTTGGAATAGGTTAAATCAAGACAATTAACTTCTGCTTTACTTTATACACTTATTTGTGTATGTGTTGTGAGAATATTTAATGCCTAATTTCAAAACATATCATCGGGGCTGTAGAGCTGGCTCAGTGGTTAAGAGCACACCTGCATCCACATGGAGTGACCCACAACCACCCATAAATCCAGCCCTGGGTTATCTGATACCTCTGGCCTTCATGGGTATACACACACACACACACACACACACACACACACACACATACACACACACAATATACAGTTCAAATAAAGTTAAGTCTTCTGTTAAGATTAACCTGCATTGTTTTTGAGTTTCCTTTTTGTTTGTGTGATGTATATGCATATGCATATTCATATTTATGATTGTATGTGTAAAAGTGTGCATGCAGAAGCATGTGAAAATATGTGGGAGCCTGCCATTGGCATTGGGTGTGTTCCTTGATTCCAATCACTTTATCCAGGCAGGATCTCTTTTTTTTTTTAATTTTATTTATTTTTGCATGTGTATGAATGTACTGTCTGCATGTAGATCAAGAGCTCACTGATTTGCCTTGTTCAGCTAGCTAGCTAGCTGCCTCCTGAGCACTGCTGTGACAGGCAGCTGCCATGGTTACATGGCTCATGCTTGGTTCTGGGGATCCGAACTCCTGTCTTCATGCTTGGATGAGTACTTTATCCACTGAGCTGTCTCCCCACCTCCTGGATTTTTATTTTTCATAGAATCTAAACATGTAGTCAGCAAATTCTGCCAATTCTGTCCCATTTCATCCATCCCATCCCAAAACATTGCTTGAGTGCCTCTGTACGCTCTATTGTGGCTTCAAGAAGAAATGTCTGTCACGTGGCGTTTGGTGTGTGTTTGAAGATATCGAGAACAGCGGCACAGGGCTGGTTTTAGGGGAAGCAGAGGGAATCCTGAGGCATCGCTCTTGTTCTCTGTCCACTTGTGCTCAGAAGCCAGATGTAAACATCAGCCTGGGCTTTTGTGAGCTCACCTGTCCCCGTCCATTTGTGCTGCTTCCGCACTCCATCCATCCATAAGCACTAGCCACCATTTTGGTAGCTAGACAGGTTCTAGGCCCCAGTGTAGAACCTATTACTATTATTAAGCTAAATGGACCTAGTATTAACTGAGGCTTTAATGACTTACTGTTGACACTCACCAGAGAAGCTGCTTCTTACAGCAGACGATTAACACAGACACAACTGATCAACGTGCAGAAAAGAGACTGGGACATCTATATCACGTTCTCTTCTCCCCAAGGTGAAGGGGTCATTGTGGAAGAGGCAGCAGAAAGATTGTAAAAGCCAGTGGTTGATAAATACAAGGAAACTGTTTTCCAGATACAACAGGTACGTATGAACTCAAAACACTGTGGCAGCATGAAGAAGACCTATGCAAGCCAAGGCAGGAAAAGCCGCACATGGAGCCCAGAGGAGGGCAAGAAGCCTCAGTCCTAGCTGAGAAGCAAGTGGTAGCTTCTGGAAGAGGGGGCGTTTTTCTTTAATGGTGTGATGTGAGGTAGACTGACCAGACACCAGAGGATGGACCCATACCTGACACTATTAGAGAAACACAAGTTACACTCAATAGGAGCTAAAAAAAAAAATAGAGGACATAAAGTGAGGGCATAGAGAGGTGGGGGCAGAGCTGCAGATCTGAGAGGGGGTGGGGGACGGGATTTAAATATGATCAAAATACTTATTATTTTTAAAAAGCCTCAAATTTCTCTGCCATGTCCTTCTCTGTGCATAAAAGCAATTGCAGAATCCCTCTGGGAATAGAACTCAGAGAGATGGAGTTTGCAAAAATTGCAAGACAAACTTTTTTTTAAAGTAAAATCCTTGGGTTTGCTTTAAAGAGACAAAATAATTTTTCATTTCATTTTCACATCATACTTCTGCTTGGCTTTAATTTAATCATCTTAAAATAGGTTATCGTTAAAACTTTTAATCTCTGCAAGCTTTATTGTCACGCTTTAACAAAACTGGCCACTTAAAGATATGTACCTTTTTGTCTCTTTTCTACTCTTCTTTCATTTTCTTCTTTCCCTCCCTCTTCCTTTCTCTCCTATTCCTTATGAAAAATTAGATACAGGTACCCATCTCTTGATAGATTACAAAACAGTCTCTGTGTTCTTCTTCCTATCCTCTGTTCACATCAACATGCAGAATGACTATAAAAGGAAAATGCGTGTCTAGGGAACTCTTATTTAGTACACCTGAGGTGAAGCCAACACATAAATATTTTGCAAACTCTTTCCAGGTTAATCTAATAGCTAAGAACCATGTGACTTAGTCATGCTGTTTAGCTAGGCTCACATCCACACCAGAAATCATTTAGTTACACACATACATGTTACATAGCTAATGGACTTTTCAGTTCATGAATAGCCCATTGTTTTCTGGTTCCGTGTTAAGTATACCTTAAATTTAAGTCATTTTAATAGCTGTGGCCCTGATATCAACTCCAAATAAATATTCTTTTCTTATAAAGAAACTGAAGAAAGGAAAATACTGCTGTGCTCAAAGTATTCAGTCTCATCTGCTTCCTTATATGGGAAATGAAAAGTGTGGTTGATTGTAAGCATCTGAATCTCAGAAGAGTCTCTTTTAATAGTATTTATTTCCATAGCTTTGATTTGGAGGTGACTTTGTGGCTGCATTAAGCAATAAACACTGGATGGGACCCTGGGGGAATTCTAAATGCGGCCATAGGCTTCTGGTCTCAACCTCTTGAAAATTGTCTGCCCTGTGAAGAAGCCCATTTTATCTTGTAGTTGACACATGATCCTGCTGCTGGCATTCTTCATGACTTCCAGCTGTGTGAATGAGGCCACATTAGGCCTCGTTATAGTTGAGTTATCAGATAATTAACTGCAGCCACATGAATGACCTCAAAGGAGACCAGCAGAAGACTCACCCAGTTGGGCCCAGTTCAAATGGCTAACCCACAGAACCATGAACACACAAAAGGGTTGTTATTTTTATTGCACTAAAGTTTTGGATGGTTTCCTAATGTCAACATAAAAAGTTCTCACCTCAAAAGGAAAAGAGATAGCTTGTTCTGAAGCCACAAACTAGTAACCGTGGTCTGGGAGCACAGATTTACCTTACCCCAAATTCCATGTTCTAACATGGTATATTAATCAGGGTTCTCTAAAGAAACAGAAGTAACAGGACAGATATATATAGCTATATACAATTTATTGATTTGCTCACGTGACAGAGTTCAAGGAGTCCAACAGTAGCTGCACCACACTGGAAAGGCCAAGAGAATTCAGGGACCTGCTCAGTCTGCAAGGCTGGATGTCTCAGTAGTCCCAATCTAGTGCTGAAGGCCGGAATAGATTCCAGGAGATCTGCCAGTCTCAGTACATGCTGGGATCCGAAAGGTTGATCACAGCAGCAAGACAAACTCACCAGATGAGAGAGGCAAGCCGCAGGAGAAAAGAAGGTACCAGCTCCTTCTGCCGTGACCTTAAATACTGCCTGCCATCAGAAGGTAACACCCACATTTGGGGTGGGCCATTCGGGTTGAGGCGGTCCAATCAGAAGACCCTTTTTCTCTTATTTGTCCCTTAGTCCAGTCAAGTTGACACCCAGGATTAACCATCACACATGTTAACAGTTTCATGAAGTTTTTATAGTAGCAGAATAAGGTCACAAATCAAGACAACTTTTCATAACTATTGGTAGAAATGTCATGTAGGCAGGTGACAGCAAAGCAAATAAATCTCTACTATAGACTTATCTATATATATATAGAGGTTATCTGATGACAATCTTACTTTGGAACCTATCCATATATTCCCAAAAGCCATTAGGTCACACACAGAGGTGGACAGTAAATGACTATTTAAGGGATTAAGATAGCCCAAAACATTTAACTCTGGACCTAAAACGGTCCATTCTCTCTATAATCACTGAAGTTCTAGTCATCTGAGCAGCCTTGTAGAATGTTTGAAGTAGTTAGTTGTGGCACTTTCTGGGAGGTTTAGTTCACACTGTGCTGAAACAGGCAGGAGATAAGATGGTGCTCGACACATGCTCACAGGCAAGTCAATGCTTAAGAGTCTAAAAATACGTTTTCTTGTTGACAGTTTTCTCCTCAGTTGTGAAAATCTCAAGACTTTACTTCTTAGAGACTATAAGAATGGTTTCAGAAGTCTCCGAAGTCTAAAGAAAACTGAAACTATATTTCCTTCCATGGAGAACTGATGTCCTTTATTAACTCAGAGTTTTTATGACCTCAGAGTTGCACAATTTAATTTTGGGCTTGGGACAGAATTTACATTGGTATTAAGGGAGTTTTCCTGAGAGCAAACTTTCAAGGAAGCACAATGTAATTCGAAGGAAAATGTGAGTTGCAATTGGTTAAAATGGGATAATTTCAAAAAGCAACAGTGTGTTCAGGCACCAATGCCTTCAGCTGAATTATTCTCAGATGCTGATAATGTTTCCTCTTCTGGGATTGACCTGAGAACCCTACAAAACAGGGATTATATTAGGGTCTACACCATAGAGATGTATAAATAAAATTGAAGGGAAACATTGACTCATGCTTGTTTCTTACCATCACATTTGGGAGAGGTAGGATGCTCTATAAAATCACACCAAGAACCTAGACTTTAATGAAGCAAGCTTTCTCTTTCTGGTATCAATCCACAGAGGGTTGGACAGAAAGAACCACTGATCCCCAAACATATTGTTCCTGAATATCTTTGCATAGAGAGAAGTCTAAATGAGAAACCTGCACCTCAGATAAAGCTGCTTATGTGTCCCAAAGCAGATTAAAATCATCATGTATTCCTGAGCTGTTCCAGTGAGTCTGAGGATCTTAGGGAATGATTTGCTAAATGGCTGTTTTTAACGTTAAGGTGCCTTTGCTGCAAATTGAATCTTGCCTGGGAGATATGTTCAGGAAAAGAGGAAAGAATTAAAAGTTATCACTTTTGGGAATGCTTTTTATTCTAAAAATGCTCACTCTATCTAGTAGAGTTTATAAGGCTGAATCTTTGACCCTAAGCAACAATTTAGAAATATATTTTAACCAAGAATCACTATCATTGCTTCTCTGAAAGGGGCTATAGTACATTTATTTTTAAGTGAAATATCTTTCATCTTTTCTCCTAAAAAAGAGTCTTGAATGAGAAGAAAGACACGTCCTGTGAGAGGAGGCAGAGTGCTGGATAAGGGGTTGAATGGCAACCAGAGTGGCTGCTGACAAAGGGGATTCTTGAAGCAGTAAGGAAGCCTTTTAAGAGAAATCCAGCCAGGAGAATAATGTACAACTTCTCCAGGCAGAGGTCTAAACCTAGGGATGTTGTTGACTTCAAAAATATGAGGCACCACCCTGCCCTCCTGAGCTTACAGTCTCCTGTGTACAGATGACAGCCAGATGCTAGGAGTAAAAGAAAGGGGCTATGAGGACAGTAGCGAAGCTGGGTGAAAAACTTGAAGGTTTTGAGTCCTGACAGACCGATTTAGTTGGGAAGAACTCTGGATTTTTCATTGTAACAAATGCCTGAGGCATTCTGATATGTTCATCATGCTAAAGACTACACCTTAACAGAGCTGAGCTAGAGCTTTCTGTCTCAGGACATCATGCCTGTAGACATTTTGCATGGAGAAGAGTGATTCAGAGTGCAGGGCACAGGGAAGGTCAGATGGTACTCTTCATAGTTAAAGGACAACATTAGTGAGTAACTTCTCTTTTCCCATGACTGGCTCAAACATGCCACAGTTTTCTAGAATCTGAGAATGCTAGGAAAATATTGCAGTTAATGTCTTAAAAAATTTATAATCAGATGAAGACTGAGCCATAATGACGGAGAGCTCAGGCTGGGAAGGATGAAAGTCATTGTCTCCCTGCCTTTGCTTCTAAAGCAATTTTTTCTGTGTGAATGAAATGGGCATCCATGCCAATTCTACTTCTAGTCATTAACCAAATAATTGAATAAGCCTTCAGACTGGTCTAGACAATTGATGGTCAGTGAGGAGCGTTCTCATCAAGTTCTTTTGTTGGATGCATTTATAATATGCTGATAGATTCAGTCTATTAGCATGCTGGTAAATACTAGGCCCAAGTCAGAAGAAACTTGGCTAAATTTTTATGTAGCATAGTGGACAAATCTCAAATGCAAGAATGAATAAAAAAGTAAGATTCAATATTACATTTGCAGCAAAATATAATTTATACCTATGAATAAATATATATTGCACACACAATTTAATGATACTAAGTTTTCAAGATTGGAAACATGCCACGAAGAAAACATGAAAGATGGAATAGAAATACATGCATTAGGTAGATGAAAGTGCGTGCTTGTAGTGGGAAAAGAGAAAATGAAATTGAGAATGGACGATGAAGGGAAAAACAACCAAACAAAGCCAAAGACAACTCAGAGCTTGGGTAGATCGAGGCTGAATCTTAAGCAGAGAAGTTTGAGACATTCAATTTTCAGCTCTGAAGGACAAAAAGAAAGATGTTCAAGACTTCATCCTGGCTTTCATGGAATTGCAATTTATGTGGCACTATACTGAATAAGAAAATACATTATATAATTAAATGGTGAGTGGCACTAGTGAGCACTATGATAGCCAGAGAGCAGAGAGCAAAGAAAGACAAAAGTTCAAGGCAAAAAAGGGCAAATGTCTTCTGGGTCTCCGATGCGTTCTGCAGGGCGGTCATCTTTAGAAGTCCCTTACTGTCACCTTTTTTCCCCCCACTGGTTCAGAGAATGAATACAAGATTAGGTCTTTCTTCTTTATTTCCAAGGATAGTTTTGTATATTTTTTCCTTACCCATTGAATATATTATTGAACTTTAAGTGAAGTGAAGAAAATATTCTTTAGCTTAATGTCATCTTTTCCTCACTAAACTTTTTAATGTTTAGCCTTTGTGAAGTCATGTGATGTTAAGAAAAATATTTCTGTAAGTAAAATGTGCTTTTCTGTCTTACCTTTGTTATGGTGATGTAAACCTCTGAGATAATATAACTTCAAGTGCAGAGGCTTAAACCTCCCATCACAGAATAAAGCCAGAACTTCTGGACTGTCGTCTCTTTGTACATGGTGATTTGGGGACACTGTCCATTGTGCACTTTTGCCGTTTTATTTAGTAGGTGTCAGTTTGTCCTGGGTAGCATCTCCTTCCTAGCCAGCTGAAAGAGAAAACTGACCAAAGAACATATTTGAGGAAATTTAACAGACAGTACAGAACATGCCTTCTTAACCCACCCCATGCTTGACTCAGTGATAGGGCTGACAGGATGGCTGGGAGAGATGAGATCTACATTCCCAGGTATACGAGTAGATGTTCTGTGACACAGCACCCATTTATTTATCCATTACCATCAATCTCTTAGTTGTAGAAAGTATAGAAATGGCAAATGTTGTAGGTGGCAGGAAGTGAACTTTTGATTAACTTGCTGTTTGATATATTTAACCACATGCTTGATGAGGGTCCTTTTTAAGTCTTCCTCACCAATTCTTATTGCAAAGAAAAAAAAGATAAAGGAAAATGGATGCAAGAACAACCCTATGAACTTGCAAATCTCCACCTACAAATATTCTGGTACGTGGCAGGGAGGACAATAATCAGCTTTGGCCCTTCTTCCTTCAGCTTTTCTGGCTTCTTAGAAGCAATACGATTTTTTTGAGATCTCCTGAGCCCAGC
>VZQC01010290.1:74712-86476 GCA_009823505.1 Rhizomys pruinosus
TTTGACAAATGGGACCCCATCAAACTCAAAAGCTTCTGTTACATCAAGAAACAATAAGGAAGTGACGAACATACCCACAGAGTGGAGGAAACCTTCACTGCCAGATAACATCTGACAAAGCCTGATTTCCAGAATATTAAACTACTCAAAAAACAAAGAAAAAAGAAAAACAAATGACCCGCTCAATAAGATGGAGCAAAGACTAAACAGAGACTTCAGGCAAGCGAGGAATTAGAGATGTCTGAGAAACACTCAAGAACTGCTCTACATCACTAATCATTAAGGAATGCAAATGAAAAACCACGTTTAATATATCATCTTACTCCAATAAGACTGGCTAAGATCAAGAAAACAAATGATACAATTGCTGGAGAGGTTGTGGGGAAAGGGGAACACTCATCCACTGCTTGTGGGAATGTAAACTTGTACAGCCACTAGGAACAAGCCAGTGTGGAGAACCCTTGGAAGACTTGGAATGAACTTGCCACCAACCCAGCCATACCACTCCTGGGCATTGTACCCACAAGACTTACGCCACCACAAGAGGTACATGCACGGCCATGTTTTATTGCAGCTTCTTCACACTAGCAAGGAGCTGGAACCAACCTAAATGCCCCTCACTGACGAGTGGATAGAGAAAATGTGGTACATCTACCAATGGAATTCTATGCAGCAGTAAAGAAAGACGACATCAGAGCTTTGCAGGAAAATGGCTGGAGCTAGAGAGACATCTGCTGAGTGAAGTACACAAGTCCCAGAAAAACAATCGAATGCATGGTATCACTCATTGTGGAGCTAGTGCCATTACCCAGTTGTAAGTATTTCTTGTGTGGGCCCCCTGAGCTTTTGTACAAAGCAGTTGGCATAATGCATTTTGGAAACAACAACAACAACAGAAAATACTGCATCAAAAGAACTGACTGAAACAGTGAACTTCTGCTCAAAACAGTCAACTTCCCCATGGAAAATATTGAGAAAGACTAAGAGATGGAAAGCATGTTTGGCAGAACACAGAGCTCTGGTGGGGTGGGGGAATGAGCGGGAACAATGGGTCTAGATTTGTTAAAAAAATAAATAAATAAATTAATGTGAAAAAAAAAAAAAAAAGAAAAAAATCCTTAAATTCATATGTAAAACAAAAGATCCCCGAATAGCCTAAAGCAACCCTGAAGTGAAAAGTGCAATACAGGGGAGGAATTGCTTTACCAGACTTCAAGCTATATTAACAGGGCTATAGTCATAAAGACAGCCTGGTACTGGCCAAAACAAAGACCATTGACCAATGGAACAAATAGAAGATCCAAACTTGAGCTTGTACAATTCAGCCACCTCAATATTTGACAAAGGAGCACAAAAATCTCAGTGGAGGAAGGATAGCATCTTCAGCAATGGTGCTGGGAAACTGGATTACCAATTTGGTAGAACAAAATTAAACCCTACCTCTCACCCTGTAAACAAAAAACAAAGATCTCACGTGAAATCTAAATCCTAAAGGTGATTAGAAGAAAGAGTTGGCAACAACCTACACACAATCGATGTAGAAAAGACTTTCTAATCAGACAGCAGTGTGTAGGAAATAAGGTCAACAGTTGACAATGGGACCTCATCAAACTCAAAAGCTTCTGTACAGCGAAAGATAAAATCAAGGAAGTGAAGAGAAAACCCACAGAGTGGGAGGAAACCTTCACCAGTGATACATCTGACAGAGCATTAACATCCAGAATACATAAACTACTCAAAACAAGAGGTAAAAGAAAACAAATGACTCACTCAAAAGATGGAGTAAAGAGCTGAACAGAGTCTTCACCAATAAGGAAGTAAAGATGGCTGAGAAACATCTTAAAAAGTGTTCAACATGATTAATAATTGAGGAAATGCAAATTAAAACCACTTTAAGATATCACCTCACTCTGATAACACTGGCTAAGATCAAGAAAACAAAGGATACTAAATGCTTGAGAGGTTGTGGGGAAAGGGGAACACTCATCCACCCCTGGCGGGAATGTAAATTCATACAACTACTGTGGAAAGCAGTGTGGAGAGCCCTTAAAAGATTCAAAATGAGCCTACCACCTGACGCAGGCATACTACTTCTGGGTATATACCCACAAGACTCATCCTACTTCAAAGACATCCGCATCTATGTTTATTGCAGCTCTCTTCACAATAGCAAAGAGCTGGAAGCAACCCAAATGCCCCTCAACTGACAAGCAGATAACAAAAATGTGGTACATCTACACAATGGAGTTCTATGCAGCAGTAAAGAAAGATGACATCATGAGATTTGCAGGTAAATGGATGGAACTCGAAGACATTATGTTAAGTGAAGTAACACAGTCCCAAAAGAACAAACAGGGAATGGCTTCCCTCATTTGTGGATGCTAGTATCAAATCCCCCAATTGAAAGAAAAGCTAAGCAATGTTATTGTTATATTTCTTTCTAACTGAAGGCAACTGTGATGTTTTAATGTGAATATCTTAATGAGTCCTAGAATTAACTTACCACTTACTTTCAGGCATGGTAATTAATGTACTTGGGCAGAAGGTATATATTCATATTTTAGAATAATTAAAATTAAAAGAAAAATCTGAACCCCTGAACATAAAAAAGTGACTTCTGGATGTTGAACCTTTGCCAGATGGGTCACTAGTGAAGAGTTCCACTCTAAACTTGTTTTGGAATTAACCTAGAGTTTATTTTCAGAGTTTGTAATTTTGGTATATGTACGGAATGTGTGTGTGTGTGTGTGTGTGTATGCATATTTTGGAGTAATACAAAATGAAATGCGACAACAATGACAAAAAAAAGACTTGATCAAAGAACTGACCAAAACTGTAAACTCCTGTATCAAAAAAGTTAAAAAGACTGAGAAAAAGATGCAAGATGGGACTTAACATGTATGGCAGAATGCATGAACTCTGGTGAGGGGGGTATGGATAGGAGGTCTAAATTTGATTAAGAAATGTTGTATGAAATGTACAAAAGCTCAATAAAAGCTAAGGAGAAAAAAGAAAAAAAAAGAAGCAATACACAGAGTTCTCTGTCTTCTCATAGTGGCTAAGTATTCAGAATTGACCTCTGAGATTTGGTTGGCCCATTTTTTTTATTTCTTTAGGCTTTTCTTATTGGTAATGTGAATTTCCCTAAGTTCTTTGGTTTTATCCATGCCTCTATGAATTTTCCATCAAAGTTGACTGAGCACATGGATGGCTACCTGCCGTGTACCTAGGTTTTGTTCAGTGTCATTTGACTGTCTCCATCTCAGTGGGACTATGGAATTCCAATAGTCAGCTTTTCTGCATGAAACCCCCACAGAAGACCTGAATGCGTTGTCCCATCTTCACGTGTATGAATCTGAACTTGGTGAAAAAAGGTGCTGAGTCATCCAGATGTATCAAATAAAGCTCAAATTTGGATCATGAAAAGGAACTTCTTCTAGGAGCATGTGTTCCATATGTTTAGGCATTTATTCACCATATTTGCTAACTTTTCAAAATGTTGTAGGGGGACCGGGAGGTCAGCATAACTGAATAAAAACATGGTTTCTTAGTATAGCCAAGGATTGGATTGTGAGAAGCCAAATCATCAAGCAATGCCACAAGGACGCATCTTAGATTGGGCTGCTGTAACCAAGTAACAGATATTGTCTGGCTTCTAAACAAAAGAACTTAATTTTGTTCAGGAGGCTGAAAGTCCAAGATCATGGTGCCAACCATAGTCAGATCACGAGGAGGGCTCTTGAAGATTCTCTTCCAAGTTGCAGACTGCTGACTTCTCAAATGTTGTCACATGGCAGAAGGAAGGAGAGAAGGTTCTCTGGGGTCTTTTTTAAAGGTAGTAACCTCACACATGTGGGCTCCATCCCTAGGACTTAGTCACCTACCTCTCCAGGGCCCACCTCCTACCCTGATCACAACTTTACATGAATTTTGGGGGGAGAGAATAAACATTTCTTCTACAACATGTTGATAATTAATACATCTTTCTCTGTATTTAGTCAGATGGTTACCTGAATTACACAATACAATAGTTCCTTTGCTTTTGAATTGTGAAGGCAAGGATTGCCTATGAATTAAATTTAGTTCCATGCCTATTTTGGTAATAGAACTGTTTGGAGCATGATTGGCCATGCTCACTGCTATACATGCTATCGATGGCTACTCGCTTGCTACAACAGTAGAGCAAATTTATGGTCACAGATACCAAGTGGCTTGAAAAACCCATAATATTTACTATCTGTCCCCATATAGAAAAAATTGCTTTAGGTATATAAATTAAAAGCAAATTCATTGCACATACTTAAATTGATGGGAGGAAATTAAACTAATGTGGAACTAAAGAACTATGATCGCAGTTGTATTAGTCAAGGTTCTCCAAAGAAACAGAAGCAACAGGACGAATATATAGCTATATACAATTTATTGATTTGCTCATGTGACAGAGCTCAAGTAGTCCAACAGTAGCCACATCGCACTAGAGAGTCTGAGAATCCAGGGAACTGCTCAGTCCGCAAGGCTGGATGTCTCAGTAGTCCCAGTCCAGTGCTTAAGGCCCGATAGATTCCAGGAGATCTGCCAGTCTCAGTACATGCTGGGATCTGAGGGGTTGATCACAGCAGCAAGACAAACTCACCAGTGAGAGAGAGGCAAGCCCCAGAAAAAAAGGAACCAGCTCCCTCTGCCGTGCGCCTTTAATATTGCCTGCCAGCAGAAGGTAACTCCCACATTTGGAGTGGGCCATCCGGGTTGAGGGTGGCCAATCAAGAAGATCATTTTTCTCTATTTTTGTTCATCCTTAGTCCAGTCAAGTTTGACACCCAGGATTAACCATCACAAGTCCACCCCTTGTCAACTTGACACCCAATAAATAGCCTCTCTCTATATGTTATGCTTAAATGTCAATTGTGAACAATGGCAATGTCATAGCAAAGCATTATATCTTAGAGTAGGTGGTAATATCCTTGAGGAACACTTACTCCTTCAGTATCTAATTACCTAAATATGACAACACTTAACATTATCTCTGTTGCACATTCAAAAGGGACAACACAAGTATCTGCTTAATATCCGTAATATAAATATGAACAGCACATTTTTTTTTTTTTTTGGTCTTTTCAAGACAGGGTCTCCCTGTAGCCCCAGCCGTCCTGGAACTCGCTCTGTAGACCAGGCGTGGCCTTGAAACTCACAAAGATCCACCTCCTCTGCCTCCCAAGTGCTAGGACTTAAAGGCATGCGCCACCACGCCTGGTGAACAAGCACATTCTTAACCAATAGGACAAAAGTTAATATCTAAGTTAATATCTATTATAATCCACTGGTCCCGTGGCCTCACCTGATATTTATGACTACCTTCTTCTCTACCCATTCTGTTTTCCTCCACCATCAGCAAGCACCTCTGCAAGGTCTTGTTCTTTCCCTGGAGGAGTGACCCATACCTTCATCCCTGAAGGGTCTGGGCCATTTATTGTCCTGTCTGGTTTGGGTTGTTGGAGTTTTCCCATTGACCTTAATCATAGGACATGGTAGCACAAGAAGGCACCCTACAGTATCTCCTGCCTTCCAGACATAATCTTCCTTGCCCCCATCTGGAGAAAAAGTCCCAATTTCCCCCTGGTAGTCTGAATCAATCACTCCTCCTACTAGTGTTAGTCCTTTCCTTAGCCTGTTGCTTAAGGGCAGTAGAAGCCCAAAGTGGCCAGGGGGATAAGTCTTAGCTTCCAGTTCAATGGAACCTTTGCTGTATCTCCTGCAAAAACACTCCCCCCTTTGGAGCCAAACATCTAGACCAGCAGAACACAAGGTCGTGGGTACAGGAAGCAAAAAATTTCCTACTGTTGGTTCTAGGGGTGATAGGGAGTGGAATCATTCCCACTTCCACCCTTGGTTCCTGGACCCATGAATTCTGGTTATAGGAGAAACAGTACCATGTAATGGGCGCTGATTCAAAGCATATACTGCCTGCTGGAGAACCTTCGCCGCATAGCCTCCAGGGTATTGCTACCTAATTAGCACTGTAAACTGTGTCTTCAAGAGGCCATTCCATCTTCTATAAAGCCAGCTGCTTCTGGGTTGTGGGGAACATGAGAAGGCCAGTGGATACCATGACCATGGCCCACAGTTGCACTTGCTTTGGCTGTGAGTGAGTTTCCTTGGTCAGAAGCATGCTGGTGAGGAATACCATGATGGTTGATAAGGCATTCCGTAAGTCCCCGGATGGTAGCTTTGGCAGAAGCATTACATGTAGAAAAGGCAAAATCCATAACAGAGTAAGTATCTATACTGTAAGGACAAATGCTGTCCCTCCCATGATGGAAGTGGTCCAATGTAGTCAACCTGCCACCGGTTGCTGGCTGGTCACCCTTGGGAGATAGCACATATCGGGGGCTCAATGTTGGGTCTCTGCTGTTGCAAATCTGGCACTCAGCAGCATCTGTACCCAGATCAGCCTTGGTGAGTGAAGTCCATGCTGTCAAGCCCATGCATAATCCATCTCTGCCACTGTGACCACTTTGTTCATGGGCCCATTGAGCAACAACAGGGATAGCTGGAGAAGGAGGGTGACTATCCACAGAACGAGTCATCGATCTACTTGATTATTAAACTCATCCTCTGCTGAGACACCTTTTTATGAGCATTTACATGGGACACAAAGTTCTTCACATCTTTTGACCATTTGGAGAGCTCTATCCACATACTTCTTCCCCAGATGTCTTTCTCACCAATTTTCCAGTCATGCTCCTTCCAAGTACCTGACCATCCAGCCAAACCATTGGCTACAGCCCATGAATCAATAATAATAAACCTCTGGCCATTTCTTCCTCCCAGGCAATATGACACAACCAGTGCACTGCCCGAAGTTCTGCCCACTGTGAAGACTTTCCTTCACCAGTGTTCTTTAGGGTTGTTTAGAAATTGGCTGTAATGCTGAGCTGTCCCCTCTGGGTGGTGCTGCATAGGTCAGATCATGCAGAACCATCAGTAAACCCAGGCCCTAGCTTCTCTTCCTCAGTCAACTGATCATAGGCAAACCCCATGAAGCCATGGGTTGCATGCTTAAGCAGAGGAGACATTGTAACAGGAGTCGGGACCATAGCATTTGGGCAACTTCTTCAGTAGCTTGCTTGTGCCACTCAGGGACTGCCCGGCCGCTGTCACATATGTACCACTCCATTTGATAATGACTGTTGCTGCACACATCCTACCTTTTGGTCTGGTGGGTCAGATAACACCAGCTCATGATGGGCAGCAGGTCGCATGGTGACTTGGTGGCCCATTTTCAAATGTTCAGTTTCCACTAAGCCAATAGCAGGCTAAGACCTGTCTCTCAAAAGGAGAATAGTTTGTAGATGAAGGTAGAGCCTTATCTCCAAAATCAAAAGGGCCTCCGCTGTGATTCCCCTGTGGGACCTGCCACAAACTCCAGACAGAATCTCTATCTGTCACTGATACCTCAAGCACATTGGGTTGCTGGGTCATATGGCCCTAGGGCCAGAGCAGCCTGCACTGCAGGCCTGGGCCTGTTGAAGAGCTTTTTCCTTTCCAATCCCCACTCAAAGTTTGCTGCTTCCGAGTCACCTATATATATGGGTCATAGTAACACATCCAGATGAGGAATGTGCTCCTCAGAATTAAAAAGGCCCACAAAGTTTTGCTTCTTTCTTGGTGGATGGGAGGGCCAGTGCAACAACTTATTCTTTACCTTAGAAGGAATGTCCTTGCATGCTCCACACCACTGAACTCCTAGAAACTTCACGGAGGTAGATGGCCTTTGAATTTTAGTTGGATTTATTTCTCCATCCTCTCATACACATATGCTTTACCAACAAGTTTAGACTAGCTGCTACCTCCTGTTCACTGGGGTCCAATCAGCATAACATATCAATATAGTGGACCAGTGTGATATTTTGTGGAAGAGTCAGGCATGAAAGAACCCTTCTAACTAAGTTATGGCACAAGCAGGCTGGAGAGTTAACATACCCTTGATGGGTAAGACAGTAAAGGTATACTGTTGGCCTTGTCCAGCTGAAAGCAAATTGCTTCTGGTGGTCCCTTATGAACCGGTATGAGAAGAAAGCATTGCCAAATCAATAGCTGCATACCAGGTACCAGGAGAATATATTAATCTGCTCAGTAAGGCACCACATCTGGTACAGCGATTGCAGTTGGTGTCACTACTTGTATGAGTTTTTGATAGTCAACTGACATTCTCCATGATCCATCTGTCTTTTGCAACAGCCAAATTGGAGAGTTAAATGGAGATGTGGTAGGGATCACCACCCTTGCATCTTTCAAATCCTGATGGTGGCACTAATTTCTGAATCCCTCCAGGGATACAGATACTGTTTTTGTTCACTATTTTTCCTGGTAGAAACACCAATGATTTCCATTTGGCCTTTCCAACATAATACCCTCACCCCACAGGTCAGGGACCAATGTGGGGATTCTGCCAATTTCTAATTATATCTACTCCAATTTACATTCTGGGACTGGGGAAATAACCACAGGATGAGTTCTGGCCCACTGGGCCCACTGTGAGTTGGACTTCAGCCAAAACTCCATTTATCACCTGACCTCCATGGGCCCCTACTTTAACCAGAGTTCCACAATGCTTTTTAGGGTCTCCTGAGATCAATGTCAACTCAGAACAGTATCTTACAGGCCTACGAAAAGTCTGATTATTTCTTTTCCCCAGTGTACAGTTACCCAGTAAAAGCCTCAGGTCCTCTGGGGAAGTACAAGGAGGAAGGAAACACATAACTCTTTGGTATTGTGACAAGGTCCTTCCTCATCGGAACCTGGCCACCCCTTCATTCAAGGGGTCTGGTCTGGAACTGTTATCAGTCTGGAAACTGGTTAACTGAACGGGATTCCTACTGCTGAATCCAATGTGACTTCCTGTCATTTGTTCTAGAGCTTTTCTGTTATACAGATCAAATAAAAACTTAGTAGGATTCTTACGTATTTGGTTCCTGGGAACAACATGATAATTAGCCAGTTCCAAATATCATTTGGGTCATGCCATTATAGGCATTGTTTTGCCTTTGCTGCCCATTATGATAACTACAATAACTACGCTCATCTGGCCTTCGGCGATTCAGTGCTGCTACCTGACGCCTACCCTAGGTCCTGTTAACCTATTATTTGTACATTTAATTTATGCATGTAGCAGAACAACTTCTCATAATTGTACAGGTTCTCCTAGGCATATAAAATAGAGCAAAAAAACAAAGCTCTTCAAATTGTCTTTGGTGGTCTCCTTCAGTCTTCAACTTTCCAATCTAAGTATATAATTTAGGTGAAAGCCATGTCACTCTGGGTCTCTCAATAAATTGTGGAGAAATGTGGTTTTAACTTCGAATACCACGTCAAGCTGCCCATCGCTGCTGACCCTACTAATCCTTCATCAATACTAAGCCAAGGATATAAGGCATCTCTAACTCGCTGTTAGGCCATGTTTTAATAAATAGCATCAGCCAACCATTCAAATAAAAATTTAACACCTTTTTTAACCACCCGAGCTTCCATGTTAAACCCACTCAGTGGGCTCATATCGATAAACTCAGTCTGATCCAATTTTATTCCTTCCACCATTATCCCAACGCCTTAAAATGCATTCCCACCCATATTCCTTAGGCTTCTGCCTGAATGAATCAGCAAACTCATTGATTTCTTTAGTGGTGTAGCACACCTCCTCATCGGAACCACACTTCTATCTCACCTTGTAAGGGGCTTGCTTAGCCTTCAAATCTGGTTTTGGGTCTAGAGGCAACAATTGTGGGCCCTGAGGGACATTATCTCCCAGTGGGAAGGGGAGATTAGTTTCCTCAGGCAAGGGTGGGGAGAGGGGATCCTGCAGGGTTTGGATTCTTTGCTGAGGGTGGGGAGATTAATTCCTCAGAATAAAGAAAATCCTCAGAATTCGGGTTCAAATGCTCAAGTCATCGTGGTTTACCACAACATCGATATCCATCCCAAGTTTCGGGTTCATCTCTTCCCACAGTACTCTCCTTTGACTGCTGACACTCTTCGTGGTTGGCAAATAAATTTGCGTTGTAAATCAGCAAACGTATAATAAGGGCTCAAGCTCGATTTTCTGCTGCTTTAGCTATTTGGCTGCTGGAGAGAAGATGCCCTTCCAGAAGCACATTTTAAAAACCTTTTAAAAAACTGTTGTTTTGAATCCAGAGCTGATCATTTTTATCACTGAGATCCATATTTTCCTCTATCAGATTATCCAGACATGCTAGGAGCAACCAGGCAACCAATCATTATTTTTCCTTATTTTTTTCCCCGCACAATTTCTCACAAACGTTTTATAATATAGAGTCACTAAATTCCTTGTTTTTCACAAGAGGCGAGTTAAGTCAGTCAAATGGGTCTTTCTTCATAATTACATCAAATTTTCTGCACCAAGGATTATCATGCCTCTTCATGCCACCAGGAAAACCTTCAGCAACTNTGAGGAAATGCAAATTAAAACCACTTTAAGATATCACCTCACTCTGATAACACTGGCTAAGATCAAGAAAACAAAGGATACTAAATGCTTGAGAGGTTGTGGGGAAAGGGGAACACTCATCCACCCCTGGCGGGAATGTAAATTCATACATCTACTGTGGAAAGCAGTGTGGAGAGCCCTTAAAAGATTCAAAATGAGCCTACCACCTGACGCAGGCATACTACTTCTGGGTATATACCCACAAGACTCATCCTACTTCAAAGACATCCGCATCTATGTTTATTGCAGCTCTCTTCACAATAGCAAAGAGCTGGAAGCAACCCAAATGCCCCTCAACTGACAAGCAGATAACAAAAATGTGGTACATCTACACAATGGAGTTCTATGCAGCAGTAAAGAAAGATGACATCATGAGATTTGCAGGTAAATGGATGGAATTCGAAGACATTATGTTAAGTGAAGTAACACAGTCCCAAAAGAACAAACAGGGAATGGCTTCCCTCATTTGTGGATGCTAGTATCAAATCCCCCAATTGAAAGAAAAGCTAAGCAATGTTATTGTTATATTTCTTTCTAACTGAAGGCAACTGTGATGTTTTAATGTGAATATCTTAATGAGTCCTAGAATTAACTTACCACTTACTTTCAGGCATGGTAATTAATGTACTTGGGCAGAAGGTATATATTCATATTTTAGAATAATTAAAATTAAAAGAAAAATCTGAACCCCTGAACATAAAAAAGTGACTTCTGGATGTTGAACCTTTGCCAGATGGGTCACTAGTGAAGAGTTCCACTCTAAACTTGTTTTGGAATTAACCTAGAGTTTATTTTCAGAGTTTGTAATTTTGGTATATGTACGGAATGTGTGTGTGTGTGTGTGTGTGTATGCATATTTTGGAGTAATACAAAATGAAATGCTACAACAATGACAAAAAAAAGACTTGATCAAAGAACTGACCAAAACTGTAAACTCCTGTATCAAAAAAGTTAAAAAGACTGAGAAATAGATGCAAGATGGGACTTAACATGTATGGCAGAATGCATGAACTCTGGTGAGGGGGGTATGGATAGGAGGTCTAAATTTGATTAAGAAATGTTGTATGAAATGTACAAAAGCTCAATAAAAGCTAAGGAGAAAAAAGATAAACTGGCAAAATTATTAAATGAAGGACTTGGGTGACAAAGTGCATGTCCTTGTCTCAACACTGAGACATATTAGTGCTTTACATACATTCACATCTGCAACTAATATATGCTCTACAAAGACAAAGAATGTGTGTATATGAATTATGAAATTGA
>VZQC01010290.1:92937-196645 GCA_009823505.1 Rhizomys pruinosus
AGCTTCCATGTTAAACCTAGAATCTCTACTCAGTGGGCTCATATCGATAAACTCAGTCTGATCCAATTTTATATTCCTTCCACCATTATCCCACACCCTTAAAATCCATTCCCACACATATTCCTTAGGCTTCTGCCTGAATGAATCAGCAAACTCATTAATTTCTTTAGTGGTGTAGCACACCTCCTCATGGACCACACTTTCTATCTCACCTTGAGGGGCTTGCTTAGCCTTCAATCTGGTTATAGGTCTAGAGGCAACAATTGTTGGGCCCCGAGGGACATTAGCTCCCAGTGGGAAGGGGAGATTAGTTTCCTCAGGCAAGGGTGGGGAGGAGGGATCTGCAGGGTTTGGATTCTTTGCTGAGGGTGGGGAGATTAATTCCTCAGATAAAGAAAATCCCTCAGAATTCGAGGGTTCAAAATGCTCATCATCGTGGTTCTCCCACACATCTCCATCCCAAGTTTCAGGGTTCCATCCTTCCCCCACCAGTACTCTCACTTTGACTGCTGACACTCTTCGTGGTTGGGAATTAAATTTGCGTTGTAAATCAGCCAAACGTATAATAAGGGCTCCAGCTCGATTTTCTGCTGCTTTAGCTTTTTGGCTGCTGGAGAGAAGATGCCCTTCCAGAGCACATTTGGAAACTTTTAAACTGTTGTTTTGAATCCAGAGCTGGTCAGTTTTATCACTGAGATCCTTATTTTTCTCTATCACTTTATCAAGAGATGCTAGGAGCAACCAGGCAACATCATTATTTTCCTTATTTTTCCCCAATTTCTCAAACGTTTTATATATAGAGTCACTAAATTCCTTGCTTCTCACAGGAGGCGAGTTAGGTGAGTCAAATGGATCTATCTTCATAATTACACCAAATAGTCTGCACCAAGGATTATCATTCCTCTTCATGCCACCAGGAGAGCCTTCAGAAACCCTAGACTTCATTGGGTTGGAGAGCTGGCTCCAGAAACTACGAAGCCCACTAAAGAAATTCATCCTTTCAATTCTGTTTCTCTAGAACTACTTCTGGTACCAAAATCTGTATTAGTCAGGGTTCTCTAAAGAAACAGAAGTAACAGGATGAATATATAGCAATAGACAATTTATTGATTTGCTCACGTGACAGAGCTCAAGTAGTCCAACAGTAGCTGCGCCATACTGGATAGCCTAAGAATCAAGGCAACTGCTCAGTGTGCAAGTCTTGATGTCTCAGTAGTCCCAATCTGGTGCTTAAGGCCCAATAGATTCCAGGAGATCTGAGATCTGCCAGTCTCAGTACAGGCTGGGATCCGAAGGGTTGATCACAGCAGCAAGACAAACTCACCAGTGAGAGAGAGGTAAGCTGCAGGAAAAAAGGGACCAGCTCCCTCTGCCATGACCTTTTATAACTGCCTGCCAGCAGAAGGTAATGCCCACATTTGGCGTGGGCCATCCGGGTTGAGGTAGTCCAATCAAAAGATCCTTTTTCTCTTATTTGTTCATCCTTAGTCCAGTCAAGTTGACACCCAGGATTAACCATCACAGCAGTATAACATTTTCTGCTTGGTAGATGAATAAGTGCTAACAAATGTATTTGATAAAAGTCCTATGTACTCCTGATAATAAACCTAGTAATAAGCATGCTTATTGATACATATAAGAGTAACAGAACTTTTAAATACTTCTTTTAAGATTTCATCCTTTTAAACCTCTACTTCAGATCTGTGTTTAAAAGCTGTCTGGAAAAGCTTCTCATTCTAAGCTTTACACTTTCACAGGACAAGGCAAACTGAAGTCTGTAAACACCTTGATGAAGGCTGCCTCTTGCAGTGGTCATTGACAAAGCATATGCCACAGTTTGTCTTATTGTTAGAATAGCTAAGATTATGCTGGCATCAGCAATATATTATGTTTGTGAGAAATGTCACAACCCTTGCTCACACTTGCCTAAAATATCTGCTTTTTGTAAAATACCAACTGTTTAAATTTCCTATAATAGCTTAAGGGAGACATATGCTTCTGTGCTGAAAAATCTCAAATCCATCAATGAAATTAATGCAAAGGGATGATGTGAAAAATCCTGTAAATGCCTGCATGTATTTCTGGGCCATGGCTCAGTTTCTCTGGAGAAAGCAAGCCCAGTCTTGTGCCCATGCATAATAAAGGATAAACTTCCTCTAATTCTTGAATGTGGTTTCAATATTTTCTCCTAGTCAGGTCAATGAGTGTGAGGGTTGGTTTTAAATTCCCGTTGTCCTCTGCATCGTTCCATCTCGCTAGTGCTGGATGCATCCACCATTCTCCACATTTGTCACTGTGTCATCATGTGCTTCCTGTAGGACGGGCACTGTTCTGGTGCTGGGACAGAAATATGACACACTGAGTCTCTCTTCATGGGCTTATCATCCTCTGGGATGGGAGAATCCTGTGAACGTGTGACACCACGTCTCATGTTCACATTGGGAAAGTAATTTTAGCAAGGCACAGGTGCTTCCGTTTCACTCCTACAGTTGATAAGGCCTTGCGTAAGTCCAACTTTCCCTACAAGACCATTTGTCTCTGTTGTTCTTCCTGCTGTGTTAATTCACAGCTCCTTTTTGTTTTACTTTTAAGGCATTTATGCCATTTCCCTTGGATTATATTTCTGTGTATCTCTGCTCCATCAGAGATTGCAAGTCCACTGGTGATAAGGGAAAATTTTCTTCAACAACAACTAACATAGTATCTGGAAATTGTTAGGACATTTGTACATAGCTTGAATTAAGCTGAGTCTTGATTGGAACAATGGAAATTTTAGAATACTCCAACTTGATGGTTTCCCAATCTGTAGTCTTTCAAGTTTGTGGCCCATCAGTCACTTACAGAGGGAAGGACGGAATTCCCCAGTCTCAGAAACTGAGATCCCTATTAATCACCTGTGAGTCCACATGAACCAAATGAGTTACCTTTTCCCTTTATGTTGAAACTAGACCAAATCTTGATTACACCCCTGAAATTTTGCTAGTGTGTGTGTGTGGGATCCACCAATTAACAAAATAAAGGACAGAGAAGAAGGAAGTTGTTGAAGGAGTTATTAAATAGTAATTAGCAAGGAATTCTTGGATTTTGTTTTCTGCTATTCTTATTTTCTGCTTTAACACACACACACACACACACACACACACACACTCACTCACAACACCTTAGAGTTCATGGGCTGGTCGTTCAGGAGACAACCAGGTTACTTGGCTGGAAGGAATCTAGCATTGGATGTTGAATTAATCATGCCTTTAGGGCCAGCCAGTTTCTCCCATGCAAAGATGAATGGGGTTATTCATAAAAGGGCACCTGGGGAGGAAGCGAAGGGGCTGCAGCTGACCCTACCCAGCTGGCCTCTGAGAGTAGAATAGAAATCTGTCATCAGAACAAATGAGAATTATTGAGGGTGAGGGCCAAGTCTAGAGGTGCTTGTAGAAAGTGAGTGAGGTGGAAGTGAGAAGTTGCAACATGTTACTAATTATCAGGGTTGGGGGAGAAGACAGAGCTGGGCTATGGGTCAGAAGCATCCTGTGACACTCAGTAATGGGCCCTCCACTGACAAGACCCATCTCTGTGATGCTGAGCCTGACAGAGACTCATTTCATTGTCTCATTTTCTTCAGTGCCATCCTTGACATCTCAGATGCCCTTAGCTTCCATCTCAGATGCACTTAGCTTCCGTCTCAGGACACTCAGGTTCCACTGAAACAGAAAGTCTGCATGTTTTTGTTTACTGTGGGTTTCTATTCACAGAGAATGCGGTGGCAGTCAGCTTGCCATGGCAACTTAGGCATGCTTCTTGGCTCTGTTTGTGGTGGAAGGCCTGAACTCGAAATCAGGAGGATGGTATACGTGACTTGAACTTTTCTCCAACTGTGTTACAACCACACATCCTTTCACAAAGCAGACAATGGCACTGACCTCCTAGAAACCAGGCTGCTTTTCTGTGGTCCTGTTTTTGTCAACAACCTGCAGGAGCCTAGGTAGGGCACTTTATTAGACAAATCATTCAGCCAGTGATTTTCCAGCCCTGTTGGTTTTCATTCCTATCTCTGAAAAATCCTTTCCACAAGGATGGGACCTTCCCAGATCACCACATCGCATATATACTTCAACGCAAGCTGATTCCATTTATAGGATCCTGTGTCCATTTTTCTAGCCTTGCCTATGACTGTTCAACTAAGCCATTTAAGAAAATATGATACTCAGGGAAAAAAAGGACAAATCTATCAGTACTGAATTGTAGTTACCTATATTGCAAACAATAAAAATCTCCCTATAATAAATACATATGCTAATATAATATTGACATTATTACAGGAATATGATGCCAGCTCTCCCTTATTAAGCACTTATTACGTGCCTAACAATATGCTATGAACTTTTATTTTTTTATTTTTATTTTTTAATTTATTTCTGTATGTGTATGAATGTACCGTCTGTATGCAAGTCTGTGCACCTGTGTCGTGCAATGCCGCGGAGGTCAGAAGAGGGCGTCGGATTCCCCTGGAACTGGAGTTCTCCTGGAATTGGAGTTTCAGACGGTTCTCGGCCGCCATGTGGGTGCTGGGGATCAAACCCGGGTCCTCTGTAAGAGCGGTGGGCACTCTTAACCACTAGGCCATCTCTCCAGCCTCGTTTTCTCATAGTCTCATAGCAGCAATAGGCGGAATCTGCCAACCTAATTCCAGAACCCAAGCTTTTGGTCTCTAGGCTAGCTTTATTTCTGTTGCTGTGATAAAATATCCTGACAGAAAGCAGGAAACTTAGGAAAGGAAAGCTTTATTTAAGTTTATAATTCCAAGTTACATTCTCCTACTACAGGTAAGTCAAGGTGCAGGAAATTGAAGCAGGTAGTTCAGATCAGAGAGAAAGTTAATTAGGGCATGCTTGCTTGTGCTAGCCCCCTTTCTACATGTATAAAGTTCAGGGTTACCTGCTTAGGGAGCCACTCACAGTGAGCTGAGTCTTCCCACATCAATTAAAATTGGTAATCAAGCAATCCCCTATAGACCTGCTCACACATGAACCTAATCTAGACAACCTCTCACTGAGACTCTCTTCCCAAGTGCTTCTAGGTTGTGTCAAGTTGATAATTAAGCTAACATCACAATCTCTGTATTAAATTATGCCATCTCACATAGCTACAGAGTAAATGAGTGAAGATTCCACCCAGGAAGGTGACTCAGGGCCTCACGTGTTCTCATTTACTGTGTTTATATGTATTTTCACTAAATGTGTAGAGTGGACTGCCTGAGCTCTTGTTTCTTAGGGGCAAGTGAGAGTAGAGATTCATAGTTTGTTGCTTAGGAACTATAGACTAACAATGTGGATTGCTTTATGACAGAATATGATTTTGTATTGCATTGAGATGTGAAAATAGGAGCACTCAAAAGTTCATCTTTCTTTTAAGCAACGGGGACAGGAAGATTGTAATTACATCTATCACAAACATGATCAAGTTGCACGACTCTTCAGACTTTGTGTACCTATTGACTCAATTCTAAATGTCAAAAGCAAAACAAACAAAACTAAATAAAACCCAAACCAAAAGCCAAAACAAGAACCAACCAACAAAACAAGCAAATAAAAAAACCCACGAACAAAAAAAATCTAATCACTGGAGTGAGATCATCATATGTCTAATACGAAATGGTGAACTTTGTAACTCTGGGTGGAGTGATAAACAGTCACACACCATGACTTTGACTTTCCAAAATTATCTCAGGTTATTTTTATGAGGAACAAAATATCAAAGCTTTTAATCAACATCAATAATCTTGCTGAGCCATCAACACAGCTGAGCATGCTCATGATGGACTATTCTATATTGAGTCTAAGTCTTTTAAAACATTTTTGCCTTGATTACTGACTTTTCCCCTATGACCTTATATAATCTCAGATATATTCAGGGCACATAGAAGCCAAAGGTAGACCCAAAGAACCTGACAGCAAGAGAGGCTGGGGATGCAGCTCAGACCTAGCTTGCTTAAGGCCCTGGACTGCATCATTAGTAATCTAGTCTCATTCACCAAAAAACAGTAGTGGAGTTCTCATCTTTCTCTATATTGAAGATCAGGAAGCAGATTAAGTGGGCTTGTAATATGTAACAAAAATGAGAAATTGTCAAATGACAGCCTTTTAAAAATTATCATCTCTTTTGGGTTAGTCAATGGATTTTCTATATCGACAACATACAAAAGGAATTTAAAACATCTGCAACAGAAGAATTTTAGATATTAGTAAATGCTTTATACTGCTTTAGTAGAAGATTGATGAGTCCATTTCTGACTTAATAATTGTTTCCATTCTCAAAGGTGTAAGTTATCCTATTTCCACAGACTTTGCCAGAAATTAATTTAATTCAGTCTTGATACCAATCTAGAATTCCACAAAATAAGTGACAGTGTGGACTTTGGGCAAATGATGAAGCTGTGTTCTTCAGAATTTGAATTCAAGCTCTTGACCCTCTAGCACCCAAGCTTGTTGGAAAGGTCCTGAGCAAGACCCTAGAGGCAGTGTGCATATGGTATTCATTTTGTGGTGGTTTGAGGCAGAATGTCTCTTGTAGGCTCCAAGTATTTGGACATACTTTCCTCAGATGATGGCACTGTTTTGGGAAGTTTTAGGAGGTGTGGCCCTGCTGGGGGAAGCACATAACTGGGGACAGTTTATGAGAATTCTTATGCCTTGCCAGATTTTTGGTCACTCTCTGGTTCTTGTGTCTGTTTGAAGATTTGATAATTTGATTGGCCAGCTCTCTGCTCCAGCCACGTTCTGCCACTTGGCCTTTCTGCCATTATGGACGTTACCCCTTTGGAACCTTAAGCCAAATAAACTCTTCCTTTTCTTTTTTTTTAAAATTAATTTATTTATTTCTGTATGTGTATGAATGTACTGTCTGCATGCAAGTGTGTGCACCTGTGTTGTGCAATGCCGCGGAGATCAGAGGAGGGTGTCGGATTCCCCTGGAACTGGAGTTCTCCTGGAATTGGAGTTTCAGACGGTTCTCGGCCGCCATGTGGGTGCTGGGGAATCGAACCCGGGTCCTCTGTAAGAGCGGTCGGCGCTCTTAACTGCTAGGCCACCTCTCCAGCCCAAACTCTTCCTTTTCTAAGTTCCCTTCATCATGGGTACCTAATACAATTGCTTTCTAGATACACCGTAGGTTGCACTTCTTGGCTTCTTTAAAGTTTGATGGGGCTGTGTGAACAATTCTGGCCAATTAATTATCCATCAAGTTTGGAAGAGTATATGTCCCTTCTTTTTAAGATTGTGTTGACAATGCACCACCTCTGAGTTCTTGCTCCTTCTGCTACAAAGGAACAACAATGAACTTTAAACTGATTTTATTAATCTGATTCCTAGAAAGAATGTTAAGGAAAAGAGTGCACACAAAGAATTAAACAGCGTGAGGAAGAAACCCACTTTTTGTGTATCTTGATCTACTGAGATTTTTTAGCCATTGGAAGTTGGTTGTTATTATAGCAAAAGTTAGTCTTTTGGGACTATAATTATTACTTGTAATAATATTTTACAGAATATCCAGGTCCAAGAAGCACTGGCCATAATCCCAGCACCCAGGAGACTGAGAGAAAGATTGTAAGTGCAAGACCAGGGACTACACAGAGTTCCAGTCCTTAGGTGAAGGGATAGGGAGACTTTCTGTTCCTATGAAGTTTTATTGTAGAGCTGTCATAATTCAGATGGTGAGGTGCTGTTAATGTGATAGCTAAAGCAGAAAGAGGAGGAGAAATTAAGGTTGAGAAGTGATCTCAAGCTCCTTGACAAATTCTGTGTTCAACAGAGGGAAGGACGTGCTTCAGATTGCATGTTGAGAAGAAGCCAGGGATTTGGTCCGACCTCATCTCCTCAGTGATGCTGGTGTAAGAAGCTGGGGGACGCACCACCTCCTGGCTGGTAAGGGACATGTCTTGATGTTTCTCCAAAGATGTTATATAGGAGGCGTCCTAAATATGCTATCTGTTTTCATTTAACTTTCTTCTAGCAACTTATAAATTCTTCCATCTCTAAGAATCTTTTAACTGTTTCCAAAATTAGACTTGCTCCTTCCTGATTTCAATGTTCACAAATGCCCCTGAAACTCTGAAAGTAAATAACAGGAGGAATCTTTTCTTGACAACATTTTCTTTTTTTTTAATTTTTTATTTATTTCTGTATGTGTGTGAATGTACATGTAGGTTTGTGCATCTGTGTCCTGCAATGCTGTGGAGGTCAGAAGAAGGTGTCAGATTCCCCTGGAACTGGAGTTCTCCTGGAACTGGAGTTTCAGGCAGTTCTCAGCTGCCATGTGGATGTTGGGGATTGAACCCAGGTCCTCTGTAAGAGTGGCCAGTGCTCTTAACCACTAGGCCATCTCTCCAGCCCCGACAACATTTTCTTTCCATTTATTTTAAAATTTAACTTAAATAAATTATTAATAATTGTTGCTTTATAGTAACTGTTTATTTTTCTTCCTTATATATGTACCTGTTCTAAGATGTTTGCCTCTAAAACACTTCTTTGTTTGAAACAACTTTCTCAACTGAGAACCTCTCGTCCACATTTTATTTCTTGAGCTAATTCTCTAATGACTATGTTGACAATGTTTGGATTTCCCCCTCAACTCCAATAATCATTATCTTAGCTAATATTTATTCATTAGTGCAATAGAACCCAGATTCTTGCACATGTTGGGCAAGTGTTCTACCATTGAGTTGTAGCCCCAGCCCTAGCAGTAACAGTAACTAAAATATAGTACTATTTTGTACCAGGCTCTAGTCTAAGAGTTACTTCCTTCACACCTTACAAAACCTTGTTATAATATCTCCATGTTATAGGTAATACCACTGAGGCCCAGAGAGGTTATTATCTTGACCAAATTCATGAGCAGCTAAAATTTTAACCAAGAAGAATAGTGTCAGATTCTCTGCTTCTGACCACCATGCATTGATGTTTCTATAATTCTGTACTAGCCAGATTTCTGCTCAAAGAAATAAATGTCTGTTGTACAATAATGCTGTGAACCTTCTAGCAGACCTGTGTGATGCCCTATGGATGGCACCCATGCCTCTGCTGCCAAGAGCTGTCAGATGTTGTTTCAAGTTGCTCTATCATATCTTAGAGTCAGAAAAAAGTAGTCTACTATTTAGACTATTCTGAGGCTTCAATTACAGTCTGATTTATTTTTAATTAATTTAATTTAAACACATATAATATGCATACATTATTTGAAATTCAAACAATATAATAAAGGATTCATTGTATAAAATATCTCCTCCCTTTATTCTCCATGGAGTTGCCAGACTCGTTTCCCCATTCAATCTTAGCAGTTCCTTGAGGCCTGCAGAATGACTATTTTACAAATAAGCAAGTATACATATTTAAAAATCCTTTATAAATTAAACATTTTGCAATTAACTCCATGTTAGGCATTATGTTAAACAGTTTTCACTTGATCTTTCTAATAGTTTGATGAGGCTGGTTTTACTGAAAATTTTTTATTGAATTTTTGCAAGTTTCATACAATGCATCTTGATATTTATACCCTTTCTTTGTCTGTAAACCCTCTCTTATACCCTCTTGATGGTTTTCATGTCATATATATATTAAGGATCTCAAGCCAAATTTCTGCCCCTAAATGTCCTTTGATGTGTGTCCATCCAATTGGAACCTACTTAACCCTCTAGTATCACACACTTAAATAAAACCACCTCTCCTCCCAATAGTTATTGTTTGCCAGTATTCTTCAACGAAGGTTGGGGCTTCTTCCCTGCTTCCCATGTCTGTATTGACATTTTGTCTGTCTCAAGATTGTGTGGGTCCTGTGCAGGCTATTACACTGGTGTAAGTTCATATGATGAACTTCCCAGATGTCTGGAAAAACTCTGTTTCTTTGTAGTCATCTATCACATCTGGTTTTTATAATCATTCCACCCCCCCTTCCACAATGAGCCTTGGGTGAAAGGGATTTGGTATAGGTGTCCTATTCAAAGATAAGTTCTCTGTCCTCTTGTAGCCTCTGCATTTTAGCCTGTCGTGGCTTTCTGGCTTAATCACCATCTGCTCTGTGAGGAAACTTCACTGGTGAAAGTTGAGAGATGCATTAATATTCTTTCCTCCCCCTGTTCTGCTATGTTCACTGGGCTTTAAGTGTAGAGGTTATAGTGTAGGTGTGTAATTTAAGGGTGGGCACCTCACAGATGCCTATTGCCTGCATTTGATCAGTTGCAGAACTTTGTAATAGTTTTCATGTGTTGCAAAAAGAAGCTTCTTTGGATAAATGGTGAGATGTATACTTGTCTGTAAATATAAGGATACATTCTTAAAATATAGTAAGAAAGTATTTTTGGTCTAGGGATGTGAAAAAAGTAGGTTTTTCTCTAAGATCTATGATCTCTTCAGTCATATATATTTGGCTATGTTTATTGAACCACACATAAGTTCCTTCCCATTGAGCAGGCCTTAACTCCTATTGGACAGCTACTGATTATCCCCAAGATAAAAGTGCCACTACTGCACCAGAAAACTGGATCTCCACCTGAGAAGAATGTAATTAGACCCATATCTATCACCCTGCGCAAAAGTCAACTCCAAATGGATCAAAGATCTCATTGTGAAACCTTAAATTATGCTGAAAATGATAGAAGAAAACATAGGCGGTACCCTACAAGATATAGGTGCAGGAAAGAACTTTCTAAATCGAATCTCCATCACTCTGGAATTAAGGTCAACAATTGATAAATGGGACCTAATTAAAGTGAAAAGCTTCTGTACAGCAAAGGAAACATCCAGCCCAGGGAAGAGGAAGCCCACAGAGTAGGAGAAAATCTTCACCAGATATTTTTCTGACAGAGGAATATTATCCAGATTGTACAAAGAACTAAAAAAACAAAGAATCAAGAAAACAAATGATCCAATTAAAACTAGGCTATGGATCTGAATAGAGTGTTCTAGAAAAAAGAAATAAAAATGGTGAAGAGTCGCCTTACAAATGTTCAACCAACCAAGAGCTGAGAATTAAGTCCAGAAATAAACCCAAGACAGTTGGGGGGTAATTTCGAGTGTATTTCAACACAAATATCAAGGCAATGGAATGGAGGATAAATCTTTTTTTTTTTTTTCAACAAATGGTTCTTGGAAAATTGTATTCCACATGCAAGTAAAAGAATTAAGAGTAAAGGAAAGGAGATGAGGAAGGGAAGGTGGAGGGGGAGGAAAACTAGAGCCCTTCCTTAAACCATATATAAAAATTAGAAGACAATGGGTCATGGGCCTAGCTATAAGAGCTAAACTATTAAATTCATAGGGAAATACAAAGAAGCAAGTCTTTCTGACCTTGGATTCAGCTAGCCTAACACCATGCGGGCATCCTAGCACTATCCTGATCACCACAGCTGTGTAGTAAGCTTTCAAAGTGCAAGTCTGGCTCATTCTCCTTTTTGATATTGTTCTGACTCTATTGGATCCATCAGATTTCCATAGTAATTTTAAGATGAACTTGTCAGCTTTTCAAGAAGATGGTAGACATTTTGTTTAGGACTAAACTGAATCTGGAAATCAGTTTGAGGAATATTATAATTGTAATCATTTCAAATATTTCAAACAATTTCTATTCATTTAGATCTGTAGTTCATTTAAAAGATCATTTAGATATTTAAACAATGTTTTCAAATTTCCAAGTACAGATTTTTTTTCTGTCTTTCATTAAAATTATTCTTAGGTACTTTCTTAATTTTTACTGTATTATAAATGTAATATTTCCTCGATTTCATTTTCAGATTGCGTATTGCTAGCATACAGAAACATTTATTTTGAATTAAGTCAACTTATTTGAATACTCAATTCCTGACATTCCTTTTCATAGGCAGCAAATGTTTCCATGTTGGAAATTTCTCTCTGTTTCCAAGTTTCCATTCAGTTGAAATTCTAGTATAGTAATGGGAGAGGTCAGCCCTGCTGCTGTTGCTTCTCAATGACATGTTATTTGGATGCTGGCCTTGCACATTTAAATGACTCCGGAAGACGCTGGCAGGATGCTTTCCTTAGCCTGGCTTTGTCTGGAGTGCTGCAGCTTAATCGTTAGGGCCTATTTATGCATGTTACTTTTATTTGTGTACTTACCCAATGTTAGGTAGCTAGACAGGTATTAGCAGACCTGGAGACCATTAGAGGATGGACCTCTCCCTCATAACCAGCTTTGGACCTTATGCCCTGTTTATTTCCCTGGAAACACCAATTTTAAGAAAAAGAAACATCACAAATTTCCCCTTTCTAAGATTTAAAACACCATATGAACAAGAGGGTGGTGGTGGTATCAGAGATTTGTTGAGACTTATTAAGGGCAAGCTACTTCCTCCTATAGAAATACCCATATTCTGCCTTTGGTTCTAGACATTCTAATCTACCTGAAATTCTTACATACAATTGCTCCTCTCCTGAAGAATTAATCCAACAGTGCCTGTCAATTTCCTGGCCAGAAGACTCCAGGAAAGTTGATTCACCATAAAATATGCTAAGGGCATGGGAGAAATAAGTATCGCCTTAATGGACTAACACAGTTATATAGGAGCCTCTTTCTTGATGAATTTGCTTATATAGCTTCATTGCTCAGGTTGCCTGGTTTTCTGAATTCTAACTCAAAGTGTAACTTTTCCTTTTCTCCCTTTCTTGTCTTCAGATACCAGCCAAAATCTCATGCACATCTGCCTTGACACTCTGGGCTTTCTCATTTTGTCTCCAAAGGTAACCTTGGCCCCCATGCAGCTGCATACAGATCTCCATTGTTGAACCTGTTTTCTTGGACCCTAACCCCAATGGTGCATCTCTTCCTCTTTTCCATTCCCCTTCTCCCAGCAGCTGCTGAGATTTATAGCTTGCCTGACCTATTGTTGTTTGTCTCTAAAACTCTAATAAAACTCAAGCCTTATTCTGAGTCTGTTTTAAATTGTTTGTTAACAAGGCTAAGAACAGACACAAAGGAACCATGATTCTATGATAATACCAGTACTTTTTCCAAACAAGAATCCTGGTGCTGGGTGACAAGTCTAGAGCTGGTTCAAGCTCTAGCCTGAATACTCTATTTTTCTATGGGAATTGAAGTTTTATTGGTGAGTTCACTTTAAGAGGCCTTGGGGTCTCCTTTGGCTAGCAGAACTTTGGGTCTGGCAACTCTAGTATACTCTAATAGATTTTCTCAGCTTTGAAGTAAGAAGAAGAAGTATTAAGGTCTTTGTTTTTTCTTCCCAGAAAGCCTTAAAGTTATTCAACTTGGTATATCATCTCCTGTCACCAGCTCTACAGTCCAAGAGTCTGTCTTTGTTAGAACAAAAAATAACAACAAACATCAAGGAAACCCAATTTGTTATAAAATATTTTAGAGCAACGAGCATCTTAAAACATTCTTGGGTTTGGGGATGGCTCAGTTAGTAAAGTGTTTGCTTTGCAAGCAGCGGGGGACCTGTGCTTGATTATAGAACTGGTCCATGCTTGTTAATCTCAGGGCTGGGCAGGCAGAGATGAGAGGATCTCTGGGGGCTGGCCAGCCAGTCTATCTTAATTGGTGAGCTCTAGGCCGATTATAGGCTTTGTCTCAAAGAAGTGGACAATGTTCCTAAGGATAACACCTGAGATTGTCCTCTGGGCTCCCAATATGTGCACACATACACGCATCTGCACATACATGAACCCACACACTTAAACATGCATACACACAACATACACACACATATACACACATATATATAAAACATATTAAAATTATCCTTGACTAAGGAAGTATTTTTCCATGTTGACTTGCTGTATGGAGTCAGATAAAGTGGTGGGGGATGTTCAAGGCATTAAATCTAAAATTTTCATCATATAAACCACTGCATTTAATGCCTTTTAAAAATAATGTTTTATTGACTCTTTCAGAATTTCATGCAATGTATTTTGGTCGTATTCAATTCCCCTCCTCGATCTCCTCTCAGAGTCACCATCTCCCCTTTTCATGTCCTGTCTTATTTTTAAGGCCTATTGATTCTAATTTGTATTGCTCAAATACTCTTGGGTGCATTTAATTTCCTAAAGGAACATCTACTGCATTGGACTAATGCTATTCACAGTCTTTGGAAGTTTTCCTTGAGCTTCAGAGTTGTGTCTGTGCTGTGAGTGTGAAATATGACGTGCAAGTTTGCTCATTCACACTCGTTTCTCCTACTGTGGCATTAAACCCTTATGTTCCTTTTCCAAGGATTTGGACCCTCATGCCTTATCTCCCTGGCAGGCTTGACATGATGTGTATTCAATCAATTTTTTCTTAGTCACAGTTAAGAGCAAGCCATTTAAGAGTTTATATAAAATATGCTAAAGTGAAGTGTAGAGCAGTTTAAAAGAGATTAACTCCCTCTAAGAGTTCCTCTAGACCATGCTGGCTGAGATAGTGCCAACCCTGGTAAAAACACCAGGTTGCCAATGGAAATCCTGAATCATTACCTTCAGAAACTAATAGTCATCAATACAAGGTTTGCACTGTGAAAATAGGGAGTGTCCCAAGTTCAGCAGGTTTAAAGCAAAGGTCCCTGTATTTCAACTATATGAAGTATATTTCCAATTGAGAAATGTTTACTAATTCTGTTAATAATTTTCCTTCCAATTAGTTTCCTTCCAATTCCAACTCTAGTTGAGTTAAATGCTCCTTCCAAAGTAAGGAGCATTTAACTCAACTAGAATAGACAGCAACTTAGCTAGTCTATTAGAGAGAGCACAAAGACTTTAGCTAGCTGGTAGTGGAGAAATTAGTTATCCTCCCTTTAGGAGGAGGGAAGATATCCCCAATTTAGGACAGTTGATCATAAAAGATTACTTATTATGCTTGATCTAACCAAGCCTCCCTTTTCTTTTCTGATTAATACTGAGGAAGAGCCAAATGTAAAATACAATCCAGAATTCACCCGGAAGCCCTTATCATGGGTGAATTGCCTTTTGCTTGAGTATTTAGGACACAGACAAGGCAGGAAACAGAACCAGCCCAGTTTGCCCGTGTCTAACATCGTCCTTCAGTCCAGCTGGTCTGCTACAAACTCAACATATGTGGAAAAAATTAAAAGCTGTAATATTCTTTCTTTTAAAATGTTTGCATATATAAGACGTTCTGCATGATGTTTTGCATTTTGTTTCACTTTGTTCTAAGGCAAGATCTGCTGGGGAGCTCAGGCTGGCCCCCAAGATCCACTTATCTTAGCCCCCAAAGTACTAGGATTATCCAACTATGTACCCCACCATGGCTGGCTAGTGTTTTTTATAGTCATCTTTTTTGTGTATATGTGTGAACATATGTGTAATGTGTGTGTTCATATATGTGTGGATATACAGACATGTGCAGGTGCACATGCATGTGAACGTTCTGAGGTCACACTCTGGTGGTGTTTTTCAGAACGACCCTCCTTGTTTTGTGAGAGGGGCTCACTAAGTAGACTAGACTGAGACCCAGATATTTTTCTGTCTATGCCTCTCCAGTGCTGGCAGTACGAGTGTGTGTCAGCACATCTGGATTTTTATGTGGGTTCTGGGATTGAACTTAAGTTCTCAGACTTATGAGGTAAGCACTAATAGACTGAACTCCCCCTCATTATAAAATAATCTTTTTATACACATATGGGCAATGGAGTGAGTCCCATATTTTTCTATTCACACATTTTCTAGATTAAAATTATGATTTAGCTATTGACACAAATTTCTATAGATTTAAAATAAGAGAGAAGAGAAAGGTTGTTAACCTAACTACTATGGAAATACACAGACCAGGGATAGTTTATTAACTTTTGTTTTAAAGATAAAAGGCTGAAGAATATTAACAAATCAATCACCAATAAAATGGGAAGCAAAAAGAGCTTTGGTAAGGTGAGAGACTACCTTTAAAAGATATATTTATACATATTTTATAGTATTAAACTATACATAATTTTCACTACTTTGTTTGTGAAAAGAATAAACCTTGTGATGGTTTTCTCTTTAACTGCAAATATCTATTGTTCTCTCCTATCTCTGTGATTATAGCAAAACTTTAAGAAACCAGAAGAAGGAATAATTTTTTAAAAATAGAAGTTTAATAATTCATGTCAGTTTTAATGTATGCACCAGATTCTTTACAAGAGCACTATGAAGTTCATTTTGCTGTCACATATGTTATTTATTTTAGCCCTTGTAAAGACAAACAGCATCACTGCCAGAGTAATGTCTCCTGAGAATGTGTGAGCTTAGAGAGCTCACGCAGCTTGTCCAAAAGAATGCAGAACTCCTCTGTGGCAGGAAGCAGACCCCTATCTGCCTGCCCCTCTGGGCGGCCGTTTCCAGAGATACCCAGCAGTTGAATTCCATTTGCTGAAGAAAAGCTTTGGTGATCACATTCCATTCCCAAAGCTGAAGGGATAAAGTGAATTTTGTAAATTACAAACCAGCAGCTTGGACTAAAGACATATCGATGGTAGGCGTGCGTACAGTTGCTCTTTCTTCTGCTACCTCTGGGAGGCCAGCAGGACTTTGGATCTTTTTGTTTAATAGGCATGTTTGGCTCAGTGCTTTTTGGGAAGTTGGTTGGAGCAGTTGTGACAGTAGCTTAGGCAGCCTGGACAGTCAAGTAAAAATTGAGACTTTCCTTTCTGAACTCCATCTAGTCAGTGTCATTCTTCTCTATTTTTTTTAAATTTTATTTATTTTTGTATGTGTATGAATGTTCTGTCTGCATGTAGGTTTGTGCACCTGTGTCGTGCAATGACGCGGAGGTCAGAAGAGGGCATCGGGTTCCCCTGGAATTGGAGTTACAGATGGTTCTTAGCCACCATGTGGGTGCTGGGGATCAAACCCGGGTCCTCTGCAAGAGCAGTCGGTGCTCGTAACCGCTAGGCTATCTCTCCAGCCCCTCTTCTCTATTTTTTTTTCACTATCTTCCTACCAGTGCTTTTGTTCATGGACTCATTTTCTCTTGCTTGAACTATTGCCAGTTTCTTCACTGATTTTTCTATTTCTAACCTTACTTTTATATCATCTCGAAGGCTGATCTTTCTCACAACCAGGATTCATCAAACCATTCCTTTGATTAAACTCCTTCAATGATTCACCACTGCCTTTAGGGTGGGATATTGCAAAAAATTCTCCATGACCTTCAACTGCAGATCTCAACCCTCTTGCCATGCACCCAGGATCCTTCAGATATATCTAAAATGCCCACAGCTCTCTGGATCCATTACGTTCCTTAACATATCATCATGCCTTGTCCTCGAAGTGTCCACTGCCACTCCAAGCTACTGTCGTTAGTGTCTGTTTCCTTTCTGCACAGCATCCATCATCTCCCTTAGGATGTTGATCTAGAATGGAATTCTGGTAATGAAGCAGCCATAGGATCTGTTTTACTAATCATAGCAAGGGGCATGTGACCCCTATATATATAAACAACGGTGGCACTACCTTGAACATTATGACTGTCCAGCATTGGATATTGGTATAAGTTATGTCAATAGGGATTTTCAAGATTTTCATATGTGAACTATAGACTTTCTCCTGGATCATTAAGTGAATGAATGTCACCTCCAAAGCCCATTTACCTAGTTTGTGACCCATGAGGAGGCTGAAGAAATTTGATGTTTACGATGAACAGTAGAACTCAATGAAAGCTGAGGAATATTGAATCTCTGACACCTACTCCTTTTAAAATGATTTTTATTGCTTCTTTGAGAATTTCAATAATGTATTATACATATATATGTGTGTATATATATGTATATATATATGTATATATATAAATCACTACATATATCCCAATTTCAACCTTTACCTTACCAACTCCCCTGAATTCATGTCCTCTATTCTTCTTTTTTGATTTTTTTTTTTTTTTTTTTTTTTTTTTTGGTTTAAGCCAGTGTTTTCCTGCAGACCCAGCTGGCCTAGAAGTCGCTATGTAGCCCAGGTTTTTCTTGGTTTGGGCATGTTCAGGTCTTATGCATATTTTTCCAAGTGCAGTTGGTTCACATGTGCAACTGCCCTGTGGTGTCCAGAAAACATGCTTTCCTTGTATTCACCCACTACCTCTGGCTCTTACAGTCTTTTTTGTGGTCTGTGACCTCTCTAGCCACAGGTTCTTGGCTCTGGGAACAGTGCCGGGGAAGGGCTCCATCTTGTGAAGGAGGCCTTAAATCTGATCAGTTGCTAATTACTCTCATAACATTCATGACACCATTGCACCAGTGGGCATATCTTGGCAGTCCAGACATTACTGTAGCTCACAGGGTTCACAGCTGGGTAAGGTTGATGAGTACTTCCTCTTCTGGTAGCATGCGTAGCACCTTCCAACATTATGAAAGCTAGCCAATAGAGATGACGCTTTGAAGTTGGTACCAGCTTAATTTCTCCTTATTTGTTCTATTACGTCTGAAGCAATAGGGTCTTACTATAAAGTTCTAGTTGGTAACCAAAAGCAGTGGCAATTGCTAGTATTATTTGAAGACCCGAGGAATCTCTCTGCTCAATAAACCAAAATAAGGGGCCCCTTCCTGGCACTGGGATTTTTATTTGTTAGCCTGTTGTGTCTGGTAGGGGCATTGTCCCCCATTATATGGTAACTAGATTTAAACTTTTTATAATGCATACATTATTAAGAAGCTTCTATAGTAGATTTCCATATGACTTTTTAAAAAAGGCCCCTAGAGTTATTTATCCCTCTCCATACTCCTCCGTTCTCTATTCTACTTAACTCTTCCTACTCCATTATTCTCCCCCCCTTTTATCACTGCATTCTATCTCTCCACTCACCAAGTTCCATTCCTGACCTCTATTTATTTTCTGATGGAAAAGCACACATCTAAAGTTTCCGAGCTAGCACCTACTCTTTGGTAGCTAATGCAAATTGTTAAAATTAATTGATTTCTCCAAGTTTACTCATTTTTATTTTATAAGAAAGAGAAAAATCAAGCACCATCTAGATGAAGAAATATTGTGTATGAAGTGGTTAACACCCTGCTTATCATAGAACATGTGTTCAGTGAGTGTTAACAGTGATTGTTGGCTATTGCTGTAGTCAGGAGAGAATATCCTTCTTTCTCAACCCAAGGATCTTGGATTTGGGGGGCTATTTATCATTTATTGTGGGGTAATTTGAGGACTATTCCCTTTTCTAGGCGTGTCAGGAAAAGTTTAATTTTCTAGTATCTCATTCAGCTCAACTACATGTTTTGCCCAGCATTTAACTAGCTTGAGTCTCAGAAAACATACTTTAAGAACATTTTTGTTTAATTGCCATTTAAGATATAGCATATGAGGAGATGGGCCAGTAAAGATGTTTGTCCATTACATTACTGTGCATCTAATGCATTGTAATACAAAATATTTTGATGGACCCAAGCACTAAATTATGGGCATGTTGTAGTAAGGATATTTGTTACAGGGAGGGTCTACATACAATTCAGCTGACTCGGCACAATCATTCCAAGAAGTTGTAATATTTTTCTCTTATTGACAGACTGACCTCATATTATTATGGGAAAATTGATAGACGTTCCTTCTTGGTGTGCTCTTAAGATGTGTGTGAATTGTATTTTAAACTGAGTAGCCAGAAACCTCATTTCATTTCTCTCTTTGGTGTCTTTGATGTGGCTCTTTAAAGAAATGCAGCATCAGCATCTCTCTTAGCTTTCCCTTCACTTGCCTGAGGTCTTAGAAAACTTCCCCCAAATCCGGTGGGGATGTAGGAAGTGGAGCAACACTTATGATCTTTGCTACTTCCCTTTACGTGGGGCCTGCAGACTGTTCTGTTCTGCCTACCCTGGGGAATAAGCCAGAGGAAGAGTAGGATTAGAGATGGCAAAGTAGTAGCAGAATCCTGGGCAAAATGAGGAGGGACCTGAATCTTAGTCTTGTGTTGTGATTTGAACATGAAATATTCCCCATAGGCTCCTGAGTTTGAATGCTAGATCTCAACTGGTGGGGCTGTTCTGGAATGTTATAGAACCTTTAGAGGGTGGAGCCTTGCTAGAGGATGTGGTTCATCAGGTGGGAACCTAGAGGTTCTATAGCCTGGCATCACTTCATGTCTGCTTTCTGCTTCCTTATTGTCCACATAGTGTGACCAGGCACCTGCAGTCTTGCCTCCCCCCCATGATGGATTGCAACCTGCAAAATGGAAGCCAAAATGAACTCTTCCTCCCAGAAGTTGCATTTTGTTAGGTATTTGGTCATAATGATGAGAAAAAATAACTTATTTATTTTAGTTCAACTGTTTGTTGTGTGATCTGGTTAAATCCATTTTTCTTTCTGAATGTCATTTCCTCATTTATAAAATGGAAAAAAATTCACTAGTTATCCATGGTACAGGTATGATTTATGGCTTAAAATTGGCTTCCAAAGTTCCATTAATATGAATCTGAATTGTTTAGCTTTTAAAAGTATTGAGTATTACTTTGGGGACTGGAGAAGTGGAGCAGCAGTTAAAAGCACTGGCTGCTCTTGCAGAAGACCTGGGTTTGATTCCCAGCACACACACGGCAGCTAACAACAACCATCTGTAATTCCAGTTCCAGGGAATCTGATGCCCTCTTCTGACCTCCACAGGTACTGCATGACATGGGTGCACTTAGCTACATGCAGGCAATATAATCATACACATAAAACAAAAATAATAAATAAATACTTAAAAGTTGAATATTAATCGATAATGGCAAGAATCAGAAACACATCTCAACATGATGTCCTATCGATCTGCAGGAAAACTGGGCCAAGTTAACAGCTGAGCCAGTATTAATTCTTTATTTTTTGTGCATTTCATATTTCATATAATAAATCCTAATCAAATTTAGATCCCCTCCTCCCATCTGTGCTCACCCATCCTTACACTAAGGGATTTGTGGTGGCTTGAAAAAGAATGTCCCACATAAGCTCCAAGTATTTGGACATTTTGTCGTTATTTTCTGGTGCTGTTTGGGGTCGTTTTAGAAGGTGTAGCTAGATGGAAGGAGTGTGTCATGTGGCAGGGGGTTCTTCACAATCCTCGAGCCTTGCCTGATTTCCAGATGCTCTTTCTGCTTCTGGTGCCTGCTGCTTAAAGGCGTGCTCTCTCTCTCTCATGTTTGAGTCCCACCTTCTGACACCATGCCCCCCCCCCACCATTATGGACTCTTACCGCTCTAGAACTATAAGTCTAATAATCTCTTCTTTCTATTAAAGAACAAAAAAAAGAGCTGAGCCAGTACGTTCTTGTCTCAAAGCACCTGGGGCTTGCTGCTTCCGGTGGGGACAGGCTCCACTCCTGTTTCTCTTCAGACTTGCTTCTTTGTCAATTGGAGATTCTACTCCCTTATAATTTTGGTGCATTGTAAACCTGACTAAACTATATGACACATTACTTTCCATACCTTCGGTTACCTAACTTCCTAAGTTTCCTTTACTGCCTTGAGAAGAGATCCATCCTTCATCCACTCAGTGGTGGTCAGGGCTCATGTGGTACTCAGAGGCACTCTTCTCTCATAAAAAGAAAGCATGGACAGGAAGACAAGTTTAACCATATCACCTGTAGGTCTAAGGAAAATCCAGTCTAGGGACCTGGAAACTTGAAACAGCCTGTTAGTTGGAGTGAAGTTACCAATGAGCCTCATAATCAGGCATTCATTAATTCATTAATTCATTAATTCATTCATTCATCCATTCATTCATTCTTCATTCCCCTTGATATCCCTTCCTCTGAGAGGTGATACCATGTATTACACAATTTAGATAGAGTGCTTTTCATGGGATCTGCTAGGATGTGTGCTCCATAAGTTGTCAGAGGACAATCCTGTTCTGTCAGGTAGATTTATCTTCTGAAGAGGAAATCATTTCTACTAAAATATAGAAAATTTGAGATGGGTCACAGGACTTGAGGAAATAGAGAACTCTTTGGAATCTGGAGACAGACTTGTGAGGTTCCTTGTAAACTTTGAGGAGAGGATAGATTTGTGGTAGGATGTAGAAAAGGAAGAATGAATAATATATTAATATTTCTAGATGATAAAAGTAACAGAGGCCAGTACGTAGATGAATTTGGCCAGTGTCGAGGGTTTACCAAGTAAGTAGCAAAAGCCCCAGTCCAAAGCCATACCAGCTTGCTTATTCAGATATTAATATTCTTAATGGTTACACCTTTTTTCTGAATGGTGTCATCAACACAGATGGTCATGAACCTATCTACCAGGTCAGGCTTTATGATCTCAAATAGGATGAGTTAGAGGGCATAGGTAATTCCTAAAAAGGAATCTATAGTGCAAGTTCTCAAGCACGGGAAGCCAGAAGGCAAGTGGAAGGCCTGGAACCAGTTGCAGGCTGGCTAGTGTCATATTAATAACCCAGATTGTGGAATGTAAAGCTAGGGTTAGTTTTAGCTGAGAATTATTTTGTTGCTATCAAACTGAACTGTTAGCAAAGAATCTTGGAGTGAAAAAGTGCTTTATAAATACAATCATGTATTGTATATAGTCTTATGCAAAAGATTTTTCTCTCTTAAGCTTCCAAAACAACTAAGACTAGAGGGCTTTATGTTTAAAAGCTGCTTAGTTATCTTAGTGACTGTCATACCTTAGGAATGAAAAAGACTTTTGTGTATAGAATCACTTATGTCATGCCACTCTATCTTGGGTGGAAGTTGTCTACTGTTATGAGAAATTACCTGGGAACTTAGTGCAAAATATCAAACATTTATTATCTTATAGGTAATGAGGATGAGGAGCCCTGGAATGCCTTAGCAGAGTAGCGTTGGCCCAGGGTCGTGGCCCAGAGTCTATGATGATGATACAGTTAAGCTGTGGTCACTAGATAGCTGGACAGGGTCTGATGAGTTCACTTCCAAACTCATTCATGAGGCTTTGGCTGATCTCAGTTGCTTGCTTTTGGTTGGAGACTTGAGCCACATGTTTCTTTTATAGGTTTTCTGATTAGTCTTATGATATGATAGCTAGATACTTACTAGATTGTTCTTATGAGAGAGAGAGAGAGAGAGAGAGAGAGAGAGACCTGAAGACCAAAGCTATATCCTTTATTTAAAAATTTTATTATTCACTTATTTATCGGTTAATTATATTAGTGTGTGGTCTGTGCATATGCCTACAGGTATGCTGGCCTATGTGTGGATGTGTGGGGTTCAAGGGTCACTGCTCTGAATTTTCCTCTATTACTCTTTGCTTTATTTTTTTGTGAGACTAGGTCTCTTGAGGAACCTGAAGATTGCTATTTTGACTAAACTGGTTGGCCAGTAAGCTCTCCTGTCTCTTCCCCCTCTCCTGGTAGGAGGTAATTAATTGATGCAATTTTACTGAGGAGGTAGTGAGGTACTGGACAAGAAAGCCCTTTATAAAGTATAAAATATAGTGGATATAAAATGTGATGCCATGATTCTGGTGGCCAAAACTGAAAGTCAAATGCAGTGGAGAATTCTAGCCCTAAAAGGGAGAGACAGAGCCATAGGCTTCAAATTCTTCCTCCTGGACACACCCTAAGCCCCCCTTGGGCCTGGCAGATTGAAATGACATGGAGTTTAGGGTTCTAATGTTTATCTTATTTATTTGCATAATTAATGTTTTGTTTCCAAAGAAAATAGTTTAAGAAATCGGCCCCAATGCAAGGCTTAAAAAGTTTGAGGCCATCGAGTTATTCTCACCATACAATTTGTTAATTAGTCAATTGTCCGTGAATTAGAACCATATGGATTTGATTTTGCTGTAATGATCCACAGCTTGGGAACAATTATGTGGGGTTGCAGGGAAAGAAAAGACAGTGAACAATGTGACCTAGTAAAAGCTTGCCCTGCGTCCTGAGCTCGCATGCCCCCCTCACTTAGGTTGATGCCAGGCCCTCGCCACCACGTCCTTCCTCATAAACTGGCTGGCATGATTACCTGTGTGCTGCCGGACCAACCCCTGTGTTGCTCCACAGATCAAATTTATAATGGAGATGAGAACCCGATGTTCGAAGTGTAGTGTCTGAGGGCACGAGCTGAGTCAGAGGAAGCCTCGAGATCCCCAAACAACCACTTGCACCCCTTTCCTATTTTCCAATGCTCACACTTTGACTTCTCTGTACTCTGTATTCTTTATCAGTTGATTCTGCTACTACTGGAATAACAGGATTAAAATTGTTAGAATTAGGAGAAGGATATACTTAATGCAGAATTCAAGTAGGATTCAAGAATAAATATTCAGGCCTCCTGAGGTTGTATGCAAAATGCTCTCTGCTTTCATTGATGGGTCCATTAAATTCATCAGCTTTTTGTTCTGCAGAGATGAGAGTGTAACCAGCTGAATGTGTGTCCCTTCAAATCCATATGCTGAAGCTTTAACTTTGTAATGTGACTTTATTTAGAAATAAGGTTTCAGTGAAAGAAGGCCTTTAGAGATAAACTTAGAATGAGGTCAATCTGACTAATGATGGCCTGATAGGAAGTGGAATTAGGACACAGTAAAAGATACCAAGAACATACCTGCATAGAAGAATGGCCATGTGAAAAGGAAGCAACTGGGTGGCCACCTATAAACAAAGAAAAGAGGCCCCAGAAGGTAAATCTGCTGACATTGTGGGTTTAGACTTGCAGCCTCCTGCAAGAACTGTAAGTCAGAGAGCAAGGAAGGAACCAGAGAGAAGAGCCCGTGGAGAGGACAGGCAGTCTGAATTTCTGTCTGCCTAGAAAGGAGGGAACTAAGTAAACCCCACCCTCAGTGTTCAGTCTTTTGGGGACAAGAAATGTACTTTAACCCATTATCTGAGAGGAGGTGAAACATCACTGGAAGGCTATTCACTGTAGAGTCTCAGAGATGGTCCTCTAATTTAATGTAGTTCAGTCAGTGGATCCCCTCCACTGACACAGGGACTCAAGTATTGGCTTTGGAGATTGATCATAGTCACGGGTCTTCAAATGAGCTTGGAACAGTCTCCATTTCCTGTAGCAAGGATGTAAGGCCAAGGCTTTCTTTGTCCATGTATTTTGCTTTGAGGAAGCTAGTCTGGGGGATTAAAATAATTGTGAAAGGCAGTTTTATTGGATTAGTATTTTGAACCTTTCTAAGCTGCATAAAAATCAGCTTTGCCCCTGAAACACTTCCTTACAGATGAATCCTCATTCTGGGATTGCCACCTTATGGGAACAATAGCTCTCCTTATTTCTTACTCATTGCACGTTCCTCTTTTCTGCTTAAACATGTGTGTCATATGTTTGTTTCCTGGCTGACCTCATTAGTACATCTGTTTCCTGTGGGGAGGGGATAAGATCCCACTCTGCAGCACCCGGGGGTGTGGACAGAGCAGTTGCCCTGCCAGGAGACACCTGCTGTCTGCGGATGCCTGACCTCCCACTATTAAAGTGCATCTTGCTCTGCTTTTTTCTTATGTAAGAATTGTTCAGTCCAGCCCTTGCTTAGCTGGACTCCAGCACTGAGATGCAGTGGGTAGAAGTGCTTTGCGTTCTACCCCCGATAAAATGCACAGAGAGCACAAGGAAAGAGAGAGAGGGGGAGAAAGAAATGGAGGAAGAAAGAAGAGGAGGAGAGAGGACAGAAAGGAAGGAAAAGGGAGAGGAAAGAGGAAAAAAGAAAGGGAAGACAGGAGAGAACATAAATTGAGGATGAGAGGAGGTGTTTTACTTAATATGCAAAATAATAGATTTTAGCATGACAGTCTCATGGATATAAATGTATATATGTCATTATAATGTGTTTTTACTCACCTCTCTGCCCTGTCCTGGCTCACATTCCTCCTGCTGTTCTTTTTCCTGAACATGACTTTTCTTTAGGTTAGTTCTGCTCATATGTTTCTGTAATTTCATTAAGCTAGGTAGTTCCCATTTGGGGATTAAACTATTTAATATTGATGGTCACAGAGTTTGGAATAATACTTTTAGTCACCTGAGACACTAGTTTACAGCACAAGTCTTGGTCCATTATGGTGATCTTAGTAAATGCTATAGAGATTTTTTTTTTTTGGTCTTTTTGAGACTGGGTCTCCCTTTAGCCACAGCTGACCTGGAACTCACTATGTAGACCAGGCTGGCCTTGAACTCACAGAGGTCTACCTGCCTCTGCCTCCCAAGTGAGGAATTAAAGACATGTGCCACCATGCCCATAAAAATACTTATTAATATCATGAAAAGGATATGTTTATTTAAAGGTTTTCCTTTTTCAATATGTTTTTATTGAAATTTTTTGTGAACTTCCCATAATACATTTTAATCCCATTTAGGCCTCTTTTCTATTTACATCTCACATATCACGGTTCATGCATTCAGTCATATATGTTAAGGCCTACTGAGTCAAGTTTGTGTTCCCGTTTGCCCCTGGTTGTGAGTTCATCCACTGGACTTCTGAGAACTCTTATATGAACTTACAAGAATGGTAACAACATGCACAAGATACAAGTAAACTCAATTAGACAAAAAACAAGCCTACAGCCAGGGAAATGGGGAGCAGGTCCTACCCATAGCCATCAAATTTTCAGTCGAGTTGTGGGTTTCATGCCTCTCTCCTGTAGAAGTGGTTTATCCTGTGGCTCTTAGGAAGTAGAGGAGGATGAGAATGAGTATTAGTAAAAATGAAATGTAGACAGCTTTGGATGTTGGGTAAGGAAACTGGACTTTGCAGGAAACAAATATTTAACCAGGATTGTGATCTGGTCAGAGCTGAATTTAGGGAGATTTTCTTGATACCATCCTCTAAGCTGGATTAGAGAGTAGAGGGGCTGGGTAATGGTGAACTAGGCAATTTCACTAAAATAACCCATCCGTTCAATAACTGAAATAGTCAGAAAGTATAAAAGTCATTTTCTTTGAAGCCTCAAAGAACTAAGAAGATGGTTAGAAACTGTCAGTTAAGATCTCAGCCGAGATGAGAGACTGGAAAGATGAGATCATCAGCCAGTGGCACTTTGTTCTTGGGGGCATCTGCTGAACTTGAACTCCTGCGTTTTGGTTTCTCTTTGGGCTTTCAGCTCCATTTTTGTCTTTTTTTGGTCTTTTTGAGTCAGGGTCTCCCTGTAGCCCCAGCTGTCCTGGAACTCTCTCTGTAGACCAGGCTGGCCTTGAACTCACAAAGATCCACCTGCCTCTGCCTCCCTAGTGCTAGGACTAAAGGCTTGCGCCACCATGCCCAGCTCCATTTTTGTCTTTTTATCTCTGTAGAATCAGGTGGTTTTGCAAGCCTCCTTTGGTGGGTGAGTTCCTGTTAGGCTGTGACAGTGGGAAGCACCATTGGAAGATGGAAGAAAGGGGGAGATTATCCAAACCAGCTCAGGCTGAGGAAATAACAATCCATCCTGCTATTCAGCTGGGCTAAGACGCTAGGTACAGATGAGGCCGTCTGCAAAGTTAATGGGAAATTGTATTTCCTGAAGGCCATCTGCCTTTGCAAAGTGTCATAATCCCTTCTTGGAATGACTAGCACTTTGCTACTCGGTAGATATTCTTCCCCAAAACCACTTAGGGTTTGAAATTCTGTCTGTAAGAGGGAAGCATCTCATTTTGTTTTCTGATGTTATCTTAACTACTCTGATATAGAAAAGCAACATTGATATTTAATCCATGTGCAGTGTTAAATAAGCGAACATATCATGAAACATCAAACTCAAATGCTTAGCCTCTGATCCTCCGTGCAGCCCTGACATGATGTTGACCTCTTCACACATGGCCTTGCTTTGATTTGAGGTGACTCAAGTACTGCTTCCCTTAAATTCCGCCCACGCTTTTTCCTTTCCCAATTCTTCAGTAACTCAATTTTTCCTACTGTTTTAGAGATGCTTCACGGCTCCTCTGGGATTCCCCTGTCCCAGCAGACCAGTAGTTCTGACTTTGGAGGTTTATCTCTGGTGGCAGAAGAAAAAGGAGCTGTTATTCTGTTTCGGATACTGACTCACTATAGATGGTGGTAGCTTTGGTGTTGGTTTATGTGGCATCCAGAAATGAAGTCCTGAGCTTGACCAGGAGTGGTAGGTCAGTTTACAGAGCAGGGTTGGAAGCAGGAGCAACAGACTGAGGCAGGCCCCACCACAGGGTAAAGAAACTGGCTTCCAATGTCTGGGTGTCATTCTTTTTGCTTTGTTCCTTCCAGTTCCTCCAACATCCTCACACATAATCCTCTGATTATAAACAACAAAGTCCCTCTTTGTTAGAAATATATAGGGTGGTTTCTATTTTCCTATTCACTGGTAGTTACTATCTGCATTTTTGAGCTATGCTTCACAGCTTTCTGGGATCAGAGAGAAAATCCTAAAGAATCCAGGGCAGAGTCAGTAATTACACATTGGGTGGTAGGAATTAATCGAAATAACAGTTTTCAAATCCATCTTAGCACAGAATACTAGGCCCTGAAATTGAATTAAGATGAGTATGGGCCATCTAAAGCCCCTTAGATTTCCCTGATAGTTAATATCCATTGTCAACTTGATGGGACTAAAAATGCCTAAGATACTGATGAGCCACATGTTTGGGTGTGTCTATAAGGGCATTCTCAGAGAAGACTCATTAAAGAAAGAACCATCCTGAATGTGGGTAGCACCATTGTGTGAGAGAAAACTGAGATAGCCAGCTGAATGTCCACATCCCCCTTTATTGCTTCCTCATCCATCCATGATGCTCATGCATAAGCCTCTACATGCCTTCCCTGTCATGATGAATTGTATCCTCAAACCATAAGGCAAAAGAAGTTGCTCCTAGTCAGATGCTTGGACAAGGTGATGAGAAAGGTAACTAGTAGAGCCTTTAAAATTAGTCAGTTTTTGGAAATTCTCACTCTTTACACCCTCATATGCTGCTGTTGCTTCTTTTAGGGGACCAATGGCTGTGTGTCCTCACTGCATGCTCTGTCTTTTCTCTATTTCTTTGCATTTTCTTTTATCTGTCATGATTAATTTTGATAGATTCCCTTCTCTCCATTTTATGAAAAAATTTGTATAGAGTGGGGGCATTATTAAGTAAGTATTTGGTAGAAATATCATTAGAGCAATCACATCCTTCTAGGGAAGATTAGAAATCATAAAGTCAGTTTCTCTTGTTGATATAAGACTATGCAAGGCACTGTTTTTCACTATGGATGAGTTTCCTTAATTCATGTCTATAAGAAAATGTACTACTTTATTCAGGGTATAAAACATGGCCTATAACTGTCAGAAAATAAGTGGCTGCAGAGTGTTTACTCCTGTATCCTTTTATCCAACTTCTCCCTTGTGAGGCTCAGGAGTCATTGCAGAAGAGACGACAGAAAGATTGCAAGAGGCAGAGGAGGTGGATGACCACAGGGAAGCAGAGTTTGCTAGATAACTGGGAAGTTACATGAACTCATAGCAATGGTGTCAGCATGCACAAGTCCCATGTAAGCACAAACCAGACAACATCTCAGCAGAGATGTGGGGAAGTGGGTAAGAAACCCCAGACCTACCTGAGGAGATATTGGATACTGATGGCTGCTGGGATGGGAGAAGTCAGTTTCTTTCAAGGGTGTGACTTTTGGTAGGCTAACCAGGCTCCAGCGGATGAATCCATACTGAAGGACATCTGGGGACACAAAGTAGACTCTCTTTCTTTCTCTCTTTCTACATAATTGGGTAGAGGTTAGAAAGGAGAAGTATGGATAGGGGAGAGGATATACATGCAATAAAAATATATTATATGTGTATCTGTCACTTTTCTGTTGCTGTGATAAAACCACCATGACCAAGGGAACTTATAAAAGGAAGAATTTATTTGAGCTTATGATTGACAATTCCAGGGAATCAGAGTCCATTGTGGTTGGAGGCATGGTGGCTAGGGCTGGAGCAGAAAGCCGAGGTTCACATCTTACAATGTGCCGGCGTCCAGCTCCAGCAGGTTCAGTTCCTGAAGTGGGTGGCCGTAAAGGCGGTGAAGAAATTAATCAAATAAAACACAAGAATCTCTTTTTCATGACCTGTGGAGCATCTATCTTCTCTGTTCCTGTGCAGAGGACCTCTTGGGTTCTTCACTCTGCTGATTTCCTGACCTAAGGATCAGAGAGCATTTGTCTTCTCTGATCCTGTGCAGAGGGCCTTTCGGTTTGCCACTCTGCCGATTTCTTTTCTTCTCTTTTTTCTTCTCTGCTCTTCAGGTCCCAAAGTTTATTTTTATATGCCCTAAAACTAATATTTGTTATGCAAGTCTAAGCTAATGATGGGAAAAAAAACCCCAATTTCCCCATAAATATGTTTCAGAAAATTCACACCGGAAATTATTCTTAACATCAAAAACAGTAAAACAATCAATAATGGTACAATCATTTAATTGAGACATCAAGAAAGTGAAACAATAATAGTTGAGCCACTCAGCTAAGCAATTTAACAGTTTTGCAGCAAAGTGAAGTTAATATTAACTTTTAACTCTAAGGACTCTCATTCTTTTATGCTTTGTGGTTACATAGGTGCTGGACAGTGTAAAAAATGAGTTTAAAGCTTTAACATAGAGAAACTTTATTTTTCTCCACTTTAGTTCCTTGTTCACTCGACCTGTAACATTTTGTGGCTGGTGTAGCTTTGATTCTATATCTTGTTTTTATTCTGGTCATTGTTTTCCTCAGTTTATTTTCCTCAGTTTCTTTTTAACACTTTCTGCTAAGGTGATTTTCTAAGGGCTACTAGAACTTTGAGTCAGATCACTAGAATCCACTGTTTTCTGGACTTAGTTTCACTATTGCCCTACAATCCTCTTTTTTAGTTTAAACCTGACAAGAAATCAAAATTCCTTTTTTAACTTGGGCATTCTGTGCATAACACAAGTTTCTGTAGGTTCTTAATTACTACTGTATCATGTTGTGTACATAATGCCATTATTTCTCCACAAAGTATATCATTTCTAGAAAAGGCAAAAAGTGTCAGTTCCACTCCCGAGAGAAGCAGGTACCTTAATGCTAGAAACAAAATCAAGCAGGCCAGAAAAATAAGAATTAATATGAAGGGAGAATTATTAAAAACCAAAGTCAGCTAGGAGAGCAGACTTCAACAGAGGGAGTCAGGTCTACTTGAACTTTTGTCAAGCAGTGAACCTTTCACGAATGCACTGCCAGCAATGTAGGCAGAGCAGAGTCGAGAAGAGAGAGAGAGAGAGAGAGAGAGAGAGAGAGAGAGAGAGAAAGAGAGAGAGAGAGAGACTGGAGACTGCAAGGTTTGTTAAACTTACTAAGCCCACCCCCCAATGATGTACTTCCTCCAGCATGGCCACACCTTCTAAGACCACCCAGAACAGTGCCACCAACTGGGGACCAAATGTCTGAATACTTAAAGCCTATGGGGGACACTCTCATTCAAACCACCACAGTATGAAAACCATAAAAATTCAGTACATTTTTCTATTCAGATAAAACTAAGAAAGAATTGCCTTAAAGTTGTACAAATTATTCTCTTATTAACCCAATGTCTACAAGGTCTATAGCTATTACTCTTTAAAGTTTAAAATTCCTGTTACTGGTGATTTATGTCTTTGTGTCCTTCTTGCTTAATCTTTTGAGGCTTAACCAGTTTTGTTAATCTTTTAAAGACTTAGGTTTTGTTTTCCCTTACTTAATGTATGTTTATTTATTGTTCTCTGCTCATTATTGTTTTGCTTTCTGAGTTAGTTTCATTGCTGTGACAAAATACATGAGGTAACAACTTAAGTGAGGAATTACTTATTTTGGACATGATTCAGTTCCTGGATATTGGCAAGGCAGAGCGTGGTGGGGAGTTCATGGTGAAGCAAAGCAACTCACCTCATTCATCCCCAGAATCAGAGAGGGCAAGAGGAAGTTCCAGAGACAAGAATATGCCCTTCAAAGGCTCTTCAGTGGCCTACTTTCATTAATTGGCTCCAACTTCTAGTAATCTAAGAACTCTTCAATTGATTAAGCCACTTATGAGGTTAGTGCTTCAATGATCCAATAACTTCTTAGTAGTACCACTGACTGGGACCAAGTCTTCAATACATAAACCTTTGGGGGCACACTTCACATCTAGATTATGATATTCTCTGTATGTACTTTCAGTTTAATATGTTCTTGTATTTTTCTAATTTTGTAGAGTGGGATCTCAAATCACTGATTCTAAATCTTATTTTTGATTGTAGACATTTAAATAAATTCATTCTCCTTAAGAATTGAGCTAGCTATAGACCATAGATTTGGTATGAATGATAATGTCATGATTCAGTTAAAGCATTTTCTAGTCTGTCTCATGAATTCTTCATTGACAAATGACTTAGAACTATGTTACTTAACTTATCTGAGTTTTTCCCAATCATTTTTTTTTGTTGGTTTCCAAATTCTATTTTGATCAAACTATATATTTTTTCATTATTTTGTTTGTGTCCATTTATTGAGACTTGTTTTATGACCAAGCGTATGCTATCTATTTTTATGAATGTACACTGTTTTTCCATGAGTATTTTTAAGGAATATGTGTTTTCCTTTTCTGGTGCTGGTATTCCCTCAACTATCAAGTAAGTCAAGATGGTTGATACTGTTTTCCAGAAAGTATATACTTTGCTGATATTTTATATGAATGTTTTAGCAATTGTTAAGAAATGGATGATAGTACACTTTGATTATAAATATGTCTCTCTTTTTAAATGTCAAATTTTTAAATTAATATTGGATCTTCTTTTCAAGGTCACACATATTTGTATTTGTTATATTTTCCTCTATAAATGATTTACTACTTGTAGAATAATCATCACTTTTGTCTTGATGATGTATTTTTCTTGAAATCTGTCTTATTGACAGTAAGATTATAATTCCTATCCTGTTATTCTTACTATTTACTTGGTACACATGGGATTTTGTTGCTGTTGTTTGGTGCTGGGGATCAAACCCAGACCTCATGCATGCTGGGAAAATGCCCCACGATGAAGTTGTATACCCAGCCCAACACATGCATTCTTTTCTTTCATTTGCTTTTAATCTTTCTGTGCTTAAAGTCAGTCTCATTTAAATGGCATGTGGTTAGGTTTTCTTTCCTTTTTAACCTACTTTGACAATTCTTTTAAGAATTTATTATATTTATTAATAATTATGTAAAATACTCATATGCTTGTATTTGAACTTGTATTTAATACTATTTTATTTCTCTTTTTTTCTCCCTTCAAATCATCCTTTGTTACTATTTTCAGTTATTAGAATACAAATTAAAATTCTGCTTTGATTTTTCTATTCTTCTTACATATACTTTTTTATTTTTATTTTTATTTTTTTAAAGGAAATTGACAAAACTTTTACTTGTCCGTGCCCTGGCCATAGTGGCTTCAGTGGTTCACTCCCTTTCTGGGACCCATAATGATTGGCATGCTTTCCCTTATTGAAGCACAATTCTCGTATGTTGCTTTATTATTTCAATCAATAACACCATGGCTTCTATGGCAACGTCCTTTTTACATTTAAAAAACAAAAAGGGAGGGGATGTTGGTGACTAGGATGAATTGACTTAGGATAAGCCAAGCTCAGGGACCTTGGAAGGCAGCTATGTCTTAGATAGGGTAGAGGGGCTGAAAACAGTCTCTCACAGAACCCTGCTAGGCAGCAAAGAACACAGCAGATAAGAGATCAGCTGGCCACCAAAGTCCTAGAGCCCTTTGCTCTGAGAAAAGACATCCTGGTCAACTGAACTTCAATTATTATATGCCTCACACAGGACCTTTGTGTAAAGCCCCCTCCTGACTTCTTTGTTAAGAGATTTTTTTTAATGTATCTTTTTTAAATTTATTTTTTATTTTTTATTGATGCTTTGTGTAAGACTGTTACCAAAGGCCACTATACCAATAAAGCAAATATGGGTCTCCTTGAGTCAAGCAAGACTCCTCTGTCAGCACCAACGACACCTCATCTGCCTGGAAACACTGTGCAGCAGAGGCAGCCATATGCCTGTATATCCCAAATCTAATTGGCTATTGGCTCTCTCCCTGGAGGAATAACCCACAGCTGATACCGCAGGCTTACACCCTCTAATGGTCAGGAGATGATATAAGCCACAGTAAGACCCTGTCATATTCAACAGAAAAAAATGTAATTCATGGATTAACATACCATCCAAACATCTGTGTCTATACCAAAGTAACCTACGATAACAATTAGTACTGTTTAAATACCTATATATCTAATTGCTTGTGCTTCATTAGTAGGATTGAAAGGTTATTCCTGGACAAACTGTCAGCCCATGAAAGAAAACAGCCAGAATTGACCAGAGTCCAAAACAATAGCTCCAGAGAAAGTAGACTGTTTTGCTTCTCATCCACCTATGCCCCTTTTCTAAGCCTAGGGAAAAATCTGCAGAAGAGGGGGAGTGGTAGAATGTAAGGGCAGTGAATGGTGAAACTACAGCAATATAGCCTGGACACTCATTTGATCAACTTGATTGAACATACAAGCCCCCACTGCTGGATGGTGGGACCAAGGGGCTGTGTGGGTTTGGACACAACTGCTTGCAAATTGGTTTTACATATACTTTTTTTAAACATTTGCTTATTTATTTATTTATTTATTTATTTATTTATTTATTTTTATTTTGTGTGCATGACCAGTTTGCCTATAAGCATGTAGGTGCACTCATATGGAAGAAGGCATCAGATCCTCTGGAACTAGAGTTAATAAATTTGTTAGCTGCCTTGTGGGTGTTGGGCACTGAACCTAGGTCTTCTACAAGAACAGCCAGTGCTCTTAACTGCTGAGCCATCTCTTCAACCATAGCACACGTATTCTCTCTAAAAGTTATTTTTTGGACTTATTTATTTTTATTTTATGTGTATGTGTTTGGCCTGCATGAATGTAAGTGTACCACATGTAATACTTGTGAGACACAGAAGAGGGACTCAGATTTCCTGGAACTGGAGTTATTGGTGGTGGTTAGTTGCCATGTGGATGTGGGTCCTGGGAACCAAACCCTGGTCTCTACAAGAACAGCTAATGCTCTTAACCACCGGATGTTTCTCCAGCCCCCTTACACACACTATTTTGCAGTTTTATTGTACTAAGATTATAACTTTTTATAGTTTCTTTTAAGCTACAGGTAAAATTATACCATTTCTCATATGATACCAAAACCTTGCTTGTGTTCTGGGGGTAGAGCACTGCATAGCCTACGTGATCCCTGACTTCAATCCTCAGTGCCAGAAAAACAAAAAGCAAAATCCTTGGAAAGAAACATACTGCTGCAATTCTAGGATTCAGTTCTAGTCTTCAGTTCTAAAATATTTATTTGCTTCTTCTGTCGCAATTCTATTTATCTTCGAAGACTTGTTGTCTTTGTAGGCAATGCAGCGTATTTTACTTTGCTTTCCTGAGAGCAGTTAGAATAGTGGCTTTAGGGGCTGGGGAGATGGCTCAGCAGTTAAGAGTACCAACTGCTCTTGCAGAGGACCTGGGTTTGATTCCCAGCACCCACATGGTGGCTAAGAGCCGTCTTTAATTCCAGTTCCAGGGGAATCCGACGCCCTCTACTGACTCCGCAGCATTGCACAACATGGGTGCACCAACCTACCTGCAGACAGTACATTCATACACATAAAAATAATAATAAAAAAAATAGTGGCTTTAAAGAAGACCAACTCTCCCTCACCCAGCAGTGATCAGCTGCCAGTAGTGTCTCACCCAAGGTTGGGCTTCTTATCCTTTTCCTCAGGTCTATGCTGAGTTTATGAAATGGACAACTCAATAAAAATATTAAAAGAATAATTGTTTTAAATCCTTATCTGCCACTTTCAACCTTACAGGATCAGGATAAATCTTACTTGATTTTATTTCCTTTTGAGAATGTTCTTGATTTGTGGGAGCCCTTACCTGTTAGATCATTTTAGATTAGAAGCTTAATGCTGGGACTGTAATCTTGCTCAGATTCTGGATTCTGTCATTTTCCTTGGATGACTATTATTTCTTTTGTCTTTAACAAGCAACAACCTTGGCTGGTCTTCTACTGCAGCCTCTCTTTCTCATATGGTGTCTCAGGGCTCAGTTTAGATCTTTTATCTTTGACTACATAACTTTGAGTCTTTTTTATTTTTTGTTTTGCAAATGTGTGGCTCGGGGATCAGGTGGCAATGTGCATAGACAGAAGTTGGAGATGCCATTTCTGCCTTTTCCTCTTTTGAGCTTCTTCACATTGACAATCATAATATTCAAAGTTATTTGGGGGATCTCCTGCATAGGAAAACCATGACGTTTAGCTCCCATCTTCTCACCAGACACACCATTCATACTGCATTTAGACCAATGTTAGAGGCTGTAGAAACAAGAACTTATTTCATGCAGACCTTTTATCCATCTGTTCCCTACATCCATTCTGGCTGCTGTTTCTGCACCACTAAGAGAACTCCATTTTTATATTATATAATTTGATGTTAGCCTTTATCATTTTCTTTGGGGGAATAACAATTGTGGTTTTGGCAGAAATGCATAACATTAGGTAGGGCTTGGTAGAAGTGGGTAGATGTGTTCAGAGTCACCACCACAGTTGATGCAGAGTTCACAAAGAGCAACATGCAGTTCCTTTTCCTTCTTATCCTCTTCTATTGCTTCAATAATCTCCCTTTCCATTATAGTCTGTAAATATGCTCCCTCCTCTCTAGTTTTGAAGTTTCACTGTACTTGGTGATCCATCTGGTAACACACTCCTCCTTTCATAGTCAAACTCTTACAGTTTCTTATATGACATCCATATTTTGCTCATTTTATCTTTACTGAATTAAGTTCTTGTTATCGCCACTAAAACCGCTTTTGCTGAAGATCATTAGAGACTACTTACATCCAAATCTACTGTTAATTCCTGTCTCAGGCAGCTCCTTCGTAGCCTTTCCCATTGTGACTCCATCTCGTCTCATGCCCTTTCTGGATTCCCTTGACACTAATTCTTAATTACCCAATCGAAGCAACCGTGCATCTGCTTTTCATTCTGTTTGTAGATTTCCAGTGGTTTAATTTTCATGTCCCCCATTTTAATTCCACATGCCCTCCTTGGACAATCTCATTTGTGACTCACTGCTGCCCTGCTGGTGACTTCTTGACCTATTTTCCCAGCTGTTGTGCACTGGTCCTTGCCTCTCTGTCCTTCTGCAGATTCTATCACTCTCTGCTACACCTGCCTCCTCAGCATCTTCTGCTGCTCAAGCTCCGTGAATCACATTTACTTTCCACCACTTGAGATGCTCTTCTAACTTTGCCCTACTAGATAAGGAGTCTTCTTTAACCTAGAGCTCAGTCTCTTTCTTGAAGCACTTAGACAATTTACATTTGCTTACTTATGATACTTGCTTCCTTGTGCTTAATTGTTTGGAAGATTGTCTTTTTGCTGTATTGTTAATTTTTTTGATCATGTGGTCGACCTTATTTTATATTTATTCACATTACCTTGAAGATAACCAGCAACAGGTGAATGGATAATGAAGATGAGGAACTTTGAGAAAAGGGAGAGACAGGAAGGAAATGAGATGGGAAGAGAAATAAGACCATGGTGCTAGACAATGCTGGTTCTACAGGTATGTTTGTACAGTGCTGTGTCACTCTAGCATTCTGTATAGCTTTACTTAGTATATTTATAGTTTATTATCTCACTTCTGTCACTAAAATGTGATCTCATCATGGACAAGATTATTTTTATCTTGTTTGTCTGATGAGCTCTAATGACAACAGTGTGTGGCACACAGTTATTCAGTTCATTATTTACTGAATGTTCTCACTTAACTTTCATAAGAGACCCACAGTGAAGGACTATTACTTCTAGATCACAGTAAGAAAATAGAGGCTCAGAGAACTGATAAGTGGCAAGTCTAGGTTGACACATACTGGGTGAGAAGGCCCAGGCCCTCGATGTCAATGCTAATGCTATTCCAACTCTGCAACATGCTAATGGTCATGGGGAACCCGGTAAAAATATTTCAAAGGCAAATATTCCAGACCTCGGGTGACTCTGGTTTGTTATGGAAGGAAAGGGACCAAAACCCTGAGGATCGGTGTCTTATTTTGTGGAAACTGTGAGTCAAGTCAACACTTTTCAGGTAATGTGGAGCCCGTAGTGTGCCTGGGCCACAGGGCTGCACTCCACAGGAAAAGGGAAGGGCTTTCTTCTATGATTTGACCCCTTTGCTTAGTCCTGATGAGATGAAAAAATAAAAAACCCAAAAAGCAAAACTATAGCTTTCTTCAATTGCCAGTGAAACATCACTAAATGCTGTTCATCTTTGTCTTTATTCAGCAGTCAACAATCATTATCAGAAGCTTTCAGACTTGATGTATGAATTTATTGAGATTGTAAAACCTTAAATTCACTTGCTGATTCCAAGATTTAAGTAATGTGGTATAGGATAAAGTTCATGCACCTGCCAGCCATTTTCCTACCTACTGTTCCAGGTCTTCTGGCCTGCTCTGTACTAAGTCAGATCACTGGCAGCACACAGGAGGCTCATTTCAAAAGCACCACTCCTGGCATGAAGGATGGACAGGCTCCAGTGTCTCTTTACAGAAGACAAAGACGCCTGCAATCAGCCAGTTGAGTGAAACGATCTTTGAAAGAAGCCAACAATACTTTTTAATTTTGCAGGGGGATTTCTTTTTCAGTGTGAGAGAACAATGTCCCAGAAATGTTGAGTCATGTGACACAGATGCGTCTTTTGCTTTCACACAACTGCAAAGAGGCCCTTATGTCACTCTGAGAAGGCTGCCGCATGTGCTGCCTGATGAAAGGATGTGGCTGTTCTAACTCGTGCATTCCCTTTTCATTTTGCAGAGCCCATCTTCCCTGCTTGGTGGCTTAATGTCTCATGGTGCCATGAGAGAGCCAGCTGGAAAAATGGGACATTTTGGCTATTTCCAGAACCTGATCTTTTAGGAAGTTAGCCTCCAAATAATGTGGCTAGCCATCCCAAACCTAGAGACTCTGAAGCCTGCTTTCCTGACACTGTCATTCACAAGCATTGATTCTTTTGGCTGGCCATACTTTGTAGTCTTATTTTTTATATATTTTTTTAAGTTTTTTGTGTTTTATACAGTATTTCTTGATCCAATTTAGACTCGGTCCTCCTTCCATCCCCCCACCCACCCCACCTGAGTTCATGCATTCTGCCATATATGTCTTGCATCTTTTTTCTCAGTCTTTTTAAAGTTTTCCTATGCAGGGGTTTATTGATTTGGGGGTAGTCTTTTTAAAATTTATTTATTTATTATTTTTTATGTGTATGAGTGTACTGTCTGCATGTAGGTTGGTTCACCCATGTCGTGCAATGCCGCGGAGGTCAGAAGAGGGCCGGGTAGTCTTTTAACTGCAGTGATCTCTCTACTGATGTGGCTGCAGCTCCTTCGAACTGAGTCTGCCTATGTTGATCACACAGGAACAAACTCTTCAAGGGAGCTGGTAGGTTCGTCAGGTTACCAGTGGCAATTGCATGAATGGTGGCCCCCAAATACATCTGCAAACTCTTTTTTCACGTAGGGAAATGAGGCCTCGTATGGTACCATTCTGAACTCCTGAAGGAAGCAAGCAGAGATAGGCAGGGCTGCTTGTGGCTCCACAATCCCCTGCTAGGTTTTACACATGAATTAGATGATATCTGTTAATTTCCAGGTCTTTCAATTGAACTGGATGTTCCAGGCCTTAGTTCACTGTGAGGAAATGACAGTGAAGTTAAACTTAAGTCTGGTTTCTTCTAAAAAAAGGCCTCGTTATGGGGGGGGGGCAGCAAGGCTGCAGACTAAAACCCAAACTTCCTTATAGCTACTGGAGTCACCAAAACCACTCACAAGGTGGCGCTTTGATTTTCCCCCAGACATTGGCTTTCTGTAGAGTTCTCACTGGACTCCAGGTTCAGAAGCCATCCTGACTTCAGTCCCCCAATGACATTTCTGGGCATTTTAGTCCTCTAGAGAGTTTGAACGTGGGAAAGAAAGGACTGGATAAAAATGATGGGCATTTTACACACATCTCAGACATGGTTTTATGAGTGGAAATTTGGGTAATCTTGAGTGATGAGTTGGCCTCTAAAACTTAGCCATTTTATCATAAAAGCTGCAAGGGTTTACCAAGATGGTAAAGAGAAGAGGCAAAAGGGGCTCTGGTTCAGAGAAAACTGTGAGAAGAATTCGGGGCTAGGGTCTGTCCATCTTTTAAATTTAAAAAAAAAATATACAAAATTTTCTTCCAATATTCTTTAGACTCTGCCCCAGTATTTCACAAATATACAAGTACACACACATACACACAGAGAGAGAGAGAGAGAGAGAGAGAGAGAGAGAGAGAGAGAGACCAGTACAAATGCAGTTACACTTGACCTCAGGAGAAGTGCTCTCCAGACAACAGAAGTCATGACATTTGTACAGATGAGTTTCAGAATAAATGACACTAATTCTAGGGAGGAATTGGGATGGGGCTAGTGTATATTTGACATCTCTTTCTTTTGAGGAAAACAGGTAATAAAAGGTTTTGAAAACATATTTTTTATAAGTAAAGTTTAAGTATGTATGTATAAGCTATGATTTTTTTCAAATTCCTTGAAATTCTATCATCCCCAAGAATAAGTATATAAAAAGGACACTATCATCTATTATGGGTTGAATTGTGTTACTCCAAAAGATGTGTGGAAATCTTGATCTGCAGTACCCAGATCAAGGTCATTAGAAAATGAGATCTTTGAAGATGTGATCAGGAACAAATGATGTCACATAGATTAGGCAACTAATCTAACAACAACTAACAACCAACTAACAACTAACTAACACCTGCTGTCCTGATGAGGAGAGGAGGAGACATCTGCACAGAAAGGGCCATGTGAGACACAGGGAGAACTCCAAGATTGGTCAAGTCCTGTAAGCTGAGAGTGCCACAAATGCCAGCTGCCACCTGAATCTACAGGGAGAGTTGTGTAACAGAAACTCCTGCATAGCCTTCAGAAAGAAACAACCCATGGACAGCTTGCTTTTGGATTTTAAGCCTCTAAAACTCCAAAAGATGACATTATTACTCTAGGATGCCTAGTTATGGTACCTTATCAGACAGCTCCAGAGAACCGAATTTAATACCCTTCGCAGTCTGTTGTCTGTTGCTATAATAAAACACCTGGAGCTGGGACTTTATAAACATATTAATTTGGTTCTTGATTCTAGTGGTTGTGATACAGGGGAGAAACAATGTCTGCTAGAGAGTCCTTAGTCTCATTCATAACAAAATTTAAGAATGGACTCAAACGGAAGCTTTAGGGGAATATTATTAGAATTTAAAGAAAACTCCTCAGGGCAGGCAAGCTGTGAATCTCAGCACCTGCCTTGATGGGGAGATTGGAGGGGGGGAAGGAAACAGACAGACAGACAGACATGTGGCCAGGAGGGTTTAGAGCCTGCATAGAGGAGGCAGAGCAGCAGCCACATGGCAGGGAGAAGCAAACTTTTGAGAAATCCAGAAGGTCAGGGCAGCCTAAAGTATTAGGGAAGCACACTCAGGAAAGGGGCATGAAGAGAAAAGGAGAGAGAACACTTTTCTGAAGAATTCAGAAAAGCAGGCAGGATTTAAATGGACAGTGATATGCGTGTGACCCAGATCCACAAGAAGTGCACTTAGGGGTGGGGAGGATTCTGGGCAGGAAAGTTCACCATTTCATTACCATAGTAGTATTCCACCCATCTCTTAGTGTGACTTAAGGTGAACTAGGAGTGGTTCTATGACCATGTGATTGACCTGGAAAAACTGGGAAGTTAAGGATCCAACCAGTCTAGGAACTCTCATTTTTGACCAGTTAATCTTTTGCTACCATCACAATTAGAAGGCTGAAACAGCATGATACAGCCGAGGGACCCCTGGTTGGGTCACAGCATAGCAGAGAAGTGGAAAGGAATCCAGCCATGTGCTGAAGGAGTGTGCTTGGTGTGTGTGTGTGCATGGTGTGTGTGTGTGTGTGTGTGTGTGTGTGTGCATGCACATGGACAGTGAGACAAGAGGCCAGGTCTGCTCTTGCAGCCTACTTTAGTGTGAAAGAATCCATGCCTGCAAAGCACAAGCCATGCCATAGAACCAACACTAATCCATTCAGGAAGATGAAGCCCCCTTGGCCTGTCTCTCACTCATCCCGCCTTTTTAAGTTGCTCTTACATGGAGATGAAGTTTCTGGTACAGAACCTTCAGAGGACGAACCGTATATATCCACAGTAGTGACTTCGTTTTATAGCCAAGGGTCATTAAGTAGTGTCAGCTACCAACTTTCAGATTTTTATTAATGTTTCAAAGTTATGGTTTTTCACATATTATAAAGCACAATATATCTCATACACACATTTAGCACTCTAGGTGGAGTCCTAGTTTTCTCCTGTCAGAAATGAATGGAGCTGAACTTGTTACTTTTGCATGTCCTCTGATCCCAGTACCCTGCAGTACCTCAGTAAAACCTTTGAGAACGATGCTCGTTGAAATGGAGTCAGAGGAGCCAGCAGTGTTGGCACACACCTTTAATCCCACCACTTGTGAGGCAGACACAGGTGGATCTTTGTCAGGCCAAAGCCTCCTCTACATAGAGAATTCCAGGCTGGGGCTACAGGGAAACCCTGTCCCAAAAAGACCAAAAGAAAAAAAATCAGAGACTTGGAGAGTGATTTGTTTTAAGCATTGTGTCGTTGAAACTGACTATCATTAGCACAAGAGTTGTTGGCCCCATTGAGACTGGAAAGTTTCTTTTTTAAATTTTTTTTATTTTAATATATATATATATATATGTATATATATTTGTACAAGATTATGTTACTAATCAAATGTAGACCTATGTCTCCCTCCCAACCCCCTCACCCCACCAGAGCTCATGCATTCTGCCAAACATGTTTTTCATCTTTTTCTCATTCTTTCTCAAAATTCTCGGTGTGGAAGTTGACTGTTTTGAGCAGATGTTCACTGTTTCAGTCAGTTCTTTGATGCAGTCGCTTCTGTTGCTGTTGTTGTTGTTGTTGTTGTTGCTGTTATTCTTTCCAACTACTTGGACAAAAGCTCAAGGGGCTGTACACAAGAAATACTTACAACTAGGTAATTGGTGCTAGCATCCACAGATGAGGGATACCATTCGTCGTTTGTTTTTCTGGGACTTTTACTTAACATAATATCTTCTAGTTCCATCCATTTACCTGCAAAGTTCATGATGTCATCTTTCTTTACTGCTTTCTTTACTGCCGCATAGAACTCCACTGTGTAGATGTACCGCATTTTCTCTATCAGTTGAGGGGCACTTGGGTTGGTTCCAGCTTTTTGCTATTCTGAACAGAGCTGCAGTAAACATGGCTGTGTATGTATCTTTGTGGTAAGATGAGTCTTGTGGGTATATACTCAGGAGTGGTATGACTGGGTCAAGTGGTAAGCTCATTTTGAGTCTTCCAAGGGTTCTCCACAGTACTTTCCATAGTGGCTGTACAAGTTTACATTCCCACCAGCAGTGGATGAGTGTTCCCCTTTCCCCACAACCTCACCAGCACTTGGTATCATTTGTTTTCTTGATCCTAGCCAAGACTAGCAAGTTTCTGCAACCTAGGGAAAGGATCTGGTTATGTGGAGGGTCCATCTGGTCCAGGGAAGGTGGAATGCATATGAAGTCTTTCTCTAGGCTCTCCTAGAAGACCAGCATCTTTGAGTATCACGGCTCTCGTTTTAAAAACGAATATTTACATTAACCTACATAGTAATGGGTTTCATTGCATTTTCACATATATATGCATATTTTGTTTTAATTCATCCATCCCTACTGCTCTCCTCCCCAATCCCACTGACTCTCTTCCTTCCTAATAGTCTCTCCTGCTTCAAGTCAGATGTTTTCCATTACCCTCACTACCCATAAAATCTCTCCCTTCCCCCTCATGATCTATTTCTATGATCTACACACATGTGTACATACCCATGCACACAACACACACACACATATATATTATTTTTATTTATTTTTCCATTTTTATGTGCATATGTGCACATTTGCTTATGAATGGGCATACATGTATGTGCATAAATTTGGACATGTGTGTGTGTGTGTGTGTGTGTGTGTGTGTGTGCTGGAATTGTAGGCAGGCCATGCCCATCCAGCATTTACATGGTTCTGGAGATCCCAATTCCAGTCCTCATTCTTGTGTAGCAAACAAATTTAACCATTGAGCCCATATCCCCAGTCCCTATAAGGTTAAATCTAGGGTCTGCATATGAAAAGAAGCCTGAACTTATTTGTGTTTCTCAGCCTAGCTTATTTTATTTAACCTAATTTCCAGTTCCCTACCTTTTCCTGAAAATGTGATTTGATTTTTCTTTAGAGTTGAATACAATTCCATTGTGTGTAGGTAACATATTTTCTCTATCCATTCATCTATTGCTGGACAACTAGGCTGGTTTCATTTTCTAGCTAGTGTCAATAGTGTAGCCATACACATGGTTGTGCAAGTATGTGGTCTGTGAAATGCCATGTCTCTTTAAAGAGCAGGTGGCAGGTTGCCTCAGAGTCTCCCAGAGCCAGACTTGAGGTGTGACTTGGCCTAACTCCTTATTCCTCCCTTTGAAAAGCAGCCCTCAAGTCCCAAGTGGTCCTTTTTCTGTCACATTGATACAGCTTGCTGGGTTTTGTTTCTTAGTTCTTTTTCCTTTTTCCAACACTCGTCACAGGAAGGATTTGGCAGGCATCTTGGGTCCCCACTGCGATGGAGAATCTAACAACCTTCTCCTGCTGATTGATTAAACAGGACAGGCAACATAGATTGGAGCCTGAAAATTCCTTGGCTCTGATTGTCCTCAAGGTCAGGCTAGTAATGAATGGAGGGTGATTATAGCTCAGTCTCTGAGTGCAGCCTGTTGCCCCAGTCTGGGAAATTCTTCTGCCTTGAGTGCATCTTGGAAAGCAGCACCTAGCTCAAGCATTGCAGCAACCAGGCTGAGAGGTTTTTGTCTGTTGTTATTGTTCATTCAGTCACTAGTCTCAAATCCTTTTCTACACAGTTTGGAGATGTTGATTCCACTGAAGCCAGATGGAAGCATCACTGAGACCACCTGCTAGTCAGAAATGGAGAACAGTCAGCTTTATTCACCCCAGGCACTTAGGTCTGGGCATTCCAAGCTGAGATCAAATTGGGCTTTTGAGGTTCTATCTGTATGTACTTCCTATTCAGCATCATGGGCAGATAAAGTGGCTGAAAGCACTATTTTCTCTCTGTCTCTCTGTCTCTGTCTCTGTCACCGTCTCTCTTTCCTCCTCTCTCTCTGACATCTTTCTCGTTAGACCATAATAGAGAGATGCAGGTTGGTCTTACATTTGGGAATCAAAGAGGTCAAAGGCCTCCAGTTTGTTCTAGTTTAATAACTTTCACGTACATGTTCTGGATTTAAGCTACCCATCCTTTGCAGTGTGCTTCTTTCCCAAATAAAAGTACATGAGACGTGGAACAGGAAGCTGGTCTCATATCAGATTTGTGTAAGGACACAATTGGATATGGATATCTGAATTGGTAGTTTATACTGTTCTTAAAGGACTCCCAACTTCCTATCCCAACATCAGTGTTCTCCCCAATCCTGACCAGATATCTTGGGTTTCTGATCACATTCTGCTTGGGCTTCTGGTAACTACAAATCCAGTTCTAGTTCCAGACCTTGTAGAGATGTGTGGTGGCTTCATGGTGAGTATCCACCTTCCTGGCTCCCACACCAGACTTGGCACAGATTCTCTGATATCGATCTACAAAATACTTTCTACTCCAGTAGCCTTCTGGGTAAGCCTTCCCAGAGACAGTATCACATGTGTATCCTGACTCCTTCCCTCTCATCAGAGATAAATTTTCTGGGCCTAAAACTGTCACCTGAGTTGGTGGCTGTGAAGATAGTTTATCAAACTGGATGTCCTATTCATTAACAGGTAGGCCTGGGTAGAGGAGTGGCGGGTCAGTCTCAGGTGCTAGCACAACAGCAGGCAGCAGCCTAATCACTAGACATGTAATCTATACGAAGGGGACTCAGGACAGACAGGAAGGACTATTCTGGTTGGAACTGGAGAGGCGGGACTCCAGTTCCAACAAGAATATAAGAGATAATCTTAGAAGCCACACACAGATGGATAAAGTCTGAACTTTCTTCCAAGACTGAGCACCAGGCTTACTTTTAGATTTTGATATAGGAGGCCAAATATAAGAAGCTGCGAACAAGATGAGAACTGCCTTGTACCTGCTGTGCTTTGAAATGTTTCCTCTCAAAATGTATGTAGAAGTCTTACCCCTTGTCTCAGTGAATGTGACCTTATTTGGAAATAAGGTATTTTGTAGATGGAATTAAGTTAAGATAAAATTAAACTGGATTAGGATGCACCCAAAGTTCAATATGAGTGATGAATGTACTTCTTTGAAGAGAAGAATTTGGATGCAGATACTTAGGCAAGAAAGCCGTACAAAGACAGAGCATCATATAATCATGTGCCTTCTAGCTAAGGGACACCAATTGTTGTTGGGGACCACTAAAAGTTAGAAAAGAGACATGGAACAAATTATAGCCCTGGAAGGAGACAGCTCATCTTGATTTCAGACTTCTGGCCTCCGGACTTGTTAGAGGATAAATTTCTTTTGTATTAAATCACCAATTTTGTGGCAGTTACAATAGTCCTAAGAAACCAGTAGAATAACTAGGTTAATCTAATGTAAAATTGCCACAGTGCTGGTCTGATTCTTTTTGTGTTTCTCGGTATGAGGACAGGACAACCTTAAAAATCTGGCAAAGGCTCTTGTGCATGCTGTCACCATTGCTGCAAGTTCCTACAAGCAGGATTCCCAGGAGCCTGTAAGACTCTATTTCCATATGGTCAGGCACATCCTCCCCTGGCTCTTACACTCTTTCTCCCACCTCTTCCACAATGATCCCTGATTCCTGGGTGGGTTAAGTTTAATATAAGAGTCCAGTCCAAGAAGCTATACTCTGGAGACTCTTATTCTCTCTGCTTTGGCTATTTTGTGGCCCTTTGTGTTCATTGCCCTCTGTTGTGTGAGGAAGCTTCAACGATGAGAGTTGAGTGATACATTAGTATTGAAATACACACACACACACACACACACACACACACACACATACACACACACACACACAAATCAATGAAATATACCCAAAAATCTGGTGAAGGGCTTAACTCAAAGATTTGATCATCCTCAAATGTTAGGTTAGTGATTCACAACTGATCAACGTAGCTGTTAGCTGTTTATTGGCACATTTAGTTATTACCAAGGAGTAGGAATGAGCTCACAGTGGGTAGTAAGGGAAAAGGGCTCATGGTGGAAAAGCTACAAATTTCCACAATACTATAGTGGGAATAGACGTTAGGGAGAAAGGGGATGTAAGATGAAGTCAGGGTCAGAGCCAAAGATATTTACAGCTAGATACAAGATAGTGAAGCAGGCCTGATAAGAGACAAAGAGGCCCTGAGAAGTAATGCTAATGATGGCAAGGCAGTTGAGTAGCTTCTGTAAGATCTCGTCCCTGTGGGAAACACATGCTGGGCACTATTGCTTACTACAAAACCTTGCTTTTAATACATGACAGCTAATGCACTTAATAAAATAGACTAAATTGAAAATAAGGATGGCTTCTGCTCCATTCCAGACAAGAGACCTAGGACTATCCTGTGGACAAAGAGATACTGATGGATACATTAGTTGCTTCTTGGTAGCTGTGAGATCAAAGAGAAGTTACTATAATTAACAGCTCTTGGGATACTTGCAAAGGTCAGAGATAGCAAAACCAGCCAGTAACTAATATGCAACAGACAGATAGTCAAAGCCAGCAACAAAGAAATCAAGATGGCTTAAGATAATTAACAGTTATCAAGACAGCTGCAAGGTCAGAAGGGAATAACACTGGCCAAGTGAGTGACAGCTGGCAGATAGCCAAGGTTAATCACTTAGGCCAGAGGCTTCCACCAGTCTTAATGGGGAAAGGCAGCACATGAACAGTGCCTGATTGGGCCTGGGAGACAAGCGTAGACAATGTGGGTCCTCCCTTGCTTTGACTCCTGGTATGCCAGAGAATTAATCAATTTCAGCAGGGTTTGTTCAGTTTCTGCCATTGTCCTATAAAGCCTTGGACAAAGGAAGTTCCAGTGGCTTTTTCCTCTCTTGGAAAACTGTCCCAACTCTGAGGAATTTCTCTCACTTTTTCTTGGTTTCTTATTTTTCTGGAATCATTCTTGATAAAGCCTACTTCAATTTTACATACTCCTATGACATCCATATCTTTAGTTTTCATTGAAGTGAGACAACGGACTTGGAGCTCTTGTCCCTGATCAATTGGATGCTGGATGACTGTGAGTTCCCAGGATCTTAGGACTTGTGTCATGCACAATTGGGCTGTAAAACATGCATCAAGGACATAATACCAAGATGGGACATGTTTGTGAATGGGCTTGGACAATTTGACGGTCCCTTTCACTATCCCCTTTCTTTATCCTTTAAGGGATTCTCATTCTTTCACCTAAAGTCTTTCACATTTTCCCAACGCATAGGCTGAGTAAAACTATAATAGAGAAATGAGGGGCAAAGAGATAAGATGCAGGCATGATTCAGGTGATTCCCTATTCTAGCTAGGTAATTGCTAAAGGATAAAGCAAACAAACCCTAGAATGTACTTTTCTTACATAGTAAGAATTCATTTCCTAGAATGTACTTTTCTTACATAGTAAGAATTCATTTCTCCCAAAAGTCATCACTTAGTGTAAGTGTCCTGAAGAGCAGGCTGATCATCTCCATGCAGTGATTTAGGTATCTAGGTTCCTAACGTGGTTTACCTCTTCTATGGCCTTAAGGTTCTTTACTGTGGTCTTTCAAGAAAGTTTATATAAAAGTCCCATATCTGGAACTCCACTTCCTTCATCTGTTGGAAAGAGAGAATTATTATCTCTACCTGTGAGCAAGTATAGTTGTTTGCCCACCTTCTGGCAATAGTCAGTCTAGATGGACACACGCGATGGTCAGCTGTCCATCTCCATCACAGTTGCCCACATAGTCCTCAGAACTTCACATTACAGTGCTCTGAAGCTTTCCTCTATGCTTTGTTTGGATTTTGTATAATGAATAACAGAGTTTTTAAAAAGTTCAAATTTTGAATTTGATCTGTTCAAAAATCTTGACTCTAACCTTTAACAACTGTGTAAATTTTAAGAAATTTATTTAAACCCTAAGTTCCTCAATTCCCAAATCTTTAAAATATGGAAAATAATAGACATTTGCAATACTTACAGCTATAAATTATGCATACAGAATTGCTATAGTAGTGCTCATTAGTAGATTTTATTTTAATCTCAATAAAATCATTGCTAGTGTATTTTGTCAACATACCACTGCCTGATTCACAATTTCTTTACATTTGAGACTAGCTTTTGTAACCTAGTTTTCTTATTCTTATAAGGTTAGACCAAGAAAGCCCTAGGAAGTCATCATAACTGATTTCTGGGATACCGAATGAGTTTTTTCAAGGTCACAGAAGTAATCACTGGCAGAGATAAACTAAACCTTAAAACTTTTCACTTGTAGTTCAGTGTGCTATCCAGTTATTTTCATAAAATTTATTGAAAATTGAGCACGGTGAAATTGCAGCTTCCAAGCTGGAATTTTGAGTGTCCCATTTTTTCTTGTTTTGGTTGGGCCTAATTTCTGGCCGACTTGTCATTTCTTGAATTCTCTATCATTTTTAGTGTTGCTGTGCAGAAATTATTCTCAAATAAAGAATTCTGTTGTTTCTAGATAGGTTATTTCTACTGTTATAAAAAATGTGATCTTAGGGGCTGGAGAGATAGTGTAGTGGTTAAGAGCACTGACTGCTCTTGCAGAGGACCCGGGTTCGATCCCCAGCACCCACATGGCGGCCAAGAACCTTCCGTAGCTCCAATTCCAGGAGAACTCCAGTTCCAGGGGAATCCGAAACCCTCTTCTGACCTCCGTGCCATTGCAGGACACAGGTGCACAGACCTACATGCAGACAGTACACTCATACACATACAAAAATAAATAAAAAAAATATGACCTTAAATTCATTTTAACCTGAAAGAAAAAGAAGTACTTTAAAGGGCATGAATAACAGAGTCTTTAAATGCCATACTTTAAACCAATACCTTTCTTCTTATTTCTCTCTTTCCAAAAGATTTTTTTATCTTATTTCCACAGTTTTCTGAATATTAAGAACATGCCTCTTTATGTTGAGAGTGCATTTGTACTCAGCAAGTGCAATGTAGTATACCTTAGTAAAAACCTCGCAAGCCTCAGTAACATTGCTTTGAAAGAATTGAATTTCTGTCAGTTGGTACCAATAACATTATTGACCTCCAGCTCTGACTAGTTGTGCAATGACTGTCACTGGAAGAATGAGTAGGCACTGCCTACCTGCTCTGTGCGCAGCAGGCATTGAAGCGTGTGACCTGGGCACAGTACTCTTTTCCCTTTTATTTAAATGGTGGTCTTTTCTATCCTAGGGGAGTTATTGTTAATCAGGAAATATGGTCTTTGTTTTTGTACTTTGAAAAAGTCTTGTACAGTTCCTCATTGATGTGAGCTTTCTGGATGAGAGTCCTTGTCTGCCCTACCAGCCTAATACAGATTGGATACTCTGGACTGTGGGAAGGCATCAAGTATCCTTGAACATAGAGAATTTGAAGGTGAGAATGTCAGTCACTGGAACTGTGCCCCCAGGATTCTTCTACACTATTATAGTGAAGAGTATTCTGGGCTTAGGTCTGAGGATGGAGACGTGGAGGGTAACCCAGGACCGGTCCTTCTCCTCTCTGTGTATATCTTCTCTCTTTTCCATGTTTCCCATCTTCCCAGTCATCAAGGTAGGTCTTTCCACCCTCTGCTTTTAAAATCGCACTCTCACTACATCACCAGAATAAAAGGTGGTATCCTTGGTCTCTCTTTTTATTGTAAATCAGAAAAGTTTTTACCAGTTTTTGATAGAAGAATTCCTTGGAATAGCTGTGACAGGTTGAGAATCACAGCTACCGGTCGCAGTAATAGCAGTCTATTTTCTCACCATTCATCTAAGAGGCAATCATATGTTACCAAAGTGAGAGTTCTAAAGGTCACATACTGTCAAGAAGAAAGAGTTCCCAGAGCTAACACGGACTGAACCCCTGTATCTGTTGAAATATCCAACATTTTATTAAGTCAAGGAGAATTTGTCTTCTTCCTTAGGCCTATCTCTCCTTACCTTGGTCTTCTTACCTCTTACTTTGTGAGGCATACTTATATTGATATCTGGAAACTGCAGCACTAGTTCTGATTATTTTCTTCTTTTCAAATATATACTTCAAATAGGCTAAAAAATGTAGAGATTGTTTCCACTTCATCTTCCCATAAGTTAATATAAAAATTATGACACAGGCCAACAGCTTGTTTGTATAAATAGATTGGGAAGGGGTATTAATTATAATTCATCGCTGTAAGGATAGAAAGTCAATTAAGGTTAGCTGGGAAGAAAAAAGTTTCAATTTACATAAACGATACTTTTAAAAGAATCTATCTCATTTAGTTTCACGCATGGCTGGATAAAGGCTATCAAACAATAGAATCTCTTCCCATCTCTGACTTCTGCTTTCTCTTAGCTTTGCATGTCAGTGTGATAGCTGCTGGAAGTCCCAGGACTTGGCTGTTTTTATAGCTCCTGAAAATTTTTAGACAGTGGCTTCATGAAGGATCTCAGCTAGGGTACTTTTTAACTTCAGAACTACCCATTGGAGAAGGAGACAATTATTTGACTGATTAGTCAAATCTAGTTTTCTGTTCAGTCCTGGAGTGCAGTGAGGTTTAGTTTTAGTCATAATACCAGCATTAGTTTTGATTGGGGAAGAGATGTTTCTCATGGGCAAGAATGCTATAGGAGTTAGTGGCCATCTTCCTGCTTTGGGGGTAGGGTGGGAGGAGATGCTGGAGAGTTCCCAATGACCACGGCACATCCACTTTGCACCACTCATCAAAGAAGCTTATTTTTTGGAACAGACGGAGACTATTAAGAAATTCCATGACCAGTCGGAGGGAGAGAATAAGTGTCTTAGAGTTGCCCAGCTCTAAATGACACATCTACAATGAAACCTGTATACCTAAGGCTCAGGGAACATCATAAAACATAAGGCAGAAAGGATATTAATGCACCTCTCAACTCTCACCAGAGAAGCTTCCTTATGCAGCAAGTGGTAATTAACCCAGAGCACCACATCTGGCCAAAGTGCAAAGAATAGGAGACTGCCGAGTGCTGATCTCTGAATAGGACACCTACATCAAACCTGTGCCACTTAGTTCTCAGGGATTATTGAGGAAGAGGAAGTGGAAAAATTGTAAGAGCCAGAGGTGGATGACCACAAAGAAATGGAGTTTTCTGGACAGCTGGGATGTTACTCAAATGAACTCAATGGTAACAGCATGCTCAAGACCTGTGTAATCTCAAGCCAGACAAAAATCCCATAATAGAAATGGGGAAGTGTGTAAGGAGGCCCAACCTCAGCTGAGGAACTTCTGCCAACCAATAGCTGCTAAGAAAGGGAGAATCAGGTTTCTTTTTTGTATGTGTATGAACGCACTGTCTGCATGTAGGTCTGCGCACCCCTGTCGTGCAATGCCGCGGAGGTCAGAAGAGGGTCTCAGATTCCCCTGGAACTGGAGTTCTCCTGGAATTGGAGTTACAGACGGTTCTTGGCCGCCATATGGGTGCTGGGGATAGAACCCGGGTCCTCTGCAAGAGCAGTCGGTGCTATTTAACGCTAGGTTATCTCTTTAGCCCTCAGAATCAGTTTTATTTAAATACGTCACCCCGAATAGGTTAACTAGGCTCCAGTGGATGATTCCACACTGAAGGGGCTTTGGAGACACAAATTTGACTCAATGGGCCTTAATAGATGTGACAGAGTACATGAAATCAGGTGTGGATTTTAAGAAGAATGAAGATCAGGAAGGGTCTAAATATGATTGAAATTTATCGCATGAGGCTGCTGAAGAGATGCTCATTGGTTAAGAGAATTAGCGGCCCTTGGAGCAGACCCTGGTTTGCTTCCCAGAACCCACAAGGTGGTTAAAGACTGTCTGGAAGTCCATTGCCAAGGGACCTCTGTAGTCATTGCATGACAGGTGCACTTATGTAGGCAATACACTCATACACATAAAATAAAAATAATAAAGTGTTTGAAAATATATATTGTATGAAATTCTCAAAAAATTCAATAAAGTTTTTTTTTTTTTTTTTTTTTGTCTTTTTGAGACAGGGTCTCCCTTCAGTTCCAGCTGGTCTGAAGCTAAAGAATGTTATATGTAGGCGGCCCAGCCCCCTGGCTCCATGCTGGCTCTCATCTTAGCTTCTGGAGGGTTTGAACAGGTGAGCTGGGACCACAGGCTCTGCACACCCCTGGGCATGTTCTGCTGCCAGCCATCCAAACCCCCATGCCTGGGCCTGCATGTGCAGTGGCTGGGTGGAGTTAGACACCCAGACAGCAGGAAAAAAGGGCACTGGGGCACAGACCAAGGAGCAGGCCTCCCTCTGCTCCCCACGCTTGAGCTATGGTGAGGGTATCCCACTGGGAGCAAAGGTAGCGACTTCCAGGCACGAATCAGTAGAAAATACAGCAAACCTGCCACAGCTCCGGTCATGGACCAATAGGCCTCACACCTAGAGGAACTGGCTGATGGGAAGCCACCGAATAGGTGTATGCTCAGCAGGGAACCGACCTGATTGTTACCTATCCAGATTTCCAGAGAACCTCCAGACCAGAAAGGGAAGAGCTAGCTGGACCTTCCAATACATAACCAAAAGTGAAACCCTGAAACCTAGACCAGCCAACCCTCCATGAACCAAGGAGAAGACAAAGAACACACCTGAAGGAAGCAAGCAAAGTAAACCTTCAACACAGTGAAGAAACATTCAAGATTCAAACCACAATACAAAAAACAAAACAAACCCACATGCCAAAAACACAATGAAGAAACAGCATCATGGGAAAAGCACATAATAAATCCCCACCAAACTCTACCTGTCCTACAATGAGATCTCCCCGGAAGGAACCCAGGACACAGATCTTAGAATAACAGTCATAGATATATTTAAAGAAATCAAAGAATATAAAGAACAAATCAAAGAACTAAAGGGAGAGAATGAAAAACTCAGGAACTAGAAGGGAGAGAATGACAAACTCTGGAAGTGCAAACACTGAAAAGATCCCACACTGAAATGAAAATGGAAACTGACCACCAAAGCAAGGAGCTATAAGAAGAGAATGACAAGTTCCAAAATGAAATGGAAATACTAAAGATATCACAGGATGAAGTGAAAAGAGAAATCAAACATTCATCCAATCAACAGGAAAGGAAGGGAGAAAGCCTCAGTAGTAGAGTGGATGAAGCAGAAACTAGAATATCAAACCTTGAATATAGCATGGAAAAAACTAGAATGAGAAGATTATGAAATATGATTTGAAATTAATAGTTTATTTTCAGACATAATTTTGTATGTATATGACATACATATATATGCATATTTTGGAGCAATACAAATTGGAAGGAACAACAACAACAAAAGGACTGGGACAAAGAACTGACTGAAACAGTAAACTTCTCTACAAAACAATGTACCTCTGCATAGAAAAACTTTAAAAAGATTCAGAAAAAGATACGAGACATGTAAGGCAGAATGCATGAACTCGGGTGGGGTCAGGGGCATGGAAAGGGAATGAGTCTAAGTTGGACAGAGAAATATTGTATGAAATGCACAGAAGTTCAATAAAATATATTTTTTAATTTTATTTATTTATTTATTTATTTATTTATTTATTTATTTATTTATTTATTTATATGAATGTACTGTCTGCATGTAGGTCTGTGCACCCGTGTCATGCAATGCCGCGGAGGTCAGAAGAGGGTGTTGGATTCCCCTGGAACTGGAGTTCTCCTGGAATCGGAGTTACAGACGGTTCTCAGCCACCATGTGGGTGCTGGGGATCGAACCCAGGTCCTCTGCAAGAGCAGTTGGTGCTCTTAACCACTAGTCCATCTCTCTAGCCCCAATAAAAATATTTTTAAAATATTATATGAAATCACATGTCCACTTTAGGAAGCATGGTATTCTAACTGGAGTCAATAAATAGCCCCAGGCAGTGTATAATGAAATACTGACATGCTGAACCCAGAGAAACGGTTTGGAAGTAGCTCCTAAAAGGGAATCAGATAGAGAGGTGTATAATCAGGACACTCATACAGCAGCTGCTCTTTTTTCCAGGTTTCAGAGAAAGCTTTCAGACAGACAGTGTCTCAAGAAATAATAGGAGCATAGAGTGAGGAAAGCCGAGCTACAGGGAAATCGTACAAAGTCTATAACATGGGCCACCTGAAGCAAAAGTGGTATAAAACTTGTGACTCCCTGCCTTTGGAGTTTATTCAGATTTACCTATGGTGCTTTGATTTGCAGTGGTCCTCAAGTGCTCCAGGACTAGATCAGAACAGTGTATGAGGAATCTGAAACATTATATGGCAGAGGTTTTGGTAGCTAGAGATGACGTAGTGGAAAGACTTCAGGACAAGCTTTCTTCATTGCAGAGAAGAGATTGCAGAGGAAGGAATGCCCTTATCTCTTAATTTCTTCCTCACCTGTTGGCTGATGCCCAAAATAGCCTCAATGAGATAATGCTTATGAAATACCTTATGTGTCTATTCCTAGACAGAGAGGTTTTGTTATGAATTCTTTCATGTTATGATGCTAATGAATGAGATCAGATCTTTGAAAGGCCATATTGATAAAGTTAATAAAGGACATTGTCAAATGGCGGAAATGAAAAGATATCCAAAGAGGTGAGAGAATGAGTTCAGAAAGAAGAAGGCTTATTGAAGGACGGTGCACTTACAGGACAGTGCATTGCTATGGTAGCACAGGGAGGGAGGACTAGTGGGTGTCCAAAAGAACAATGTCTTCTGCTTTATGATATTGGAGAAAACCCTTTGGACAGCTCATATTCAATATAAATATTTACTTGTTTGCACATCACATTTTATATGTGGTGCATGCATGTGTGTATGCTTGTTTTGCATTATCTTGAGAATGATTTAACCTTTTACTTCAGAGTCAGGGTGGAGTACCATACTCTGATGACCATGTTCCCATTGTGCCCACAGCCTCTGTCTTGGTACATGGATAGAACATGCAGAAGGGACTGCAGAGTGGAGGTAACCTGGTCCCTGGCCTACTGTGGACATGATCCTGAGAAAGTGTTGCATTCTGGGAGGCTCAAGGTAGCTTTCCCTGGTCTAGATGCCCATGTTTATTTTGGGAACAATGGAGATTCAGAACCCAGCATGACACTTGCCTGACAATTTATTTTTAAAGGGTTTATAAATATGTAACTCCTTAAGCCAGAAATCAAAACTCTTTGATATTTTATAATCAGTTACCAGCAATCCCCCAACCCCTAAGAAATAAGCTAGATTACATTGTAATGTAATTTGCATTAATGATTTCATTTCCATTTAATTGCCACATTTTTGGAGGCATCTAAGACATGCTCTGAACAGTCATCTTTTCAAAACCATGCTAAGAAGCCAGTCAAGTTTTCAGATGAGCGCTTCCCACAGGGACAGACTCAGTGTTGGCGTCTCCCTTTTCACTTCTCGACATAGTAACTCCTAATTCTCATTTTTTTCTTTTTAAAAAACTGTGTGTGTGTTTGCATGTTCGTATATGATGCATATGTGTATGTGTGTGTGTGGTGTATATGAGTGTGGATGCACATGTGCTATGCACATGTATGGAGATCAGATGACAACTCGGATGTCTGTCTTCACCCTCCCTGTTTGAGAAGGGGTCTCTTTGTTATTTACCACTGTGTACACTGGGCTATCTGAGCCGTCACCTTCAGGGGATTTTCTTGGCTCCACCCCTCATCCTACCATAGGAGCAGTGGGATTGCAGAGTTGAGCTGCTGTGCCCAGCGTTACAATGGGTTCCGGGCATCTGAACTCAGATCCTCACTCTTGTACAGCAAGCGCTTTGCCCCTGACCCATCTCCCTAGCACCTGGCTTTCTTTTTTATTATGATTTTCTTTTCTAATATCATAAGAAGAAGCCATGCCGGGTGTGGTGGCCCACGCTTTTAATCCTAGCACTTGGGAGGCAGAGGCAGGCGGATCTTTGTGAGTTCAAGGCCAGCCTCGTCTACAGAGTGAGTTCCAGGACAGCTGGGGCTACANAAAAAAAAAAAAAAAAAAAAAAAAAAAAGAAGAAGCCATACTAGAATAGAAAACAAGTCTGGATGGTGTAAAGTGGGTATATTGGGAATAAATTCCCGAGGTAGTGAATAAGAGTTATATAGGGGTGTGTTCAATTAAGGTAAATCATCTACTTCTGGTCTCACAAGAGTTTTTAAGTTCTCTTAGCCAGAGTCACTTTGTTATGGTATTATAAAACTGAAAAGACACTATATGTAATACACCCAGCAGGTAGCAGTTTCCTCCTTTTATTTCAAGCACATTCAGGAATTTTCCAGCAACTGAACCTGATGCGCAGAATTAGCTTTATTTTGGAGGGAGCTTATCATTCAGAATAGGCCAGATTACACTGTAGTAAAAAATAGTTCTGGAAACAGGAAGAATTCTCCAGAGAAATAGAGGCTACTGGATATATACATGTATGACAAGAAATGTATTATGGGAATTGGCTCAAGCAATTATGGACGATGAGAGGTCCCATGACATGATGAGGAACCAATGAAGGTTGTGGGGCTCAGTCCAAGTCTGAAGGCTGGAGTACCTGAGGTGCTTCTGTAAAAGTCTGAGATTCTGAAATCTGAACCTGGAGTCTGATTTCAAAGGCAGGTAAAATGGCCCAGAATTCCGGGTCCTCAGCTAATTGAACAGTATCCATCCACATTGGGTGAAGGTGGTTCTTCCTTATCTCTATTGATTAAAATGTCAATTTCTTCTGGAAACACTTTCATATATACAGCCACACTTAACGCTTTATCAGCTCTTTAGGTATCCTTATTTCTAGTCTTATTGATACCTAAGCCATAATAAATCTTAGTGGCTACAAAAATAAATGTTTATTTTTCTTCATGCTATATGTCTGTCGTAGGCTGTCTGCATCTTTCTTCACGTCTTCCAATTGGATGGAGCAGCCTGTATGTGTGACATATTGGTGATGGCAGTGTGAGGAAGAAGCTAATGTGCTCTGGGTAGAGCTGGCTCTTTGATCCTAGGTGACACATAACAGTTAGACTATCCATTTATTGACTAAGTTAGTTTCCATGGCTATATATAGCATTATATAATGGGAAAATAGAATCCTTTATTCCTTTGTGAGCTAGTGGGTCTGCTTGGTTGATGGCACATGCTAGAATTGAGATTCTGAACCAGGACAAGGATCACTACAGAACTTTCAAGAAATATGTACAATAAAGCTCTGATATATCAGAATCTTGTGAAGAGTCCAGGAACACAAGTTTTGTTCTTTTTCCATAGGTATCAACCACTGTGTTAAATTGCATTTAAAAAAATGGCCTCCTCCAGGGGTCTGTGACCCCTCCGACCATGTTTATTTGACTATGGTTACAGAAGAGAACCTTCTTGGGGCTGGAGAGATGGCCTAGCGGTTAAGAACGCCGACCGCTCTTACAGAGGACCCGGGTTCGATCCCCAGCACNTATAATACAGTAGTTCTCCCTAAGACCTGTGACCTATCTAGGAGAGAACAGAAAGAATGGGAAGGGTATATGAGATCCTTTAAATTAACTTTTTGGACAGCACATAAAGATATGGGGTTTACTGTGACATTTTCATGTTGTATATAGATAATTTGCTTTTGTTTGCACTCTCTACTGTCTCCAACCCTCGTCCCCCTGCTTGTTAGCACCCCTCGGGCCCGCCAAAGTGTCACGCCCCTTCTGTCGTTCTAGATTCTAGTTTTGTTTTTTGTTTTTAAACAAAAATTGTCTCCCCCTTTTACTCTCTCTTCTTCCATTTTCTCCTCCCTTCAGGTATTTTCCTCTCTTTTCATAGTCTTTTTTTTTTTTACTTTCCAGTCATATATGTGTATGTGTTTGGATATAGTTGTCTACTATATATTTATATCTAGATCTACATTCTGCATTTGAAAGAAAATAGTCTGGGTCTGTTTCACTTAACACAACGATCTCCAGCTCTGTTCATTTTCCTGAAAATGTGCCTTTTCATTCTTCCTCACAGTTGAATAAAATTCAATGAGCCCAAGTGGCAAAATTTTCTTCTGGGAGGAACAAGCAGCACCTAACAGAGCAATGATTAGGGGTTATTTACAGAAGAGTAGACATCTCCCCTTCTAAGACAGCACCACAACCAGGCTTGAATCCTGTGAAATCCTGGCTGCTTCACAAAATGGTTCACCTCATGGGATTCTCCACTTATGTACCACCCTGAGCCGCTCCCCGTCCACACAGCTTAAGGCCACTGGCTGGTTTCAGAAGGGTATGGGCGCGCCGCCAGGCGCCTCCGTGTCTTGTGGAAGGTCAAGTTTTATAATCCAGCAAGCAGGGGCCACCCAAGCTGGGGAAGAAGGGTTTGTCCATAGTCTGCCAAACGGAGGACAATTTTATGCAGCACCAAGCCAGACAGAAACCCAGCATGGGTAGGAGAGGTAGGAAAGAAGCCCCAGCCTAACTAAGAACGCATGTGGCTGCTTGGAAAGGGGGATCAATTTTTTTTTAAGAATTTTGACACCCCAAGGTAGATTGACGGGCACCAGAGGATGGTTCACACACTCCAAGTGCATTTGCAGAAAACAAATTAAACTAGATGGGGGCGTGGGCGGAGTTAGGCACGGACACAGCACAGGACCAGGGTGCGGCCCTGCTCACGACAGAATGTCACTCTTGTCCTGCAGAACAACCAATCTGCCAAAAGACCAGTGAGGCCTGCCTGTCTGGAAGACTTTGGGACACCCCTTGTGCACTGTGGAAGGCCTGGTAATCACCCAGACATTCCCAACCATCTGGTCCAGCATGTGGCCCCAGCTGGCATGGACTTCACCCATGTCCTGCAGAACACCAACCTGCAAAAAGACCGGCCTAGGGAAGCAGTGGTGCAGAGATGCTAGATGTGCAGCCAACACTGAGGCACCAGAACCCAAAAGAAACAAAATAAACAAACAATCACCATGTACAAAGACAAAACAACAACAAAGAATGACATAAGCGCATAATAAATCCACAACAAACTCTACCAACAACACTAACAGAAGAGAACCTCCTACAATGAGATCCTCCTGGAAGGGAACCAAGACAATGACCTTTGAAGAACAATTGTTAACATATTCAAAGAAACAGAGAAACTAAGGGAAGAGAAGGAAAAACTCAAGAAGTACCAAAAAGGTGATAATGACATAGTTTGGAAAGAACTAAGGGGAGATATTGAAAAGCTCAAGAAGGACCTAGAAAGAGATAATGACAAACATTGGAAGAACTAAATGGAGAAAATGATAAGCTCCAGAAGGAAGTGGAATTACTGAAAAATCCCAGCATTGAAAGGGAAAAAGAAAATGACCAACAAACTAAAGATTCCTACAAACCATTGCTTACCAAACGTTTTAGAAGTATACAAACAAAGAGAATTCTCCCATATTCTTTTATGAAACCAGCATCACTCACTCTAATAACCAAAACTAGGCAGTCACTCTAATACCAAAAACCAGGGCAAAAGATGCAAGCAAAAAAGAAAGCTAAAGACCCATCTCACTATGCACATAGATGCAAAAATTCCTCAACAAAATCTTTGCAAATCGCATACAACCCACATCAAAAAGAATCATCGATCATGATCGAAGTTGGATTCATACCACAGATGGGCAGGCAGGGATTTTCAACATATGTAAATAAAATAATAAGCAGAAAAACATAAAACACAGAAATATACTGAAGACGAACAAACACTTGGTCATCTCATTGATGCAGAAAAAGGCCGTTAACGAGATCCAGCATCCCTTCTGTTTAAAGTCCTAGAGGGAATAGGACTGAAAGGAAGCAGTCCTCAACATGATCAAGAAGCCTATATACATGAAACCCACAGCCAGCATCCATCCTAAATGGAGAAAAATGGAACCATTTCCCTAAAAAGGGGAACCCTTGCAGAAGGCCCGGCGGGCTCTGGCGCCCCATATCGCCACTCACCCCGCCACTCTGAGCCCCATAATCGAGCCACTATGTCCATATCGCCACTCCTCTTCAACATAAGTGCTCAAAAAGCACTGTTCACAGGCAAGAAGAAAAGAGAACGAACTTTTAAGTACTAAATCAGAAAAAGTTTAACTATCAAAAATCACCTGTGTTTTTGCAGATTATATGATAGTTTACATAAGGGATGCTAAAATCTCAAACAGAAAACTCCTAGAAATATTAAAAGTTGTTTAGTAAATGTTGGAACCCCGAATATATAAGCAAAATTAACCCTAGAAAAATCAGGAACCACCCCGTTCTTTGTCTTTACACCAACAATAAAAGTGGAGAAAGAATAGAAGCAAGAAGAGGACCTTCCCACTTACAATAGCCTAAAAATAATAAGATACCCTGGCACAAGCCTAACCAAAGAGACCAAAGACCTCTACAACAACAAAAATATTAAACCCCCAAAGAAGGAATTGTAAATGACATCAGAGATGGATGACCCCCGATCTCATGCTCATGGATTTTGGAAAATTAATATATAAATAATGTCCCATTTTACCTAATTGATTACACGATTCATCAACCAAAACCCAATCAAAATCCCTATGAGCTCTTCACAGACCTGGAAAAAAAAAAAAAAAAAATATTTAAATTCATATGGAAAAACAAAAGACCCCCCCCCGAGGTAGCTAAAGCAAACGAGTGAAAAATGTAATACAGGGGGGGGGGGGAGTGCCCAACTACCAACTTCAGCATATACAGGCCATAGCCATAAAACAACCAGTTAACTACTGGCATAAAAATGACCTGTTGACGCAATGGAACAAATTTGAAAATCCAAACTTGAGCGCATACACTTTCACGTTCAATCACCATCTCTATTTTGACAAAAGGCAAAAAAAAAAAAAAACCTGCAATGGAGGAAGGATAGCATCTCTTCATCAAATGGTTCTGGCAAAACAGGATCACCATCTGTAGAAGAACAAAATTAAACACCCTAACCTCTCACCCTGTAACCACAAAAATTGACTACAAATGGATCAAAGATGTCAATGTGAAATGTGAAGATGAAACTCTGAAGTGAAGAAAAAAATTGCAACTACCCAACATACTACAAGACAAAGGCATAGGAAAGTCTTTCTAAATCAACGCACACTGCAACAGGAAAAGGAACAATAGTCGACAAATGGGAGCTCATAAAACTAAAAAGCTTCGGGTACATGAAAGAAACAATCAAGGAGATAAAAAGAAAACCCACAGAGTGGGAGGAAATTTCTATTTCTACCAATGATCCATCTGACAGAGGCTTAACATCAAGAATATATAACTGATAGCTCAAAAAACAAAAGAAATAAAAGCATAATAAATGCCTACTCAAAAGATGGAATAAAGAGCGGAACAGAGATTTCAACACACCAGTGAGGAATTAAAGATTGCTAAGAAACACCATAAAACTGCTCAAAATCCTTAGTAATTAAAAAAAAAAAATCATTAATAATTAAGGAAATGCAAATTAAAACCACTCTCGGATTTCATCTCACTCCGTACGGTTTGATAAAGATGGTGAAGAAAACAAAAGACAACAGATGCTGAGGGGTTGTGGGAAAGGGGAACACTCATCCACTGCTGGGGGTAATGTAAACTTGGTCAAACTCACATGGGAAAGCAGTGTGGTGAACCCTTAAACGACTCAGAATGAACCAACCACCTGACCCAGTCATACCACTCCTGGCTATATAAAACCAAACCCAAATACTCATCCTACCAACAAAGAATACATTGCACACCCATGTTTAATTGCAAAATTTGCAGCTCTTCACAATAGCAAAAGAGCTGGAAAAAACCCCAAGCCCTGTCAACAGACGAGTGGATGACAAAATGTACAAGGCTATACAAAGTGGAATACTATTCGGGCAGTAAAGAAAGATGGCATTATGAACTTTGCAGGTAAATAGAGTGTTGGGGGGGTGTTCAAAGCCATTAATGCTGAGTCTAGTAAACAACACAGTCCCAGAAAGACAATGGAGAATGATTGCACTCATTTGTGGATGCTAATAACAAACCATCCCCCAGAGCAAAGGCAAGCTGAAACAACAATTATGGTTATAATTTTGTTTATCTGAAAGCACTATGTTGTTATAATGTGAATCTCAGCCTCAATAGGCTCTAGAATCTACCCACCAATAATTTTCAGATTCTGTAACTGTATTTGGGTGAAGAGTATGTATCCTATTTTTAGAGTAATATAAAAATGAAAACAAAAAAAAAAAAAAAAAAAAAAAAAAAAAAAAAGACTGAGGAAAAGGGCAGACAGTGATGGCTGAATGCAATGAGTCGGGGATGGGGGTGTGGAGGGTGGGTGGAAGGAAAGGGGAATAAAGGGCCTGAACTACTGGTGCTTGAAAAAGGATGTAGGAAATACACAAAGGCATCAATAAACAAATAAATAAAATAAATTAAAAAAAATAAACTAGATAGGCTTAAAATACAGGCTATGAAGAGAGTAGGGGTAGGAAGATGTGAGTGACCTGAGAGGGGATGGGGAAGAAGCGCGGAAGAACGATCCAAAATTAGTGTAATGAAATTCTTAGAATCAAAACAATATTTTCAATAAAGAATATGAGACACAGACCAAGGCTCGCCCGCTCTCCCAGCTGGCTATGGACGAAGCTAAGCTGGTGGAGCCTATGTTTGTGCTCTTCATTTTCTAGAGCCTGGGCCCTTCCCAGTCCCACGTTTCAGAAAGATCCCCTCCAGCCTAGAGTATCAAGGACTTCCCACCCCCCCCCTTCACCTCTGCTTCCCCCTCTCAGTTTATCTACTACCTACCCCGGGATAGTCACTTTTTGTTGCTGTGATAGAACCAGCATGAACAAGGAACTTATAAAAAGAAAGTTTATGTCCTAAAAAAAAAAAATTCGAGCTTACAATTGACGTTTCCAGGGAACTAGAGTCCATTGTGGCGGGGGCGTGGCGGCTGGATTTGGAGCAGCAAAAACTAGGGTCACAGATCGCAAAGAGCACAGGAAGCAGAGAGGAGGAACAACTGCAGACCACGGAGGCTTGTTAAACTCACTAAGCCTACCCCCAATAACGTATTTCATCTAGCATGGCCACACCTTTTTGGAGGTAAGACCTTTTTGGAGGGTCACCAACTGGAGACAATGTCTGAATACCTAGAGCAAATGGGGGACCGCATCCAAGACCACCACGCGCCCTTAAAGTCTTCATGCACTAGTATATCAGAAACTAAAACAGCCTAATAGCGATGTACCCTGACTTTGTGCAGTGCTTTAATACTTGGGAACCTCAAAAGAAACGCAGGAAAAAAAAAAAAAAAAAAAAATAAGGGAAAAAGGAATTATTTTTCATCACTTTATGAGTGTGAGAGTTTAATCTATGATCACTTAAGAGACTTGCCATTGTCCACTGCATTAGTTAACAGTAGATTCAGAACTGAAATTGAAAGTGAGCTACCTGACTTGTTAGTTTTCAATTAACTTTACAGCCCATCTCTTCATCTTCCACTGTATAGCATAATTCAATCTACTATAAAACAAGTGGACTGAAAATGTTTAATAGTTCAAACATAATAGAAGTACATATCTTGTTCCACACCACAGCACTGCGTGGCCACCAACTCTAGGAGACAGCTCTCTTCCATGCGGTCATTCAGAAATCCTGGTGACAAAGCCAGGCTAGCTTCAGTTTAAGACTTTCAGTCAGAGAAAGAAGAAAGGCAGAAATATATGTATGTGGCAAGTTTTTATAGGAAGGCTGCTATGGTTTAACTGATTATGTACTCAGAAATTTTTGTGTTGAGTTCCTAGCCTTCAAAAGTGAGGATAGTAAGAAGGCAGAGCCTTTGGAGGTGTTAATTCACGGAGAGTATTGCTGCCTAAAGAATATGTATTACCCTTTTCCTAAAATTTCCTAAAAGACACAACAGAGCGCCTGCCATGTGAAGATAGGAAAAAGGACCAAATATGAACCAGAAAAATGGGTCCTTTTAGTGTACATCCAGGGACTAATATCCTGGCAATCTTTGTCCTCAAGAAGTAATCAGAAACAAATTTTTTTTTAAATTTCTTCTCAGATTTGGACTTTTCCAAAGGCATTTCCACTTTAACAAAGCAGAAAGTGCTAAGCCAAAAGGTGTTTCAGTGGGATTCCAGATATTTACTGCACATGAGGAGCAAAGGGACCTAACTGCTCTGAAATCTCAGTGCTTAGGTATATGTCCACCAAGACACAAGCCAATCCTGTCTCCCCAGGCACTGAGAAAGAAATTTAAGGGGGCCCAGTAACAGAGTTATGCTAAACTATGGTCCTAGCCATGTTTGTGTCCCTGACTTCTGAAGGTATTGAACACTTGCTGAAAGCATTCTGCAGTTCTGCTTCCAATTTATGAAATGAGAAGAATAACCCAAAGCCCAAAGTAAACTTTAGCCTGAGAAGAAGTCTCACAGACTCTAATAGTTCCATTGAGAAATGTGTGAAGCTTGGACTTTGATGCAAGCCTTGGGTCCAAAACAGTAGGTGGCGCCCATCCAGTTACTTAGTACATTCTCACTAAATGTCCAACAAGAGCTGGAATGTTTATTGTCTTTTCCTCTGGTGAGAAAAGAAAGGAAAGAGGTCAGTTTGGACTCCGTTTTTATCACACTTTGGATTAGAAGATACAACAAATGATGACTGAAGAAGCCTCACTTTCCAACAGGCAATTTGGAGTGAGGGGGAGGCTCTATTTAGACATGTTCTTTAACCATGTTGCCTTCATACGGCCCCTCCTAATCCTTATATTATTTTTATAGCTTTATTTTGTACTAACAAAGTAGAAAAATTAGCATCCTGGATGGGTAAACCTAATATTCCTGCTTGACGTACAAAGCAATGGAAAGCTCACTGCAGACTGCCTGTAAGGAGTAAGGAGTAAAACAAATGGCCCATCAAGGCCTTGCCAGCTTCAATATCTGTCTCCATGCATGTCAGGGAGATTTTTGGGCAAAGGTGGTGTGCATTTTGCGACTGTGAACTGGTTGACCCATTGAAAAAAAAAAAAAAAATCATGGAGAGACATAAACAAATAAAAAGCATTCTAGTTCTTTATTTTCCTTTAAAAAAAAGGAATACTATAAAGTATTCGATTCACTTGCTTTATAATGAGAAATGAGGAGGGTTCATAGAAAAATTCATAAAAATATAGCAAGAAAAAGAAGAGACTTGGTAAGATGTAGAGGAAAAGCAGAGTTAGTTTCAACACTTCCTTTCAGAACTAACTAAAACACAGTTTTATTTGCTTTTTTTGAGATGTCATATAGAGTACCTGTTGACAATTTTACAACACACAAGAATCAGCTCAGACCGCTCCTTCTCCTGTCTCCACTCAACTTCTCCCCTACAACTCCGATTCCCCCACACCTTCTCAATTTCGTATCCTTTTCTTTAAAAAATTGTTACGTTACACAAACACACATATAGATTATACATACATACATACATCATACTACATACAATTCACGAATCCCATTTAGTAAGTGCTTATGTGTACATGTGGTTAGAGCTACCACTTGGGATTAGGTAATCTATCAGAACTCTAATTCTTCTTCCTTCTGCATCCGTTGATCGCCTGTAACTTTTCATCTAAAGATGGGACTCTGTGAACTCTCTCCCATCCACATTGTCATGTCAGCTCGTGCTGTCATTATGCAGGTCGTGCTGAGGCAAACATACTGTGAGAATTCCATCTCCTGACATTGCTAAACAGCATAATAAGATCTATCTGTCGCCAGAGCATGCTCACAGCATACTGTGAGGGTTCTGTCTCCAGAGCATGCTCACAGCATACTGTGAGGGTTCTGTCTCCAGAACATGCTAACAGCAGTGTCTCCTCAGCCCTCTGGCTCTTAACAGTCTTTCCACACCCTCCTTTTAAATTTGTGTGTGTGCACGCCATGTTTTGCACATGTTGTGTGTGCAATGTGTGTAGGTGTGCGTGCAAGTGTGTGCACATGTGGTGCACGTGCAATGAGTGAACATGTGTGCGTGTGTGCACTGTGTGTGCACGTGTGTGTGCGTGTTGTGCAATGTGCATGAGTGTGCGTGTGCGTGTGCAGTGAGTGTGGGTGCAACATGTAAGTGTAATGTGCACACATGTGTGGTGTATGTGGGGTGTGCGTGACATTGTGTGCATGTGCATGTGCATGTGGTGTGTTTCTGCATGTGTGCGTGCAGGTGGTGTGGTGCACGCTGTGCCGCGTGTGTGTGCATGTGTGTATTGTGTGGTGCATGTATATGTAGGCACATGTGTATACACACAAACACACATATGCATGTGTGTGTGCATGTGTGGAGGTATGATACATGAGTGGTAGTCTTTCGTTGCAGTTCCCTTCCCTTCGCTCCAGCTTTTCCACGCCCCCTACGCCACGTACTCTCGAGTGTCCCTTTCTCGTCTCTCTCCCCCTTCTTGACGATTATTGTTACATAGTACATCGAATATCTTTTTATAAATCAGATTTATATGCGTTATATTAATACATTGAAGTCTATTCAGTGGTTGTTTCTGTGTTTAGGGCTAGGGCTTGGCCCACGTGGAGTTAGATAACTTCTCAGGGAACTCGTCCCTGAAGAAAACTGAATCTCCCTCATCCAGCATCCATTGATAGCCTGTAGCCGCTCATGGAAAACTACGGGGCCCCTTGAAATGTCCCCATGTACCTTAGAATTTCAAATACTTGTTATTATTTGTAAACGTTGTTGTTAGATTTGTTTATAGTGGTGGTGGATAGTTCACTGGTGAAGCTTCCCTGCCGCATCTAGAATACCATAACTAGAAACAGCTATCTTTTCCCTCTGGTTCTTTCATTCTCTCTGACCCGGCTTCATGAGAGTTCCCTGAGCCTCAGGTGTAGAGGTTGCACTGTGGAAGTGTCACTTAAGGCTGGGCACCTTACAGACAATTATTCTCTGAATTTGACATTTTCGATCACATCTCCATCTATTGCCAAAGAAGCTTCCTTGATGAGGTACTCTTGTCTACAAATATAAAGATTTATGTATGAATATAGGTAAGAAAGTAAAATGGTCCTAAGGGATGTGAACAAAAATAAAAGTTCTCTAGGGTTTATGCCATCTCCAGCCATGTGTACCTGGCTGTATGCTTACAGTAGTTCCCTACCATTGAGATCCCTCACTTTGAGCATGCGTGAGGTCAAATAGAAAGTTATTGTTTAAAACAAAGTGAACAGGACTGCAGCAATAGAAATTATTTGCCGTCCTCATCACTGTTTATATCCCCTCTTAATCCTGATTTATTTCTTAGGATGCAAGTTATTTTACCAGTATGAATTAAGGTTCACAGCCATGATACACTGTAGATGTATCAACTGGGACCCAGCACCAGGCACCACATACTTGCTTACTCTTTGCATTTTGGTCAGTTTTAGAACTTTGTAATAGTCTCTTTCTGTTGCAAAAAGAAACTTTGTTGACGAGTGGTGAGAACTACACGTGTCTATAAATAAACCAATAAATGTATAGAATATAATAAAAAGGAAAAAAGGATATTGGTCTAGGAAAGTAGTAGTAGTAGCAGGAGGAGAGAAGGAGGGAGGAGGAAAGAGGAGGAGTAGGAGGAGGAGGAGGAGGAAGGAAAAAGAAGGTTTTCTCTTCTTTTTTTTATTTTTTTTTTTTTTATATTCTGTAATGTGTATCAATGTACTGTGCACCCGTGTCATGCAAGGTCTGTGCACCCGTGTGCGGGCAATCCGTGGAGGTCAGAAGAGGGTCTCGGAGTCCCCTGGAGCGGTAGTTCTCCTGAATTGGAGTTTTCAGATGGCTCTCGCCGCCATGTGAGCATTCAAGCGGCCAGGCTTTCCTCCCACCCACCCTCCCCCACTTAAATCTCAGTTCTGTTCTGACCATGTCTATTTCTTGTGGTTATAGGGTGCTTCATTTTTATAGATACATTTCATCCTTGCTTTCTGAAGCATCTTCTGGGTAACCTTCTTCTGCAGGGACGTTACCTCCAAGTCTGCAGAATTCCTTCAGTCTTTCTGGAGGTTTCCTGGCACATTGGGTTGTTCCTCCTCCTCCTCCTCCTCCTCCTCCTCCTCCTCCTCCTCCTGCTACTACTACTACTTTCCTAGACCAATATCCTTTTTTTCCTTTTTAGTATATTCTATACATTTATTGGTTTATTTATAGACAAGTGTAGTTCTCACCACTCGTCAACAAAGTTTCTTTTTGCAACAGATGCAGACTATTACAAAGTTCTAAAACTGACCAAAATGCAAAGAGTAAGCAAGTATGTGGTGCCTGGTGCTGGGTCCCAGTTGATACATCTACAGTGTATCATGGCTGTGAACCTTAATTCATACTGGTAAAATAATTTGCATCCTAAGAAATAAATCAGGATTAAGAGGGGGTATAAACAGTGATGAGGACGGCAAATAATTTCTATTGCTGCAGTCCTGTTCACTTTTGTTTTAGGGACAATAACTTTCTAATTGGACCTAAAGCATGCTCAAAGTGAGGGATCTCAATGGTAGGGAAATACTGTAAGCATAGCCAGGTACACATGGCTGGAGATGGCATAGACCCTAGAGAACTTTATTTTGTCACATCCCTAGACCAATGTAATTTCTTACTATATTCTAAATACATATCTTTATATTTGTAGACAAGAGTACCTCATCAAGGAAGCTTCTTTTGGCAATAGGTGGAGATGATTAGAAAGTCAAATTCAGAGAGTAAATGTCTGTAAGGTGCCCAGCCTTAAGTGACACATCCACAATGCAACCTCTACACCTGAGGCTCAGGGAACATCTCAGAAGCAGGGTCAGAAGAATGAAAGAACCAGAGGGAAAAGATAGCTGTTTCTAGTTATGGTATTCTAGATGCGGCAGGGAAGCTTCACCAGTGAAATATCCACACTATAACAATCTAACAACGTTTTACAAATAATAACAAAGCTATTTGACATTCTAAGGTACATGGGGGAAATTTCAAGGGGCCCCAGTTCAAGATGAAGGGCTATAGGCAATCAATGGTTGCTGAGGGAAGGAGAATCAGTTTTTTCCAGGGACGAGCTCCCTGAGAAGTTATCTAACTCCAAGTGGGCAGCCCTAAACACAGGAACACCACTGAATAGACTCAATGTATTATATATAAAGCATATAAATATGATTTATAAATATATAGATGTATATGTAACAATAATAGTCAAGGAAGGGGGAGAGAATAGGAAATCGAGAGGAAGTAGGGGGTGTGGAAAAAGCTGGAGAGAAGGGAATGCTGCAAAGACTACACTCATGTATAATACACACACATGCACACACACATGCATACACGCATGCACACGCACACACACATGCATGCACACACACACATACACACATGCACACACACGCGCACACATGCACACACACATGCACGCACACATGCAGAAACACACACATGCACATGCACATGCACACACATGCACGCACACACACATACACACATGTGTGCACATACACATACATGTGCACACACACTCACATGCACACTCATGCACATGTACACACGCACACACACGTGCACACACAGTGCACACATGCACACATGTACACATGCACGTGCACACATGTGCACACACTTGCACGCACACACACACACACGCACACACACATGTGCACACACATGCGCATGCAGACACACACACAAATTTAAAAGGAGGGTGTGGAAAGACTGTAAGAGCCAGAGGGCTGAGACACTGCTGTTAGCATGTTCTGGAGACAGAACCCTCACAGTATGCTGTGAGCATGCTCTGGAGACAGAACCCTCACAGTATGCTGTGAGCATGCTCTGGAGACAGAATTCTCACAGTATGCTGTTAGCATGTTCAGGAGATGGAATTCTCACAGTATGTTTGCCTCAGCAAGACCTGCATAATGACAGCACGAGCTGACATGACAATGTGGATGGGAGAGAGTTCACAGAGTCCCATCTTTAGATGAAAAGTTACAGGCGATCAACGGATGCAGAAGGAAGAAGAATTAGAGTTCTGATAGATTATCTAATCCCAAGTGGTCAGCTCTAAACACATGTACACATAAGCACTACTAAATGGATTCAGTGTATTGTATGTATGTATGTATGTATGTATGTATGTCTACATGTGTGTGTGTAACAATTTTGAAAGAAGAGGATAAGAAATTGAGAAGGTGTGGGGGAATCAGAGTTGTAGGGGAGAAGGAGGGTGAGATGATGTAAATACGGTACTCATATATGAAATTCTCAAAAAAGAAAATAAACTGGTTAGTTCTGAAAGGAAGTGTTGAAACTAACTCTGCTTTTCCTCTACATCTTACAAGTCTCTCTCTTCTTTTCTTGCTATATTTTTACTGAATTTTTCTATGACCTCCTCATTTATAATTTATAAAGCAAGTGAATCGAATACTTTATAGTTCTCTAAGGAAAATAAAGAACTAGAATGCTTTTTATTTGTTTATGTCTCTCCATTGATTTTTTTTTTTTTACAATGGGTCAACAGTTCACAGTAGAAAACTGCACCACCACCTTTGACCCAAATCTCCCTGACATGCATGGAGACAGATATTGAAGCTGGCAAGGCCTTGATGGGCCATTTGTTTTACTCCTTACTCCTTACAGGCAGTCTGCAGTGAGCTTTCCATTGCTTTGTACGTCAAGCAGGAATATTAGGTTTACCCATCCAGGATGCTAATTTTTCTACTTTGTTAGTACAAAATAAAGCTATAAAAGAAATAATTAAGGATAGGAGGGGCGTATGAAGGCAACATGGTTAAAGAACATGTCTAAATAGAGCCTCCCCCTCACTCCAAATTGCCTGTTGGAAAGTGAGGCTTCTTCAGTCATCATTTGTTGTATCTTCTAATCCAAAGTGTGATAAAAACGGAGTCCAAACTGACCTCTTTCCTTTCCTTTTCTCCCCAGAGGAAAAGACAATAAACATGCCAGCTCTTGTTGGACATTTAGTGAGAATGTACTAAGTAACTGGATGGGCGCCACCTACTGTTTTGGACCGAAGGCTTGCATCAAAGTCCAAGCTTCACACATTTCTCAATGGAACTATTAGAGTCTGTGAGACTTCTTCTCAGGCTAAAGTTTACTTTGGGCTTTGGGTTATTCTTCTCATTTCATAAATTGGAAGCAGAACTGCAGAATGCTTTCAGCAAGTGTTCAATACCTTCAGAAGTCAGGGACACAAACATGGCTAGGACCATAGTCTAGCATAACTCTGTACTGGCCCCCTTCATAATTGTCTTTCTCAGTGCCTGGGGAGACAGGATTGGCTTGTGTCTTGGTGGACATATACCTAAGCACTGAGATCTCAGAGCAGCTAGGTCCCTTTGCTCCTCATGTGCAGTAAATATCTGGAATCCCACTGAAACACCTTTTGGCTTAGCACTTTCTGCTTTGTTAAAGTGGAAATGCCTTTGGAAAAGTCCAAATCTGAGAAGAAATTCAACAAAAATTTGTTTCTGATACTTCTTGAGGACAAGATTGCCAGGATATTAGTACATTGGATGTACACTAAAGACCCATTTTCTGGTTCATATTTGGTGCCTTTTTCTATCTTCACATGGCAGGAGCTCTGTTGGGTCTTTTAGGAAAGGGTAATAATCTTCTTTAGGAGCAATTTACTCTCGTGAATTAATCACCTCCCAAAGGCTCTGCCTTCTACCATCATCACTGTGAAGGCTAGGAACTCAACACAAAAATTTCTGAGTACATAATCAGTTAAACCATAGCAGCCTTCCTATAAAAACTTGCCACATACATATATTTCTGCCTTTCTTCTTTCTCTGACTGAAAGTCTTAAACTGAAGCTAGCCTGGCTTTGTCAACAGGATTTCTGAATGACCGCATGGAAGAGAGCTGTCTCCTAGAGTTGGTGGCCACGCAGTGCTGTGGTGTGGAACAAGATATGTACTTCTATTATGTTTGAACTATTAAACATTTTCAGTCCACTTGTTTTATAGTAGATTGAATTATGCTATACAGTGGAAGATGAAGAGATGGGCTGTAAAGTTAATTGAAAACTAACAAGTCAGGTAGCTCACTTTCAATTTCAGTTCTGAATCTACTGTTAACTAATGCAGTGGACAATGGCAAGTCTCTTAAGTGATCATAGATTAAACTCTCACACTCATAAAGTGATGAAAATAATTCCTTTTCCTCTTATTTTCCTGGTTTCTTTTGAGGTTCCCAAGTATTAAAGCACTGCACAAAGTCAGGGTACATCGCTATTAGGCTGTTTTAGTTTCTGATATACTAGTGCATGAAGACTTTTAAGGGAGCGTGGTGGTTTGGATGAGGGTCCCCCATAGGCTCTAGGTATTCAGACATTTGTCTCCAGTTGGTGGCGCTGTTTTTGGAGGTCTTAGAAGGTGTGGCTGTGCTGGAGGAAGTGTGTCACAGGGGGCAGGCTTGGTGAGTTTTAACAAGCCTCGTGGTCTGCAGTTGCTTCCTCTCTCTGCTTCCTGTGCTCTTTGCCAGATGTGACCCTAGGTTTGCTGCTCCAAATCCAGCCGCCACGCCTCCCGCCACAATGGACTCTAGTTCCCTGGAACCGCCAATTGTAAGCTCGAATAAACTCTTCCTTTTATAAGTTCCTTGGTCATGGTGTTTTATTACAGCAACAGAAAAGTGACTAATACAGGGAGTAACTGAGAAGGGGAAGCAGAGGGAGAGTCCTTGATACTCTAGGATGGAGGGGATCTTCTGAAACGTGGGAAGGGCCCAGGCTAGAAATGAAGAGCACAAACATAGGCTCCACAAGCTTAGCTTCGTCCATAGCCAGCTGGGAGAGGGCAGCTGGTCTGTGTCCTCATAATTCTTTTATTGGAAAATATTTGTATTGATTCCTTAAGAATTTCATACACTATATTTTGATCGTATTCAGAGCCTCTTCCCCATCCCCTCTCAGGTCACTCACATCTTCCTACCCCTACTCTCTTCATAGCCTGTATTTTAAGCCTATCTAGTTTATTTATTTATTTATTTATTTGTTATTGATGCTTTGTGTATTTCATACATCATTTTTCAAGTCAGTTCAGGCATATTCCCCTTTCCCTTCCACCCACCCCACCACACCCCATCCCAGATCATGCATTCAGCCATAACTGTCCTGCATCTTTTCCTAAGTCTTTTTTTATGTTTAGGAATTCACATTTTCCTCCATTAATTTTATATTACTCTAAAATATGGATACATACTCTCCACCCAAATACAGTTACAGAATCTGAAAATAATTGGTGGGTAGATTCTAGAGCCTATTGAGAGATTCACATTATAACAACATAGTTGCTTTCAGATAAACAGAAATATAACCATAATGTTGTTCAGCTTGCCTTTGATCTGGGGGATTTGGTATTAGCATCCACAAATGAGTGAAATCATTCTCCATTTGTCTTTCTGGGACTGTGTTACTAGACTCAGCATAATGGCTTTGAACCACATCTATTTACCTGCAAAGTTCATAATGCCATCTTTCTTTACTGCCGAATAGTATTCCATTCTATAGCTGTACCACATTTTTGTCATCCACTCGTCTGTTGAAGGGCATTTGGGTTTTTTCCAGCTCTTTGCTATTGTGAAGAGCTGCAATAAACATGGGTGTGCATGTATCTTTGTGGTAGGATGAGTCTTTGGGATATATAGCCAGGAGTGGTATGACTGGGTCAGGTGGTAGGCTCATTCTGCGTCGTTTAAGGGTTCACCACACTGCTTTCCATGTGGTTGTACAAGTTTACATTCCCACCAGCAGTGGATGAGTGTTCCCCTTTCCCCACAACCCCTCCAGCATCTGTTGTCTTTTGTTTTCTTCATCTTATCAAACCGTACTGGAGTGAGATGATATCCGAGAGTGGTTTTAATTTGCATTTCCTTAATTATTAATGATGTTGAACACTTTTGAAGATGTTTCTCAGCCATCTTTAATTCCTCACTGGTGAAATCTCTGTTCAGCTCTTTATTCCATCTTTTGAGTAGGTCATTATCTTTTTATTTCTTTGTTTTTTGAGTAGTTTATATATTCTTGATGTTAATGCTCTGTCAGATGTGTCATTGGTAGAAATTTCCTCCCACTCTGTGGGTTTTCTTTTTATCTCCTTGATTGTTTCTTTCACTGTACAGAAGCTTTTTTGAGTTTTATGAGCTCCCATTTGTCGACTGTTGTCCTTACTTCCTGTGCAGGTGCTGTCTGATTTAGAAAGACTTTTCCTATGCCTATGTCTTGTAGGTAGTTGCCAATTTTTTCTTCTATCACCTTCAGAGTTTCAGTCTTCACATTGAGATCTTTGATCCATTTGTAGTCAATTTTTGTACAGGGTGAGAGGTAGGTGTTTAATTTTGTTCTTCTACAGATGATGATCCAATTTTGCCAGCACCATTTGCTGAAGATGCTATCCTTCCTCCATTGAAGGTTTTTTGCCCTTTTGTCAAATATGAGATGGCTGAAAGTGTATGAGCTCAAGTTTGGATCTTCAATTTTGTTCTATTGGTCAACAGGTCTATTTTTATGCCAGTAACTGGTTGTTTTTATGGCTATGGCCCTGTAATATAGCTTGAAGTCTGGTAGGGCAATCCCCCCCTGTATTACATTTTTCACTCAGAGTTGCTTTAGCTACTCGGGGTCTTTTGTTTTTCCATATGAATTTAACTATTTTTTTCCAAGTTTGTGAAGAAGCTCATAGGGATTTTGATTGGGGTTGCGTTGAATCTGTGTATCAATTTAGGTAAAATGGACATATTTATATATTAATTTTCCAAATCCATGAGCATGAGAGGTCTTTCCATCTCTTGATGTCATTTACAATCTCCTTCTTCAGGGGTTTAATATTTTTGTTGTAGAGGTCTTTGGTATCTTTGGTTAGGCTTGTTGCCAGGTATCTTATTATTTTTTAGGCTATTGTAAGTGGGAAGGTCTTCTTATATTCCTTCTCCACTTGTTTATTGTTGGTGTAAAGAACGGTTACTGATTTTTCTAGGTTAATTTTGTAGTCCAACACTTTACTAAAACTTTTAATCATTTCTAGAAGTTTTCTGGTGGAGATTTTAGCATCCCTTAGGTAAACTATCATATCATCTGCAAAAAGGGATAGCTTAACTTCTTTTCTGATTAGTACTTAAAGTTCGTTCTCTTGTCTTATTGCCTGTGAAAGTGTTTTGAGCACTATGTTGAAGAGGAGTGGCGATATGGGGCAGCCTTGCCAGGTTCCCACCTTTAAGGGAAATGGTTCCAATTTTTCTCCATTTAGGATGATGTTGGCAATGGGTTTGCTATATATGGCTTTGATCATGTTGAGGAATGCTCCTTTCAGTCCTATTCCCTCTAGGACTTTAAACATGAAGGGATGCTGGATCTCGTTAAAGGCTTTTTCTGCATCAATTGAGATGACTATGTGGTTTTCGTCTTTCAGTCTATTTATGTGTTTTATGATATTTATTTATTTACATATGTTGAAGCATCCCTGCATCTGTGGTATGAATCCAACTTCGATCATGATCGATGATCTTTTTGATGTGGGTCTGTATGCGATTTGCAAGTATTTTGTTGAGAATTTTTGCATCTATGTTCATTAGTGAGATGGGTCTATAGCTTTCTTTTTTGCTTGCATCTTTGCCTGGTTTTGGTATTAGAGTGATGCTGGTTTCATAGAAAGAATCTGGGAGAATTTCTTCTGTTTGTATCCTTCTAAACAGTTTGAGTAGCAATGGTTGTAGGACATCTTTAAATGTTTGTTGGTCATTTTCTTTTTCCCTTTCAGCCTGGGATCTTTTCAGCATTTCCACTTCCTTCTGGAGCTTATCATTTTCTCCATTTAGTTCTTTCCAATGTTTGTCATTATCTCCTTCTAGGTCCTTCTTGAGTTTTTCAATCACTCCCCTTAGTTCTTTCCAACTATTGTCATTATCACCTTCTTGGTACTTCTTGAGTTTTTCATTCTCTTCCCTTAGTTCTCTGATTTCTTTGAATATGTTAACAATTGTTCTTCAAAGGTCTGTGTCTTGGTTTCCTTCCAGGGAGATCTCACTGTAGGAGTCTTCTGTAGGGTTGGTAGAGTTTGGTGTGGATTTATTATGAGCTTATGTCATTTTTTTGTGTGTGTCTTTGGCATGTGGATTTGTTTGTTTATTTGTTTCTTTGGGTTCTGGTGCCTCAGTGTTGGCTGCACAGCTAGATCCTCTGTACCACCGCTTCCCTAGGCTGGTCTTTTGCAGGTTGGTGTTCTGCAGGACATGGGTGAAGTCCACTTGCCCAGCGGGGCACATGCTGGGACCAGATGGTTGGAAGGTCCTGGGTGATACCAGGCCTCCACAGGGCACAGGGGTGTCCAAAGTCTCCAGACAGGCAGGCCTCACCTGGTCTTTTGGAGATTGGTGTTCTGCAGGACAAGAGTGAAGTCTGCTCGCTGAGCAGGGCGCACACTGGTCCTTTGCTGTGTGGTGCCTAACTCCGCCCCAAGCCCATCTAGTTTAATTTGTGTTCTGCAAATGCACTTGAGTGTGGGACCATCCTCTGGTGCCCGGTCAATCTACCTGGTGTCAAATTCTTAAAGAAAATTGACTCCCCCTTTCCAAGCAGCCAATGGTTCTCTAGTTAGGCCTGGAGCTTCTTTCCTACCTCTCCTACCCATGCTGGGTTTCTGTCTGGCTTGGTGCTGCATAAAATTGTCCTCCGTTTGGCAGACTATGGACAAACCCTTCTTCCCAAGATTGGTGGCCCCTGCTTGCCTAGGATTATAAACTTGACCTTCCACAAGAAACGGAGGAGCCTGGAGAGTCCCATACCCTTCTGAACCAGCCAGGTGGCCTTAGCTGTGTGAAGGGGAGAGGCTCAGGGTACATAAGTGGAGAATACCATGAGGTGAACCATTTTGTGAAGCAGCCAGGATTTCACAGGATTCAAGCCTGGTTGTGGTGCTGTCTTAGAAGGGGAGATGTCTACTCTTCTGTAAATAACCCCTCATCCATTGCTCTGTTAGGTGCTGCTTGTTCCTCCCAGAAGAAAATTTTGCCACTTGGGCTCATTGAATTTTATTCAACTGTGAGGAAGAATGAAAAGGCACATTTTCAGGAAAATGAACAGAGCTGGAGATCGTTGTGTTAAGTGAAACAGACCCAGACTATTTTCTTTCAAATGCAGAATGTAGATCTAGATATAAATATATAGACAAATATAAACACATACACATATATGACATGAAAGTAAAAAAAAAAAGACTATGAAAAGAGAGGAAAATACCTGAAGGGAGGAGAAAATGGAAGAAGAGAGAGTAAAAGAATATGTAAATAGTAATGAAAGCAGAAGGGTGACACTTTGGAGGGCCGAGGGGTGCTAACAAGAAGGGGGACGAGGAGTTGGAGGACAGTAGAGAGGGCAAACAAAGCAAATTATAATTATATACACACATGAAAATGTCACAGTAAACCCCATATCTTTATGTGCTGTCCAAAAAGTTAATTTAAAGGATCTCATATACCCTTCCCATTCTTTCTGTTCTCTCCTAGATAGGTCACAGGTCATAAGGGAGAACCTACTGCTATTATCCTGTTAAACTGACTCCTAATGACTTATTGTTACAGAGTTTAGTGTGCAGCTCAGCTCCCACCAGAGAAGCTTCTTCTTGCAGTAAATGGCAATTAAAACAGACATCCACAACAGGTCAACATGAAGAAAACAGGAGTGTGATGTAATCAGTGCTAAATGGAACACCTCTATCAATCACACCGTCTCCTCCCAAGGATGATTGTAGAAGAGGAAGAAAAAAGATTCTAGAGCCAAAAGTGGTAAGTGAATACAAGAAAGTGTTTTTTTCTGAACACAACAGGACAGTTGCTCATACAAACCCACAGGAGGTGTGAAAAGAAAATAGTCTGGGTCTGTTTCACTTCACACAGTGATCTTCAGCTCTGTTCATTTTCCTGAAAATGTGCCTTTTCATTCTTCTTTACAGTTGAATAAAATTCCGTTGTGAAAGAACTGACTGAAACAGTGAACTTCTGCTCAAAGCAATCAACTTCCACATGGAGAATATTGAGAAAGACTGAGAAAGAGATGAAAAGCATGTTTGGAAGAATGCATGAGCTCTGGTGGGGTGGGGGGATGGGGGGACACGGGTCTAGATTTGATAAAAAATATAAATAAATAAATTTTAAAAATTCCATTGTGAGTACATGTACCACATTTTCTTTACCCAGGTTGATGGGCATCTGGCTGGTCCATATCTTGGCTTTTGTGAACATTGCAACAATAATTATGGATGTTCACGTACTTGTGTACTGACTTTGAATTCTTTTGTATATAGCTAGATCATATGCTAGTTCCATTTTTCTTTTTTTGAGGAACCTCTACACTGATTTCAATAGTGGTTACACAGTAAAAATTTCCACCAGCAGTGTGTAAATGTCCCTCTTTCCCTACATTTTTCCCAGCTTTTGTTGTCCTTTGTTTACTTAATGATAGCTAGTCTGACTGATGTAAAGATTTTTCTATTATTTATAGGTGTGTGGTGAATGTGTGGGTTTGTTTCTGATCTATTCTACTCTACTCTACTCTACTCTACTCTACTCTACTCTACTCTACTCTACTCTATTCTATTCTATTCTATTCTATTCTATTCTATTCTATTCTATTCTAATCTCTCTGTGTTTGTGCTAGTACCACTCTATTTTCATTACTGTGGTTCTGAATATAGTTTCTAGCATTGTTAGTTTCTCTGCTAGTGATTGCTTAGGATGTTTAGTGACTTTTGTGAATTTTAGGTTATTTTGTCAAATTCTTGGAAGAATAGCCTTAGGATTTTGATGGGGATTGCATTCAATCTGTAGGTTACTTTTGGTAATATAGTCATTTTCACAGTATTAATTGTGCCAATTCATGGTCATAAGAGGCCTTTCCATATTCTCATGTTATTTCTAATGTTTCAAAGACTTCGGTTTAGAAATCTCTTACATCTTTGGTTAGGTTTATTCTTAGGTAATTTTTTTGAAGATATTGTGAATAGGAGGTTTTTGTTCTTGATATTCTTTTAAGTAAGTTTATTATGAAAGCTGTTGATTTTGTATGTTGACTTTTGTATTCTGATACTTTGCTGAAAGTGTTCATCAGGTCTAAGAGTTTTATGGTGAAGTCATTAGGGTCTTTTAAGTATAGGATCATGTCACCTAAAACAGGGATCATTTGATTTCTTTCTTTCCTGTTTGTATCCTTTCTATTTCTTTCCCTTGTCTTACTGGTCTAGCTAAGACTTTGAATTCTATACTGAATGAGGACGGGGCACTCTTGTCTTATTCCTTATCTCAGAGAAAATGCCTTCAGCTTTTTCTCCATTTGGTATAATATTAGTTACATGATTGTCATGTATAGTGTTTAGTATGGTGATGTTTGTTCCTTCTAGTTTCTACAGGGGTTTATCATGAAAGGGAGCGAACTTTGTTGAATGCTTTTTGTGCATCTATTGAGATGATCATGTAGTTTTTGTCCTTAAGAATCTAAGTTTTGTATAACCTTTTATTTATTTGAATATGTTGATTCATTCTTGCATGGAATGAAACCTAGGTGGTCATGGTGTATAATCTTAATGTGTTCGTGAATTAATATGCTATTATTTTCTGCATCTGTGTTCATTAAAGAAGTTGGTGTATAATTTTATTTCTTTGTTGTATCCTTATCTGGTTTCAGAATTGTATAATGTTAACGTCATGGATGAGTTCCATAGTAACCTTCTTTTTCTATTTTATGGAAGAATGTGAAGAGCTCAAGTCTTGGCTCTTCTTTAATGGATTTGTAGAAATCCATCTAGGTCTGAGCTTTTCTTTGCTAGGAGCCTTTTCAATTCCCTTGCTTATTATGGATTTGTTTGCATTTTTTATATCTTCTTGATTTAATTGGGGTGGTCATATGTGTCCAGTAATTTAATTCATTTCTTCCAATTTCTACTTTTATGATGTAAGTTTTCAGTGTTCCTCAATGATCCACTGTATTTCATCAGACTCTCTATTAGCATTCATCTCTAATTTCATTAATTTGGGACTTCTCTCTTTGTTCTACTTAGTTTAGCTAGGGGAATGTGTCAATCATACCTGAGTTTTCAAAGAACCAGGTCTTGGATTGAGTCTATATATTTTTTATTAGTCTTCTCTCATTTATTATATCCTCAGTCTTTATTGTTTCTTGCTGTAGACTGCTTTGGGGTTTGACTTGTTCTTATTTTGCTAAAATCTTGAATTGCTTCATGAAGTTTTTCCATTTGAAATATCTGATTTTTCAATGTAAGCACTCAGCTACAATTTTTTCATTCAGAACTGCCTTAACTATACCCCAAAGCTTCTGGTAAAATTGCTCTCATTTTCATTTGATGATAGGAATTTTAAAATTTCCTCCTTGATTTCTTCAATGATCTGCTACTATGGATTCAAATAGGTATTTTTCACTCTCCAAGCATTTGTGTACATTCTCTCTTTCTTCTCTATTGACTTTTAATTTTATTACATTATGGCCTGATTTTGTTTTTGTGCTTGTTAAGGACTCTCTTTGTTGTATAGAATGTGATTGATTTTTTTTTACAGATGAATTTTTATTTAACCGGGAACAAAAGAGCACTACTACCATTTCATTTAGTAGAAAATACCAGCCCAGGGACTACCTAGGGACATTTTTGTTTTGTTTTGATTTTTCCTTTTTTTCTTCTATTACTTTTTTTTTTTTTATTTTTTAACAATAAGTAATAATTTATGAGTACAAGCATCCTTCATGTAAAACCAATTTGCAAGCAGTTGTGCCCAAACCCACACAGCCCAAGGGTCCCACCATCCATTGGGGGGGGGCTTGCTACTTATTTATATAAGTAAATATTTATCAGGATATGAACGGTGCAAATAAAATCCACCCCGATTTTTCTATTGAAAAAGCTATGCAATTCAAACACATCTGATTTATATTGATTGTAAATTTTGCCCTGAGAGAAAAACACTTACTTGCTCTATAACATTGTTAAGCATCACAAATAAAATTAGAAGATAAATTGTCATTGTTTTTCCATGTTGTAAATTAGATGACTCACCATATAGAGAAAATGACTTCTTGATGATTGGCTAGCTTATAATTTGAGTTGTAATTTAGGCACAGTTATGTGTTTCTTATCACAATTTCAGGATCTAGGATTAGATCACATGTTTTCATCTTGAGTTAAGTTAGACAAAAGAAAATCCAGTTCATTCAGTAAATGAAATTCATGAAACAGCATCTGGCTTTGCCCTAAATATAGTTGCTGTCAGCTCTTTTAAAACTGTGTCATTTAGGAAACCTCCTACTTTGTATTAGAACATGTTCATTTTATTTATTTTTATTCTTTTTTCTTTCCTCTTTTGTTTATTTTTTAAGGGATTCTACAATATAATAGCAGTTATTTTCAGGTAACATTGACATCACTCACTTTGCCGTACAATTATGTAATTGGTGCATTATTTTGGAGCGAGCCAAATTATTAAGCTTAAGCAATGAATGTAAGTAACATTCATGTAAAACCAATTTGCAAGTATCTATGTCCAAATTTTGAACAACCCAAGGTTCCCATAGTCCAGTTGGAGAAGCTTGTATGCACAAGCATGTTGATCAAATAGGAGTCCAGTCTATATTGCTGTAGTCTCACAATTCACCCCAATCTCTCTGCAGCCCTTACATTCTACCATGCCTCCTCTTCCACAAGTTGTTCCCTAGGCTTTGGGAAAGGGGCACAAGTGGGTGAGAAGCAATACAGTCTATTTTCTCTGGAGATATCATTTTAGACGCTAGTCTGTTCAGGTTGTTCCCCTTCATGGATTGACAGCTTATCCAGTGATACCTTTTTAATCTTACTAACAAAGCACAAGCAATCGGATGTACAGGCATTTAAGCAGTACTAATTATTATGGTAAGCTAAGCCATGAGCATAGACACTGATGCTTGGATGATATGCTAATCCACAAACTGTGGTTTCTCTATAAAGGGTGACAAGTTCTTATTGTGGATTATAATATCTCCTAACCACTAGAGGGCATAAGCTTGTGACATCTGCTGTGAGTTATTCCTCTAAGGAGAGCGCTAATAGCCAATTAGATTTGGGATATATATAGACACATGGCTGCCACTGTTGCACAGTATCTCCAGGCAGTTGAGGTGTAGCTGATACTGATGGAGGAGTCTTGCTTGTCTCAGGGAGACCAATATTTTGCTGTATTGCTTTAGTGGCCTTTGGTAATGCTCTCTGGCATTTCAGAGGCCAGTTGTACATTAGCAAGTGATGTCTCAAAACATTTTTTCATGCTCACACCAGGTCTCTGACAACAGGGACTTACCGCCTTTCTCCTTGCATATATCCCACTTATAGGCAAAAGGCTTTTATAATTTTGGGGGCTTGGATCCCCTAGCCAACATCTCCTAGGCAGAATAATTCATTGCTGATATCAGAGCTTTCTTGTACTAATATATTTTGCTTAATTACACAGCTTATAAAGACTTTACTATTGAATTTGGCTCTAAATAGAGAATTATCCTTTCACAGTTCTTATGCCTATCAGTCAATTAAAAAAAGAGTAGTCATACCTGTTTTGTAAGAAATTTCCACTATAACAATTGGCTCTAATTTACAGTTTTCAGTACCATCATGTTTTTCTTTTTCCTATAAAAGGGAGAGGTAAGAAGGTTTCTCAGCATCTGGAAGGTAAACTTCATTAGGGCCCATTATAAATAGTTAACCCCAATAGAGTTCAGAGAGATGCTCAGTGTCTGTGACTCAGGCAGTCTGAGGTTCCTCTTTCTTTAATGTTCAGATGGGTCAGCCTCTCTTCTGGCATTTCCCAGTCCATCCTGCACAGCCAAAAGTTGTACATTTTCAGGCATTTAGATTGGTGTTTTTACCTGTGGGAACATACAAATCTCCCATTGTTAGTTTCAAGATCTCAAAATTGAAAATTTGTTAATAGGTTTGGGTTATTCTATCAGACCACAGTGCAATAGAATGTGATTGATTTTTAAAAAGGTCTTGTGGTCATTAGGGCTGTTGTTGTATAAACTTTTCCTGAGGAGATTACAAAGCATCTGTTTACTCCAGATAAGGCACAAATGGCAGATCAAAGAAATAATTCTATCCAGGTTATCCTAGTGAAAAGAGCTTAATTATGGTTACTTTTATAGGAGCTTGTGGAGGAGTCACTTATAGGAGCATGCGTGAAAAGTTATTTACAGGAATATGAGCAATTTATTAGAAATTCCACTATTGAAAATCCTCTTTCTTTCTCCCTCCCTCCCTTCTTTCCTTCCTCTCTCTTTCTCTCCTCAGCAGCTATTAATTGATTATATATCTTTAGGGAAGGGATCTTGTGAGCATTTTTGCTCTAGAAACCATTAAGTACCTATATATACGCAAGGAACACAAAACTTCATGAGACTCTACCAGGCTAATGGGCCCAATGTTGTTCACATCTCCTACAAGTAATCACAACTTCTGAGACTTTAAGAGGGCAATGTCTGGGTCATTCCCAGAAGACAGAGTTCCACAAGAGCTATAGGGAAGAATATGTGTTCCATATCTTTTGGACTGACTATTCTGAAAATATATGTTAAGTCCATTTGAATTATTCTATATTTAACTCTACTGTTTCTTTCTTCATTAATTTAGATGACCTATATAAAGTTGAGTTTGGTATCAAAGTCACACAGTATTGCTATATTGGGAACTACCTTACATTTTATACTTATTAGTGTTTGTTTTATAAAATTGGGAACCCCAACATTCACACATTAAGTATTTACCATTGTTTTATCTTCTTTATGGTTGTTCCCTTCAGTAAGTAGTGGTCTTCTTTATCTCTCCTAAGTAATTTTGATTGTGGTCTACTTTCACAGATGGAAGAATAGCTACATTATACTGTTTTGGGCATCTATTCACTTAACAGATTTGTTACCATGAAGACAAATGTTAACATTAAAATCAATGTTAGGATTAATATTGGAATACTGAAGAAGTCAAATAAGAGGGTTTGCAGCTGTATATGAGAGATAAAAAGAAAGATAGGATTCTTGGAAAAACAATAAAGCAGTCTCGGCAGGCCCCAGCTGGCACCAGCAAACCCCCCCCCATTATTGCCCTTACTCCTGCAAACTTATCAACTTTATAGGTAGTTGCACTGTTATGTTCATGTATGTGATGTTAAGTGTAACAGAATGAATTATGGGTAAGGCTGGCTTCTAAGGAAGGCTGACCTATGAAGTAGACTACCCAAGTGGCTGGTAAAGGGTAAAGAAATGTTAGACTAGGACTTCTAAGTCCAGATACTAGAGACATTGCCATTGCTGCTGGGCTTGGCTTGTCCCCAACTCTGGAGGGCATGTTTACTTTTCGTGTTTGCTTTTTTACCTGCTAAAATAAGCCTTGACTACTTCCTCACTGGACCTGGGCTCCGGCATGAATTCTCCTCAGATGGCTACTGTGTTGGAATCAGAGGAAATGTGGGAGGAAATGTTTTTTGTTTTTAATATTTTTAAATTTTATTTATTTATTTATTTATTTATTTATTTATTTATTTATTTTTAGAGTCATTCTTTTTTTTTTTTTATTGATGCTTTGTGTATTTCATACATCATTTTCCAATTCAGTTCAGGCATATTTCCGTTTCCCTTCCCCCCACCCCACCACATCCCAGATCATGCCTTCTGCCATAACTGTCCTGCATCTTTCTCTCAGTTTTTTTTCCATTTTTTAGCAATAAGTGATAATTTATGAGGACAAGCATCCTTCATGTTAAACCTATTTGCAAGCAGTTGTGTCCAAACCCACACAGCCCCTTGGTCCCACCATCCAGCAGGGGGGGCTTGTATGTTCAATCAAGTTGATCAAATGAGTGTCCAGGCTGTATTGCTGTAGGTTCATCATTCACCCCAATCACACATTCATACACATAAAAAATAAATAAAATTAGAATTTTATTTATTTTTTTTTAGGTGTATGAATATACTGTCTGCATGTAGGTTTGTGCACCCGTGTTGTGCAATGCCATGGAGGTCAGAAGAGGTTGTCGGATTCCCCTGGAACTGGAGTTCTCCTGGAATTGGAATTACAGATGGTTCTCAGCCGCCATATGGGTGCTGAGGATCTAACCCAGGTCCTCTGCAAGAGCAGTCAGTGCTCTTAACCGCTAGGCCATCTCTCCAGCCCTGGGAGGAAATGTTTTGACTCTCAGTCTGTGGGTGTCTTTTGGCCAACAAGGTGGAATGCAGGAGTGTTGTGTCTTCTTTTTCACTTTGGTCATCTAGTTGAATATTTTTATTGATGAGTTGAGCTCTGTTTGCATTTCTGTTTATTAACGAGATGGTTTGCTGATCCTTGTAACTGTTGGTGTTTGGCTCATTGGTGGGTTACAGCTTGCTTCTCTCTTTCTCTCCTATTAGTATTAGGGTTTTGCTGGCTTATGGTGATAAAGATTGTTTTCCTTCCTAAGTCTCCTTTGTTCATGGATTTCTCTCCATGAAGTTATTTTCCGTGTTTAATTATTCTTCCCCTTCTGTACATAGTATTCCTTTCATCAGCTCCTGCAGTGGTTGTGATTGCGTTAGTTCATCATCTTGAAATGTACTCATTCCTCTATCAGTTAAAAAAACACAAAAAAAAAAAAAAAAAAAGAAAAAAGAAAGCAGTGGCTAAGTCTAGAAAAGGAAATTAAGAACTCACTATATGGCAATATTCAGCCGCACATCAGCCATACTCCCAATGCTCCATTGCATTAAACATATTTGTCTTTCCATTCAATAAAAGAAAATTTGTTGTTAGTAGAATTAAAAATTTCAGTTTCATTCCTTGTTATTGTTGGAACATTCTATTTATTTGAATGAAAAATCCACAAATAAAACTCGGCCAGATTTATTCCTCCATGTTTACTTTAAGGTAAAGTCAAGTGCACTTTAAAAATTGGTTGCCAGCCAGGTGTGGTGGCACATGCCATTAATCCCAGCACTCTAGAGGCAGAAGCAGGAGGATCTCTGTTGAGTTCAAGGCCAGCCTGGTCTACATAGCGAGCTCCAGGTCAGCTGGGACTAAAGGGAGACTATGTCTCAAAAAAAAAGATCAAAAAAGAAAAATCGGTTGTGTTTCCAGTACTGAAAAGGCACTTGTGCTGTGGACTGCTCTTCTCCCGTAGACCTGAGTTTCTCTTTTATCCCTGGGTTCCACACCTCTACTACTGCTAATACAACTTTGAGGCAGGAAGCTGAAAACAATGACTGCCCCAATATTTATAGGCTCATATCCCTCATAGGCTGTTTCCAAAACAAATTGTGGAATACATAATCATTATATTAATATTTAATATAACCTGAGTGTAATTTTGCCTCAAAACATTTTATTCCAAAATGTCTTGTTCCATGATATAATATTAATATAGTGAATGAAATCTCAGCGCAAATGTTGCCAGTTTGTGACAAGGTGTTTTTGTTTTTGTTTCTCCTTGGGGAAGAGATTGAGTAACTGCTCCTGTCTCAGAGTGCTAGGATTTGAGGAGTTTGTCTCCATGCCCAGATCCAGCACATATTTTTAAAAACTGCTTTAATTTCTCAACAATATGTAAAGGAGAAACAAAAGGGATGAAAACATAATTAAATAAAGTGTATTTCAGTACATATTAATAAGACAACTTTGAACAGAATAATATTTGTTGGCAGCTGTTAACTTCCATTCTTTCCTGGTTTGTAGTGTGGCTGAGGAGGACAGATTGTTTGCTACTCTGACATATTTGCCTTTGTAGGTTGTTAGTTGGGAATTTCCTCTTACAACTTTTTATATTGTTTCTTTGCTTTGTAATCAATCTCTTGACTATACTATGCCATGGGCATCCTGGTTTTTGTCATGTCTTCTTGGAGTTCTGCATGCCTCTTTAGTTTGGATACAATAGACTTTCTCTGGATTTGAGTGATTTTCCACTCTACTTTTAATGACTATTTTCTCTTGCCTTAAGACTTTATCTTGGCTTCTTCCCCACAGATTTTTCCATGTGGTGTCTTGTGTCCCAGATATCTTATGTGTTTTACTCATGCTTAGTTTTTTCTCTACCGATCTTTGAATGTCACATTTCATTGAATTTGTCCTCCATCCCTGTTATGTTTTCTATTCAGACAAGTCTATTGATGATGCTTTCTAATACGTTTTTAGTTCATTGAGTTTTTCCTTTCACCATCTCTATTTGATCCTCCCCAAATCTCAGTTTCCATGATGAATTTTTCTTCCAAGTTGCTGGCTTTTTCATCTGGGTTGCTGATTTTCTTTCCTGTTGTGCAGAGCCTCTTCTCTGTCTTGCTGCCTTTCCTCTCCAGATCCTGAACTGATCTCTTTATTTAAGCACCTGCTTGTTTATATGCTCTCTGAGGTCACCGACAATTTCTATGAGTAAACTTTTGAGGTATTCTGGTATTTTACTCATTTAGTATCACTGAATTCGGCCCTTGAAGAATTATTATTATCTGGAGGTGCCATGTTGCTTTCTTCTTTTCATGTTACTGTGTTTCTGTATTGCAACTGCCATGCCTCTTGATTTGCAGATATTTCTTCTGGTTTTATTTTGGGATTTTTTTTTTATCGAGCATCATGCCCTTGAGGGCTCACTCCTCAATATGATTTGAGAGGAGAAAACAAATTGTTGCGTGATAAATGCAACACAAAACTGTACAAGATACAGAAATACAGTTAAATAATGAAAGGCCACTAATATATCAACCATAATCACAAAACAGAAAACAGCGAAAGTAATGTAGATTGTGTTATGAAGTTACAAATTGTGTATGATAATGTGGACTTATGTTCCTGTGATTTATGCTCGTGCTGAGTCTATGTGGGACGAGTGCCTGGTGCCTCCCAAGCTGTGCATGTATGGAACGAATGCTCAGTGTTCAGACCTATGTTATTGTTTGTAGCTTCCTTTCTTTACATATCAGGGTCCTCTGCTGACCACACTTAGCTTTTAAGTCTTTGTGCTGGCCAGGTTGTTGTGTCCACTCTGAGACACCCTTGGTTGTGCTTGTTGAGTTGGCTAATGACTTAGCTGGGAGCTGTATCCCAAGTGTGATGGGAGTTGGAGGAGCACCCATAGGTCTGAGAGACAAATAGGCAGACCTGTGTTCACAAACTTAAAGACTCCTAAGCATTAATCCTCCAAATGGAATGATGTAGCTGTAGATGTCAAATATTCCCTTGGAGTTTTAAGAGTTCTCTGACTCTATAAAAATGAACTTCATGGTAGATAGGTGGTTTCGGAGATTAATGTCCCTCTTCTCCTTGCTGGCCTCAGGATTGGGCTATCAGACTCCAGTTATTCTTAGTTGATGAGGTCTGCTCCCAGACACTGAGGGAAGAGCTACTGTTCTCTACACACTGAACTAATGAGGCTGAGCCACCTGCTGACCATGCTTTTCAGATTCTCAGCATCTGGTCTTCTTGCTTTCTCAAGCTGTTACTCCAGAGCTCTGGTAGGTTGAATTTAGGCTCTCTGACTTCTGCTGTCAGGCCTCAGGATAGCCTATTTTAGTTTTAAAGACTAGATTCCCTCTTAGGATGTCAGATCCTCTGAGCCAGGGAGATGCCACTGCTTTTGAGTTCATTGTCTCAGCCAGACCCAGAACTAAATTTGAGATTGGGTGACCTGTGGGCTTGAACTGTGGGTTGGAATGCCAGTTACTTTTTACCCAGGCTTTCCTTTGGATGAGTCTTCTTCCTGACCACCCTCTCAGAGTAGTAGATGAAGCTGAGGCTGTGTCCAGCCTGGCTTTCTTCTGTTTGTGGGATAGCTTTTCTGTTTCTTCAAACTTTACAGCCATCTTATCACTTCCTTTTTGTGAATTTCTGAAACTTTTTCTCTCTTTGGAATAGAGTCTGTTATTTATTATCCTGACAAGCCTCCTTCCCTAGGTCACATGGAGGCAACTTTTATTATAGCATTGTATACCTGAAGTTGGGAACGAGAGATTTCTTCATGAAAACAATGAAAAGACAAAGAATAGAATCTTTGTTTTAGTCATGAGGACTTGGAACAGAAAACAATATTTGGGCCCAATTCTAAGCTGCATAATCATGCATCCATGGCTCCTGTGACTTGCGTTTCATCCCAACCTAATCTCCAGGGAAAGAGAAAGTGCAAGGACTGCCCAATATGATTAACTCCTTGCGATCAACTTTATGGAATTCTCTGGAAATCTGCAGGGTATTCCGGAGCATAGACTACAATGGTCACTTTGCACTGGTGTTCAGAAATCTGGGGTGGGAAGATAAAGTGGTCAGAGTGCCTCACACAAGGACTTGCTTCCCCAGATTGTTTCCCACACAGAAAGGCTGGCCTGATACAGTGTGGTGAGGACAGCTCCTACTTAGGTAGAGTCAAGGATGTGTGGGTTGGAATGTCATTGCGCATGCTAGCTAGTTAACTCCTGAATTCATTTTCACATGCATGTGAAATACTCCATTTATATTCTATATTCGTGTGAGATCTATATTCATGCTCCATTTTACCACAGAGAAACTGAGGTTCAGATAGATGACTCAATGGTCCCAGGCCAGAGCTTTGGATAGAATTAAGAATGATTCAAAGTTAAGTTTCTGAAGCCCACAATTGTTCTTGTAACATATGTTCCTTGTAACATATGTCAATCTCCACACTTACTCAGAGAAGGGTGGGTTCATTTGCGTGAAGTATACACAGAGACATACCCACAGGTGCACACATATACATCAACTCATTTTCAAGATGCATTCCCTTAAAGTTATTTCTTCTTAGAATATGCAAAATTAAATTCTCAAATGTAACTTTTATAAGATTTCTTACCTGTGTTTTAAATGTAAGCATTAGTAGTCAGCTGCGGTGAGGCAAACAGGTCAGGAGATGACAGACGCTGAAGAGATAGTTTGGTATTTAAGAGGGAGGAGGTTTTCATTCTTAAAGCAAATTCTGTAGTCCCTTAGAATACCAGAAATAAATGTGTGGAAGAAAAAGAATAAATGAATCAGAATATCATTGCAAGGAGAAAGGTTTCTTATGCCTGCCTCCAGTCAGTGCCCAGAGATGTCACATCCAAAATAGCCTCCAGCACTTCAGACTATGCATATGTGACGTTCCCTACTAGTTATTGGTGGTCTTAATGATATCATGTGCTATTAGGCAAAGCATCCAAGAATGGTAACCAGTTTGGACAATTATCTCCTTATTGGCTTTTCTTCTTTGTTTCTTGCATGACAGAACATTGTTGAGAAATGGATTTACATTTTGTTTCTTGATAGCACTGATTACTTAACAGGGTTCTTTTCACTCTTGGCTTTTCAGGAACCTAGCCTACTCTACTTTTACACTAGAGCAGCAATAATACATTTGGCAATTTTAGTACCCGAATGTTGGTCAACACCAAACAGCTGAGAGAGACTGCATTTGCTTCAGGGAAGGAGCAAAGAATGGGGCTCAGGCAGTGCTCACCAGCCTCACCGTGCTGCAAGGTTATTACTCTCCTTGAAAGCTGAAGAAATAAATATTTCATTTCAGCCTTTGTCCTTAATGTTATGACAGTTCAATGACAAATCTTTTAAGTGTTTATTGAGTGTTCCAGGCCTTTTGGTGAAAAGGGCTCAGCCTAAGTCTGATATAAATGATTGGGAGAGAGAGAGAGAGAGAGAGAGAGAGAGAGAGAGAGAGAGAGAGAGAGAGAGAATTTTTAAACTAATTTTGAGCAAATGCCAAGGTGGATGTGGTAGGAAGTATGGTCTGCTGGGTGGATGTCAGTGATTGGAATCAAATCCTTTAGCTCCAGATGTTAGCAGAAGACAGGAAGAGTTGCCAGCCCAAGTCTGCTTGGGTATACAACCAATGACATGAGATGTTCTGAGGGATTGGAGGCCTCTGAAGCATGGAGCAAATATCATATCTGCCCCTAAATTGCAGACTGCAGGTTTATGCTGAAGGTTTTAAGTGTACGGTCAAGTTCCAGAGAACACATGTGTGTTTCCTTAGGGGCCTGGAAGAAATTCCTTTCCTAAGGGCCCAACAAGGAAGAACTCGTTTTCATTTCAAGTTCTTCCTACCATCTAGAGACACCAAGTCAGAGCCCTGAGAACAGGCTGCGAATGTGTGGGAATGGAACATTGTGTGTGGCTTGAAGCGAGAAATTGTTAAGACCTGTCCCGGGAAGATCTCCAGTTATCTGATATCTCTGTGGGCTTCCAGAGTTATCTGTAGCCGGAAGATTCAGGATATTACAATGATTCTTGCCTCGCCCTATCTCTGCAAAGTCCCAGGCCCCTTCCCTTGAGGCACTGAACAGAATGTCACACCTCTAGTTACCAGTTACCGTTGCACAAATAGTTCTGCAGCCCCCACATTAGATCCAAGTTGGCTCACTCCTCCCTTCTGCCTGCTCCCCACTTCCTTGCCCAAAGCACAGTAGTCTTGAATATATAGACCTCACTGACAGAAAATAAACGGAGTTCCTATCCTCCCTGGCAATCCACGCGCGCGCGCGCGCGCGCGCGTGTGTGTGTGTGTGTGTGTGTGTGTGTGTGTGTGTGTGTGAGTTTGTTCCACGGGTGATCTCCGATGGTATTCCCTCCCCCCTTCTTGGGGGAGCAGAGCCCAGAGACTGCTGGCCTGAAGGCAGGAGGCAAGTCCTGGAGCTGAGCCAAGAAGGGAAGGACAGCGTGTGGAAGACGGTCACGCAGTGACTCAAAGACACTGACCCGACACGAATGAGTAGATGAAACCAAGTACTCTTGACGTATTTACAGTTGCACTGAAGAGGTGCTCAGTTTCAGCATTAAGAAACCAGGAAAGGAGTCAAGACATGAGGCTCCGAAACACTTATCTACTGGTCAGTTCTGGACAGGTACCTTTCTGGGTCCTTTGGGGAGATATCCCAAAAGGTTATAACAGCACTTCTTTTACCATGTTACTGCAAAAGGAGGATGCTGTCATATGTTAAAGGCAGGAGAGTGTAGCCGGCCCTGCACTTCAATATTGGCTCATTGAAACTTATTCTGGACACTTGCTTCCAATATGGCAGACAGGAGCTCCGCTTAGCTCCTGAGTACTTAAAGTGTGGCCAATAGAGGTGACATACTTGGTTTTTACATTTTACATAGATTTTAGATAAATTAAGCAGACACAGTGGTCCCTGACTACCATTTGAGACAAAACTGGGTTTGGATATGAGCTGGTAAGTTTGGAACCAAGATGTAATGGAATAAAACTATTGCTGGGAGTTAAAAAAGCTGAGTAGCCAAATGTATTAGTGACTTTGCTTATTTCCAGGGCCAGATATCTGACACGGAGCGACTTAAGGCAGAAAGGATTAGTTTGGGTTATAGTGTGAAGGTGTGGTGGTAGGGAAGACGTGGCGGCTGCAGCGGCAGGGCCAGAGCCGGGAAGAAGAGAAATGAAGGTTGGTGCTTAGCTGCTGTTCTCCTTTCTCTCTTTCTCTCATTCTGAAACTCCAGCCTGGGAGATGGCACTGCTCACATCCTGGTGGGTCTCCTTTCCCTCAACTGATCCTTTCTGAAAATATACTCATAAATGTGCTCAGAGTTGTGTCTCCCAGATCATTGTAAATCCAGTCAACTTGACAATGAAGATTAACTGAGTGCTCAAGGGAGCATCACACAGAAGCTGAAGTCACCTAAGCAGTGCTAGGAAAATGACATAGAGGAAGAAAGGGGGCCAATGCTGATGTCCTGAGAAGATGGAGGCCTGGACCTGAGGTGTGCGGATGTCAGATAGTGCTAGTCTGATGGCAGGCGCATCTTGCAGTTCATGCTTTTGAAAGATGGAGGCAGTGAATGTCTTTAAGCAAGAAGCACACCTACTAGTGTCCAGGCTTGTGGACATGGGGTACAGGAGGAAAGATGTCAACTACTCAAGAGAGTGGCAGGGAAGTAAAGTTTAAATCATGATAATCAGACACTTCTGCTTACATCTCAGTGGGCAGAAGTTTTCCCATCTGTCCATGAATGTAGATGAAATTCAGGTGTGATATTATTACCTGAGAGAAAATGGAACTACTGGAGTAGAAAATTAGCCTCTTCTATCACGTACGTTGCATGGTTTCCTCTCACTTGATCTGAAGCTTGCAAATGTATAGACTCAAGCTTAATATGTTTTCTGTCCAAATGAAAAGAAAATTATGATACATGAATATTTGTTGATAGATTGTCACTTTCCTTCCCTATTACTTTATTGATGGTATAGTTTACATTTGAGAACTTCTGTATCGAGTGTCTCTCATTGTAGGAGATACTTTTCCCCACCCCAAACATGGTGGGGAATTTGGAGAGCTGCACAGCTGATAGCCACAAAGGGGGGAAAACTAGAACTACTCTTCTTAAATAGGTATGCTTCTGGTTAGGTTTCTGTTAAGAAACATTGGTATTTTATATGGAAACTTTGACTGTGCATATTAAGTTTCTACATTAAAATCTGAAATCATATGTATTTCTCCTACTTCTGTAGTGTCAACCTATATGAGTGTCTGTGTGTCTATATATGTGAGTCTCTATATGTCTCTGTGTGTCTTTGTGTGCATATGTCTATGTATGTATGTATGTATGTATGTATGTATGTATGTATCTATCATCTATCTATCTATCTATCTATCTATCTATCTATCTATCTATCTGCATGTCTGCTTTCCTGAATGCAGTACATGATGATTGACTGAAGGGTTAGTAAGGTTGCTCTGAATATGTATGTATGAATATATGTATCCCTGAATTTAGGCTCTATTAATAACTAGTAGTGTAACCTTGTTCAGGGTACTAGCTTCTTCAACTTTGTTTTTCTCATCTACAAAATAATGCTGGTAATTGTATTTGAAATGTGATCGTGGGTTTATATAGAGCATACAATATAGAGTCTATACATAGTAAACATACTATTGCTATTTTGGTGGTTTGAAAATTCTGCATTGTAAATACCATGGCAAATAAACCTGAAATGTAGTTTTAGATTATCAACTGTAAGAATGACTCTATAGTCTCTTTACAGCCTCAGAAATGCTTCATCTAATGATGGAGTATTGATCGGAGGGCAAGCCCTGAGCTCTGAGAAGTCTTGGCTACACTCTTCATAAATGGACAGTGAGGCATGAAGGCATAAAGTGTTTTATGAGAAAGCTCATGAAAGACTTCAAGCCTTCTATAATACTGATTAAGAACAGTTTAAATCATTCATATTTTATTAGGAAATGTCAGTGGTTATGAGTTAATCAATTTTGAATTGATTTTATTTGTGTAAAATTGGCATTTTAAAAAGTGAATTTATTGCTCACAGTTACCTCTTCCGATATGGAATTATTGCAATATTAGTTGTAAGTGCACTCTGATGGAATCTATATCATTAATTATATATTCCCATGCTGAACTCTTAATAGAGTCTTATAAGATTAAATTAAAGGACACTGGCTACTTCTCAGGGCCTTGAGCAGGGAGAGGAAGTGGTGACCATAAAGGATATTTACTGAACATATATTTTTGGTCTTTTTTCCTTTGACTGAGGACTATCTGCCTTATGAGTCTTGGTAGGAGGCAGAGTTTTTCTACCAAGGGAGGCACCAGGGTAGAAGACTGAAATGCCAGATACTCCCCAGAATTTCCCAGCTCCCAGACTCTGTCTATCAGATAGTTCACCTTTCAGTCATTGCTGAAGGCCACATGGAGATTGATTCAGTAGAGAATCCCTCTGGCAGCAGAGGCAGAAGCGGCTGCTGGTCGAAGGCCAGAGGCAGCCGCAGTGCAGAGGAGGCACCAGAATTGTGCTCTTGGGACTCTCCAGACCTCCTTAATTTCCCAAATTAATTTATGCTTCCAAACACTGGTTGACATTTTTTTCATTCTGTAAACTATTAATATCTCTTTTTCAAAACTTACTCTTAGATAGTGATCCTGCTGCTTATTTCGTTGAGGAAATATTAATAGAAACAACCAAAGAGGAGCCTTCGCGCTTCCTCTGGCGTGTACACTGAACTGTCCCCATTTCCCCACTTTATCCACTGACTTAGCATCTTGCCGTTGTAATGGATTAAACAGATGCTCTTTCAGTCCCTTGCTTCATGTTAGTATTGGGCTCCATCCCTCAACCTGGCTTAAAGACATCCCTTCTTCAGCTAACTACGCCCTCTGGCCCAGCCCTCTGCACAGTTCGCCCTATATTGGCCCATTCCCATAGCACAGAAACATGCTGAAATACCACTCCAGTTGTTTGCTCAGCACTGTCCTAATTCTCTGGGAAATCCTGAAAGAATTCTTTCCATGGGAACTCCATTTCATCTTTTCACATTCTGAATTTTCTTCACTCAGGCTTTAACCTGATGGAAACATCAAGTGTCTCGATAAGGCCAGTGAAGACTTTCACTTGGGCAAATTCACTGGTGATTCTTAAGTGCTCACCTTAGTCTTTCAACAGCCTCTGACATGGCTGATCATCTACAACAAAACCATTTTCTTCATTTTGCCTCCAGCGTATCATTCTTGCTGCCATCTTTCCCTCCCTCCCTCCCTCCCTCCCTCCCTCCCTCCCTCCCTCCCAGTTCCTTCTCTGCTGGCCTCTCTTGAGCTTAATGACTGTTACTATTGCAGAACTCCAGAGCTCAGTCTTGGCCCTTTCCTCTCTGTTCTGCTCTTCTTTATTATACTCTGGGTAATCCTATCTGGTCATGTGCATTTAAATAACTTTAGCACTGAGATAACTACCAAATACTTTCTTCCACTATAGGGCCAGCGATGTCTATTGAACAGTTCCATCAGCATGTCCAATAGGCATCAAAATCACAGTATGCTTCAATCCAAACTCTTGTGTTCCACTCTACCTCATTTCAAAGTCTTCTGCATGTCCATTTGGGTTTGTTACTTCAGGCTTCAGTGTTCATCCTTCATTCTTGCCTTCTCCCACTCTCTACACCCCATCCCCCAGATAATCCTGCTGGCACTAATTTAGGAACTGCGGCCATTAGACCCTCACCATCTCACCTTCCTCACCCAGTCCTGGCCTCACCTCTCCCTCTCCGCTTCATTTCTCTGGCACCCCTGTTTCAACCAGGTCTCCATATCGTTTATTTTCCCCTAAACCAAGCGAGCGATTGTAAAAAGCATGCTTCTTTTAAGGCCCTGTTTTGACCATATGTTGTGTTTTGAATGTAAAATATCATTATATGTTTGAGCAGTAAGTCCCTACCTAGTGGTGGTGTATGGGAAGGTTATGACACCCATAGGAAGTAGAGCCTTGCTGGAGGAAGGAAGTCACTGGGTGATTTTTTTTGAATTTTTTATTTATTATTTTTTATGTGTATGGATGTACTGTCTGCATGTAGGTTGGTGCACCTGTGTCATGCAATGCCACGGAGGTCAGAAGAGGGCATTGGATTCCCCTGGAACTGGAGTTAAAGACTGTTCTCAACCGCCATGTGGGTGCTGGGGATCGAACCCAGGTCTTCTGCAAGAGCAGTTGGTGCCTTTAACTGCTAGGCCATCTCTCCAGCCCCGATTTGAGGTTTTATAGCCAGGCCTTGATTTCTCCTCTCTCTTCCTGTTCTCTCGCTCTGCTTTCAGATTGCCGATGCAGTGTGACTGGCCAGCCTCATGCTCCTGTTTCGTGCCTAACCTGATGGGCTGTAACCTTTCCGGAACTGTTAGCCAAAAGGAACACTTTTTCCCTTAAGTTGTTTTAGTCAGATTATTTTATCAGTACAAAAAAATGAAACTAAGCTTTCCTCCTTTGTCGAAAGCATTCCAGTGAGTTTACTACTTCAGAGTAAGTCATGCAGAATAAATGCTAAATTCTTTATCTGTCATAATTGTCTAAATAATCCATGCCCTCTCCATCTTCCTGGGTTTGTCTCCCTTCAGCTTCTTTTCTTAGCATCTTGCATCCCTTGTAGAAAGGACTCCTACCTTGTCTGGAAGGTACCTATAAGGTACCTATATTATGTTTCTGTTGCTATGATAAAGCACTATAACTAGGGCAACAAATAAAGAAGAGTTTACTGGGCTTATGGTTCCAGAAGAATAAAAGCCTGCCATGTTGAGGGAGAATGGCAGGACGCAGCTGGAACAGAAAATTGAACATTCACAGCTTTGGGCACACCCAAGAAGCAGAGAGGGCCAAGTCATTGTGAGGCAAGGCTCTGAACTCTCCAAACCTGCTCCCAGTCATGGCTTCCTCCAGCAAGGCTATACCTCTCAGACCTCTGCAAATACCACAACCAGGTATTCAAATACTTGGAGCCTACGGGGGAGCATTCTCATTCAGATCACCACATCCCATGCCCTCTCCCCCATAGGCTTATAAACTCATGACATATCATTAATGCAAAATGTATTAAGTCCAATTTTAAATGCACCCATAGTCTTCCACAGTCATACTTCATAAGTCCAGAGTCAATATCAGCTTGATTTCTCCATGGTTTTTATTTTTTATTTTTTTCTATTACTTCTTTATTTTTTTCATTTTTAACAATAAGTAATAATTTATGAGTACAAGCATCCTTCATGTAAAACCAATTTGCAAGCAGTTGAGCCCAAACCCACACAGCCCAAGGGTCCCACCATCCAGCTGGGGGGGCTTGTATGTTCAATCAAGTTGATCAAATAAGTGTCCAGTCTATATTGCTGTAGTTTCACCATTCACTGCAATTGCAGCCCTTACATTCTACCATGCCCCCTCTTCCGCAGGTTGTTCCCTAGGCTTAGAAAAGAGGCACAGGTGGATGAGAAGCAAAACAGTCTACTTTCTCTGGAGCTGCTGTTTTGGACTCTGGTCAATTCTGGCTGTTTACTTTCATAGGCTGACAGTTTGTCCAGGAATAACCTTTCAATCCTACTAATGAAGCACAAGCAATTAGATATATAGGTATTTAAACAGTACTAATAGTTATGGTAGGTTACTTTTGTATAGACACAGATGTTTTGATGGTATGTTAATCCATGAATTAGTTTTTCCTGTAAAATATGCCAGGGTCTTACTGTGGCTTACAACATCTCCTAACCACTAGAGGATGTAAGCTTGTGGCAACAGCTGTGGGTTATTCCTCCAAGGAGAGTGCTAATAGCCAATTAGATTTGGGATATACAGACATATGGCTGGCACTGCTGCACAGTATTTCCAGGCAGGTGAGGTGTAGCTGGTGCTGATGGAGGAGTCTTGCTTGACTCAAGGAGACCCATATTTGCTTTATTGGTTTAGTGGCCTTTGGTAACACTCTCTGGCATTCCAGAGGCCATCTGTACACTTGCATGTGTGGTCTCAATACATCCCTCCCATGTTAACGTCAGGTCTTCGGCAGCAGGGTCTTATTGCCTCTCCTCCTGTAGGTATCCCAACTTAGAGGCAAGGAGCCCTTACCTTTTGTGGGGCCTTGGATCCCCTGGCCAACATCCACCTGGTAGAACAATCCATTGCTGATGTCAGAGCTCCTGTATTAATATATTTTGCCTGAGTGCATAGCCCTAGGACTTTAGTATTATATTTGGTTCTGAACAGAGAGTAATCCCTTCCACAGTTCCCATGTCTAGTAGTCAATTAAAGAAAGCAGTTTTACCGGTTTTATAAGAGATTACCTCTACAATAGTTGTCTCCAATTTACAGTTGGGGAGCGACCTCATCATTGTCATATTTCTCCTTGTTCTATGGGTGGGAAGGCAAGGAAGTCTCTCATATCAGAACCTTTGTGGCACCTAGAAGGTAAGTTTCATTAGGACTCATTATAACTAGTTGTTACATGTAGGATCCACAGAGGGGTTCGATGTTTATGGCAATCTGAGGCTTTTCTTCCTTTGAATGTTCAGACGGGTCAGCCTTTCCGTTGCCACTTTTTGGTACATCCTACTCAATGCAAACCTGTATCTTTTCTTTCTCAGCCGTTAAGTTGGTGACGTTTTGTCCTGTTGGAACAAACAAATCTTTTCCCATAGTTAGTTTTAAGATTTGAATTGCAAGGGTTTGATGAAAAGGTTTCATGTCTTTCTGTATCCCCCCCCCTTTTTTTTAAGCGTATGAGTCTCCAGAAGACAGTTGTATTATACATGACTATAGGGTGGAGTCAAGGCACAGATTTCATCAAATTCACCCATGTTGTTTTAGGTGACTATATATGATTAACTTGGGAAGCAAACTTAATTTTTACGTTAAATCATCTTAAAAAGAATGCTACAAGGTGATACTGTACAACAGAGAAATTATAGAGAACATTTGTATGTGTCAATCCCAAAGTTCTTGCTCTACAGATTTTATGTAAAGCAAATGTGGGCAACAGCGAATTATATCTCCATTTAATTCAGATGCATTACCATTTTTATCAGATTCTGTAAACCAATGTTGTTTAATATACACATGTTTACTTTTACTTTTACTAAGTCCTAAAACACCATGTGTCCTGTAGACAGTGTCTAGGCGAAACTGGGTACTTGCTGAGCTCACGTCAATTAAATATGCCTTAATCGAATATACACCCGTGTCCCTCTCCCACCCATCCCCCCTTTCCAATTCACCATTTCAGTCCATTTTCTGATGCAGTCTTTCTGTTGTTCTTTTACTATGCCTCCCTCTCCATGAGAAATATTTATATCTGGGTTGTTGGTACTAGCATCCACATATGAGGGACACCATTTGTCGTTTGTTTTTCTGGGACTGTGTTACTTCACTTAACATAATGTCTTCCAGCTCCATCCATTTACCTGCAAATTTCATGATGTTGTCCCTCTTTACTGCTGCATAGTATTCCATTGTATACATGTACCACATTTTCTCTATCCACTCGTCAGTTGAAGGGCACCTGGGCTGGTTCCAGCTTTTTGCTATTGTGAACAGAGCTGCAATAAACATAGCTGTGCATGTATCTTTGCAGTAAGTTGTGTCTTGTGGGTATATACCCAGGAGTGGTATGACTGGGTCAAATGGAAGGCTCATTTTGAGTCTTCTAAGGGTTCTCCACACTGCTTTCCATAGTGGCTGTACAAGTTTACATTCCCACCAGCAATGGATGAGTGTTCCCCTTTCCCCACAACCTCTCCAGCACTTGGTATCATTCATGTTCCTGATCCTAGCCAGTCTTATTGGAGTAAGGTGATATCTCAGAGTGGTTTTAATTTGCATTTCCTTAATTATCAGAGATGTTGAACACTTCTTAAGATGTTTCTCGGCCATCTCTAACTCCTCCTCTGTGAAGTCTCTATTCAGATCTTTGCTCCATCTTTTGAATGATTCATTTGTTTTCTTTCTTCTTTGTTTTTTGAGTAGCTTGTATACTCTGGAAATTAATGCTTTGTCAGATGTATCTGCTGTGAAGGTTTCCTCCCACTCTGTGGGTCTTCTCCTCACTTCCTTTATTGCTTCCTTTGATGTACAGAAGCTTTTGAGTTTAATGAGGTCCCATTTGTCAATTGTCGATCTTATTTCTTGTGCAGCTGCTGTCTGATTTAGGAAGTCTTTTCCTACACCTATGTCTTGTAGTCTGCTGCCAAGCTTCTCTTCTATCACCTCCAGAGTTTGGGGTTTCACGTTGAGGTCTTTGGTCCATCTGGAGTTGACCTTTGTACAAGGTGAGAGGTAGGGGTTTAATTTCATTCTTCTACAAGTGGTGATCCAGTTTTGCCAGCACCACTTGCTGAAGATGCTGTCTTTCTTCCATTGTGTCTTCTTGGCCCCCTTGTCAAATATGAGGTGGCTGAAATTGTATGAGCTCAGGTTTGGATCTTCAGTTTTATTCCATTGGTCAACTGGTCTGTTTTTGTGCCAGTACCAGGCTGTCTTTATGACTATAGCCCTATAGTATAGTTTGATGTCTGGTATAGCGATCCCCCCTGTATTGCTCTTTTCACTCAGGGTTGCTTTGGCTATTCGGGGTCTTTTGTTTTTCCAAATGAAATTGAGGATTTTTTTTTCCAGGCCTGTGAAGAAACTCTTGGGGATTCTGATTGGGATCGCATTAAATCTGTACACTAGTTTGGGTAGGATGGACATTTTTACTATATTTATTTTCCCAATCCATGAGCATGGGAGGTTTGTCCATCTTCTGATGTCTTCCTCAATTTCCTTTTTCAGGGGTTTAAAATTTTTGTTGTAGAGATCCTTGGTGTCTTTGGTTAGGTTTGTTCCTAGGTATTTTATTGTTTTTGAGGCTATTGTGAGTGGGAAGGTCTCCTTGTAGTCCTTCTTCAATTGCTTGTTGTTGGTGTACAGAAAGGCTACTGATTTTTCTAGGTTTATTTTGTATCCTGCCACTTTACCAAAGCTCTTAATCGTTTCTAGGAGTTTTCTGGTGGAGTTCTTAGCATCCCTTAGGTAGACAATCATATCATCAGCAAAAAGCGATAGCTTGACTTCCTCTTTTCCAATTAGAACTCCTTTAATTTCCTTTTCTTGCCTTATTGCCCTAGCAAGGGTTTCAAGTACTATATTGAAAAGGAGTGGTGACAGGGGCCAGCCTTGACACATTCCTACCTTTAAGGGGAATGCTTCTGTCGTTTCCCTATTTAGGATGATATTGGCTCTGGGTTTCCTGTATATGGCTTTGATTACATTGAGGAATGATCCCTCCAGTCCAATTCCCTCTAGGACTTTAAGCATGAAGGGATGCTGGATTTTGTCAAAGGCTTTCTCAGCATCAATTGAGATTTTATTAACGTATAAGCTGTCTTTAACAATAGGGTATTACTGTCAAGCTTGGGTTGCTAACCAAGAGCAAGGGCACAGGCCAATATTTTCTGAAGATCTATGGGATCCCTGGTCAACGGCTTCAAAAGAGAGAGAGTCTATCCCTGGCATCAGGTTTTAACTTTGCTGACATGTCTAGTAGGGGTGATTATTAACTTTCTCTTCAGGTAGCAGCATAGTACTTTCTAGCACTATGAAGGCTAGTCAGTAGAAATGAGGCTTTGAAATCAGCACCAGCTTAATTTGTTCTATAGCTCATGCAATAGGCTTTTATAGTGGAGTTCTGGTGGGTAATCAAGAGCCCGGGCAATGGTCAGTAGTGTTTGAAGGTCTATGAGACCACTGGTCAATACTTTGCTTTTATAATGCTTTTATTGATGTTTTGTGTATTTCCGACATCATTTCTCAGTTCAGTTTAGATATATTCCCCTTTCCCTTTCCCCCACCCCACTCCAGATCATGCACTCTTCCATAAATGTCCTGCATATTTCACTCCATCTTTTTTATGTTCAGGAATTCACATTTTTCCCCTTTAATTTTATATTACTCTAAGATATTAATACATAATTTCCACTCACATAAAGTAATTACAGAGTCTGAAAGTAAGTGGTGGATCTATTCTAGAGTCTGTTAAGAGATTTACATTGTAAACAACATAGTTGCTTTCAGATAACCAGAAATATAAAAATAATGTTTGTTTTAGTCTGTATTCCATTGATGTGACAAAACACTCTGACCGACACCAACTTGGGGAGGAAAGGGTTTATTCAGCTTACATCTCCTGGGTCACAGTTCATCACTCAGGGAGCCCAAGGCAGGAACTCAGGGCAGGAACCTGGAGGCAGGAGCTGAAGCACAGGCCATGGAGGAATGCTGTTCACGGGCTTGCTCC
>VZQC01010290.1:197640-242109 GCA_009823505.1 Rhizomys pruinosus
CAGCCCCAGCTGACCAGAACCCACAGATTAAACAGTCCTGATGATCTCTGCTTCCCTTTGAAACTAGAAACTTCACAAGCCAGGCCTCCATCTTCTACAACTCTTTCAGCAAAACTGTTCCAAGTTCCACAGCCACAATCTTTAGGCATTCAATGATTTTTCTAGCCCAAAGTTCCAAACACTTCCACAATCCTTCCCCAAAACACCAAGATCAGGTCTGTCACAGCAATACCTCACTCTTTGGGTACCAATTTCTGTTCTAGTCTGTCTTCCATTGTTGTGACAAAACACTCTGACCGACACCAACTTGGGGAGGAAAGGGTTTATTCAGCTTACGTCTCCTGGGTCACAGTTCATCACTCAGGGGGCCCAAGGCAGGAACTCAGGGCAGGAACCTGGAGGCAGGAGCTGAAGCACAGGCCATGGAGGAATGCTGTTCACTAGCTTGCTCCCCTGGCTCATGCCCAGCCTGCTTTCTTATACAGTACACAACAACCTGCCCAGGGTGGCACCACTCATTGTGGGCTGGGCCCTCCCACACTGCTGGACAATCAAGACAGTACTCCACAGGTGTGACTACAGACCAATCCAATGGAGCCAATTCCCCAATTGAGGCTCCCTCAACCCAGATGTGTCAAGCTGACACTAAAGCTATCCAGCACAATGTTGTTCAGTTTGCCTTTCTTCTGGGGATTTGGTGTTAGCATCCACAAATGAGGGAGACCATTTGGGGCTTGTTTTTCTGGGACTGTATTACTTCATTTAGCATAATGGCTTCGAGTTCCATCCATTTTCCTGCAAAGTTCATGATGTCATCTTTCTTTACTGCTGAGTAGTACTCCATTGTGTAGATGTACCACATTTTTGTCATCCACTCCTCAGTGAGGGGCATTTGAGTTGGTTCCAGCTCTTTGCCATTGTGAAGAGAGCTGCAATAAACATGGATGTGCATGTACCTTTGCGGTAGGATGAGTCTTGTGGGTATATACTCAGGAGTAGTATGGCTGGGTCAGGTGGTAGGCTCATTTTGAGTCTTTTAAGGGTTCTCCACAGTGCTTTCCATAATGGTTGTACAAGTTTACATTCCCACTAACAGTGGATGAGTGTTCCCCTTTCTCCACAACCTCTCCAGCATTTGGTGTCTTTTGTGTTCTTGATCTTAGCCAGTCGTATTGGAGTGAGATGATATGTTAAAGTGGTTTTAATTTGCATTTCCTTAATTACTAATGGTGTTGAACACTTTTTTTATTTATGTGTATGAATGTATTTATTGTCTTCATGTAGTTCTGTGCGCCTGTGTTGTGCAGTGCCGCGGAGGTCAGAAGAGGGCATCAAATTCCCCTAGAACTGGAGTTCTCCTGGAATTGGAGTTACAGGTGGTTCTCAGCCGCCATGTGGGTGCCAGGGATCAAACCCGGGTCCTCTGCAAGAGCAGTCCGTTCTCTCAACTTCTAGGCCATCTCTCCAGCCCCATGTTGGACCCTTTTTAAGATGTGTCTCAGCCATCTTTCCTTCCTCACTGGTGAAGTATCTGTTCAGCTCTTTACTCCATCTTTTGAGTAGGTCATTTGTATATGTATACACTTTAAGAAGCTTCTCTAGTATTACTTTTCCATCTGGTTCTTCAATAGGTTTTCCAAGGTGTTTTTCTACACCTTCGGTGTTAGTCACCCCTCTCCATATGTCCCTTATTACCCTCCTGTTTCTCACAGCGGTTAACCCTTCTTACTCTGTTATGCCCTTCCCCTATATATCACTGCGTTCTATCTCCCTTTCCATGAAGTCTCCCTCTGCTTCCTTGTCTTTTTGTTTTCTGACCTCTCTAGGTTTTCCAGTTGAGGCATAACTATCTAGGAATTTAAAGCTAAGACAGGTGTGGTAGCACACACCTGTAATTCCAACACTTGGGAGGCAGAGGCAGGCAGATCTTTTTGAGTTCAAGGACAGCCTGGTCTACATAGTAAGTTCCAGGCCAGCTGGGACTATAGGGAGACCCTGTATCAAAAAGACTGAAAAAGAAAAATAAAAGAATTCAAAGCTAGCATCCAGCTCTGAGAGAGAACACATGACATTTTTCTTTCTGGGTCTGGGTTACCTTGCTTGGGATGATTATTTCCAATTCCATACATGTATCTGAGAATTTCATAATTCCAGTTTTCTTGACAGCTGAACAATATTCCATTGTTTAAATGTTCTACACTTCCATTACCTATTCATCAGTTCATGTGCATCTAGGTTTATCTACACTGGCTAGCTTTCATAGTGCTGGAAGATGCTATGCATGTTACTGGAAGAACAAATTAATAATTAACCATATCTAGCTGTAAAAACTGCATGCTTCAACACAACTAACCTGGCAAGTTATGACCTCTGGTGTATTGGTGGCATGAGTATTATTATGGGAGTAACCATCACTTTCTTTTTTTTTAACCATCATTTTCTAATTGAATTTAAGGTCCACTTCATAAGATGGAGTTCATACCTAACATTGATAACAGGCCTTGGAACATGTAGTTAGACAGGCCATAGGCCATGGGGGAGAACCCAATACTATATTCCTCTAAATAGATATAATGTTAAAGTGACTTTTAATGACTTACTGTTATAGCTATAGATTAATGCATCTTTTATCTTCCACCAGAGAGGCTTCCTTATGCAGCAGATGGTGATTGACACAGAGCACCACAACTGGCCAACTTGCAGAGAATAAGAGACTTCAGAGTGTTTGTCCCTGAGTCAGACACCTGTCTCAAACTTCTGCCTCCAAAGTCTCCAAAATCATTGAGGAAGACTTGGCAGAAAGATTATATATGCCAGAGGTGGTGGATGACCACAATGAAACCTTTGTTCAGGCAGCCGGTCAGTTACTCATGTGAACTCACATCAGTGGTGACAGCATGAACAAGTGCCATGTAAGTTAGACAAAATTCCAGCATAGACATGGAGAAATGGGTAATTCCCTAGCTCTACCTGGGGAATTGATAGGGCTATTGTGGCTTCTGGGAAGGATAGATCCAGTTTCATTTAAGGGTGAGAGTCTTGGTAGATTGGCCAGGCTCCAGTGGATGGATCTACACCAAAGAATATTTTTGGGCATAAATTTGACTCCGTAGGCGTGTGTGTGTGTGTGTGTGTGTGTGTGTGTGTGTGTGTGTGTGTAATAAGAGTACAGGGCATAAAGGGGAGAGGGTGTAAATGCAATAAAATTATATTGTGCAGCAGAGGCAGCCATGTGCCTGTATATCCCAAATCTAATTGGCTATTGGCTCTCTCCTTGGAGGAATAACCCATGGCTGATGCCACAAGCTTACCTCCTCTACAGGTTAGGAGATGTTATAAGTCACAGTAAGACCCTGTCATATCTAACAGGGGGTAAAAATGTAATTCATGGATTAACATATCATCCAAACATATGTGTCTATGCCAAAGTAACCCACCATAACTATTAGTGCTGCTTAAATACCTATATATCTAATTGCTTGTGCTTCATTAGTAGGATCGAAAGGTTACTCCTGAACAAACTGTCAGCCCATGAAAGGAAACAGCCAGAATTGACCAGAATCCAAGTCAACAGCTCCAGAGAGAGAGGACAGTTTTACTTCTCATCCACCTGTGCCCCTTTTCTAAGCCTAGGGAACAATCTGCGGAAGAGGGGGCGTGGTAGAATGTAAAGGCTGCGATTGGGGTGAATGGTGAAACTACAGCGATGTAGTCTGGACACTCATTTGATCAACTTGATTGAACAAACAACCTGTCATCCCCCACTGAATGGTGGGACTGTGGGGATTTGGGCACAACAGTCTGTAGATTGGTTTTGCACGAAGGATGCTTGTACTAATGGATTATCACTTATAGCTAAAAAATGGAAAAAAAAAGTGAAATATGCCTGATCTGAATTGGAAAATGATGTACGAAATGCACAAAGCATCAATAAAAATTAAATTAAAAAATATATATATTGTGTAAAAATTCAATTAAAAAGAACAAAAAAATAAAAAGCAAACAAACAAAATATTTAGAGTTCAAAGTCTCTTATGACACTCAAAGCAATCTTAAGTGTAAGACCCTATAAAATCAAAAAGCAAATTACATATTTCCAACACACCATAGCACAGAATGAACATTTTCATTTTGTAGGGAGAAATGCCCATGGACCAAAATCAGACGAAAACCAGGGTAACATCAAATCCTATAGCTCCATGTCTGGGAATTCAGTGCCAAAGGGCTTAAGTTGCTTAGTCACTCCCATTTTGCTGCCTGCAACATATATTTCTCTACTAAGCTGGAAGGAGAGAAATATGTGTTTTCTGTACGAGGCCCTCCTTTGCAGATATCTCTCTGCTCAGACATCCCCAACATCCTGGTTCCCACTGCACACCAGGATTGACCTTAATTTCTTCATGAAATGGCCTCTCAAGGCCTCTTAGAATATCAGGGTCTTCTTCTTGCAGGGACTCCTGTCACACAAGGTCTGAAATCACAGAAGAAGCATCGATGACTCCCTCTTACATCTTTCATGCCTCTTAAGCCAGCTCCATGTGAGGGACAGTACCACTACCAAGTTAACCTGTCAGTGTAGTATATACTCCTACAGTCTGATGTAACTCTCTTCTGCTGGGAAGGGGTTGGAGGTTAGCTGCCCATGGCTAACTGGGAGCTGGCACCTCCAGCTGGCTACTTTCAAAGCCTGACCCAAGGCTACTGCCTTTCTCAGGTCTGGCTGTGCCTACCCACCTGATCAGGGGCTGATGACCCCTGAACAGGAATTTCAGCTTAGTGCCTGATTGGCTCTCCCTGGGCTCTACCACTGGCAATCGACTCTCCACAGCTGGTGACCTGATTGGTCTCCAGCAAGCTCCATGCTAACATACCAGACTAGTGGTTTGACATACCCCCCTTCTGGTCCACTAGCACACAACACTCCAAAACTCAAGCCTGCTCTGGCCTGTACACACACAAAGTAACGGATATGGGGGAATCTGTCTGATGGTAATGGAGAACCCCTTTATTGTAGGCAGTTTGTCCTTTATATAGCCAAAATGATGTCATTTCCCACAGCCAATCCAAGACCCCTGTACCATGCCCCTTGTCTTCACAATCACTACTGCTCCACCCAGCATCATGTGCCCAGTCATGAGCTGCTGTCTCAGGGAAGTGGTCAGGGGAGTTGCATGACCCCCACCTGTCCCCCAGGGGATGCTGGCTGAAAAGGTAGCCCATTCATACCTGACTCAAACTGGATTTCCCTAGAGGTCAGCTTTGGATGGACCTTACCTACCATCCACCAGTGGGATATTGCCTGAAGGTACTTGTTTCACTCTCCAGTAGAGCAAAAGTCCTCTCTCCTTAATAGCCCTAATCTTAACAATGAAAACTTCTACAGTATAGGCCTTGGCTGCAATATTTAGCTTCCTAGTGTTCTTTCTCTCCAAACTGTACATTTTATATTTCTTTCTGCTCCCTTACCCCTTTTCATTATAGATCTGATTAATATTTACCATTAGTAATCATACTATAGAGTCAACATTAAGCTGTCTTGAAATGTCCTCTGCAAAAGGAATTAGTCCATTAATTTTAGATTTAGCCTCAGCAAGTTCTTATGGAGAGGACAGACAGCAGCTATATTCTTTGCCAAAATATTACAGGTGCTGTTTAAGTCCTTGTTTCTTCAGGCTTGCCTTCAGTACTACTTTCTTCCAGGCTCCTAGTAGAATGGCTCATTAATCTGCTCATAGCAACTTTTTTGGGGAAGGATCTTGTTCCCTTGATTAAGTTTAACTGGAAATGACTTCAAAGATGGCCAAGAGTTGGGTCTTTTAGTTCATTCCAGATTCAACAAAGTTGATAATCAAAATTAACCATCACACTTATGAACAAGGTGTATATGCTTGATAAATTCAGCCAGCATGAGTTATAATGCTGTTAGGCATGAGCTTGATGCTAATGAGTCAACATGAATTTTGGACAAGCTGCCTTTAAACATAAACACACATAAAACAAAATTGTCTTTTGACTAGTTGATAAAATAGGATCATGATCCTGTGAAGATGGGCCAGTTACAACTTGTGCAAGCTTGAGGGTCTAAGTTTGAATGCCTAGCACCCATGAAAAAAAGCCAGCCAGACCCTGCCACACATGCCTGGAACCCAAACAAAGTTATAGAGAATTCAACAGAAGAATTTCAAATATTAATTAGGGATCACACACATACTAAGAATCCAGTGAAATTTTAGGAAAGTTTGATGGATAAGGATTTAAGCCATGTTATTTGCACTTAAAAGACAGAACATGTTCGCCGGGCGGTGGCGCATGCCTTTAATCCCAGCACTCAGGAGGCAGAGGTAGGCGGATCTCTGTGGGTTCAAGGCCAGCCTGGTCTACGGAGTGAGCTCCAGGACAGCTGGTACTGAAAGGGAGACCCTGTCTCAAAAAATACCAAAAAAGAGGGTAAAACTAAAAAGAATAAATAAATAAATAAAAAACTTTAGGAAAGCAGCGCGGAGAACCCTTAAAAGACTCAAAATGAGCCTACTACCTGACCCATCCATACCATTCCTGGGTATATATATATATCCGCAAGACTCATCCAATTGCAAAGATACATGCACATCTATGTTTATTGAAGCTCTCTCCACAATAGTGAAAAGCTGGAACCAACCCAAATGCCCCTCAACAGACAAGTGGATGACAAAAATGTGGTACATCTACACGATGGAGTTCTAGTAAGTGGTAAAGAAAGATGACATCATGAGATTTGCAGGTAAATGGATGGAACTGGAAGCCATTATGCTAAATGAAGTAACACAGTCCCAGAAAAACAAGTGGTGAATGGTTTCCCTCATTTGTGGATGCTAACGCCAAATCCTCAGTTGAAAGGCAAGCTGAACAACATTGTTGTTATATTTCTTTTTATTTGGAATTAAGGCCATAATTTTGGTGCATATGTGACGATTATTTAGGCATATATTGGAGCAATACAAAGGGGAGGGAAAAACAATCACATAAAGACGGGGTTAAAGAACTGAATGATACAGTTAAACTCTGGCTAACAAAAACAAGCCTCTTCAGGGAAATACTTGGGAAAGACTAAGAGAAAGATGCAAGACATGTATGGCAGAAGGCATGAACAGGGGTGGGATGGGGGCAGGGAGAGGATAATGTGTCTAAATTGGACTAAAAGATAATGAATTAAATACACAATTCATCAATAAAAGTATTTAAAAATACTTAACATTTATTTGAATTTCCTGAGACATCAGCTTGAATTTCAAGTTGAAAGAAACTTTTTTTCATTTAAAAAAAGAGGGCAAATGCAATTCCTGAGAACTGCTTTGAAAGGGAAGCTAGAGGTCCACTATTGAGATGAAGACATTTCATCTTAGGTAAGTATATCAAGACCCACTGGTTCTCCCTGGGCATGTGGCACATGCCTTTAATCCCAACATTTGGTGAGGCAGAGGCAGGTGGATCTCTGTGAGTTCAAGATAACCCTGGTCTACATAATGAGTTCCAGGCCAGCCGGGATTACAGGGAAACCCTGTTTCAAAAAAAGACCTCCATCAGGAGTAAAGTTACCCCCAGTATACATCTCCAATGTCTGCAGAAACTATGGAATTTCACAGTAGGTATCTTGTGTTTCTTCTATTACTAATTCACATGTTTATTTCTAAATAGTTTTCAATCACTAGCATGGAAATCGCCACCCAATAGTAGTTCTGGTCACACTGAGAAATGTGAGAATCCAGAAAGTTCTTTGGATTTTTAGGCATTGCTGAGCACTATGAAATCATGAGACATGAGTGAGGTGCCATGCTGTGGCTTAATGCACCCCATTTCAAGATAGTTGTTTCNTTTCACTTCAGGTTCTGGTCTCTTGTTACTTACAGCTGATTCTTCAGCCCCAGCTGACCAGAACCCACAGATTACACAGTCCTGATGATCTCTGCTCTCCTTTGAAACTAGAAACTTCACAAGCCAGGCCTCCATCTTCTACAACTCCTTCAGCAAAACTGCTCCAAGCTCCACAGCAACAATCTTTAGGCATTCAATGATCTTCCCAGCCCAAGTTCCAAATGCCTCCACAATCCTTCCCCAAAACACCAAGGTGAGGTCTGTCACAGCAATACCCCACTCTTCTGGTATCAATTTCTGTCCTAGTTTGTCTTCCATAGCTGTGACAAAACACTCTGACACCAACTTGGGGAGGAAAGAGTTTATTCAGCTTACATCTCCTGGGTCACAGTTCATCACTTAAGGAGCCCAAGGCAGGAACTCAGGGCAGGAACCTGGAGGCAGGAGCTGAAGCACAGGCCATGTTCACTGGCTTGCTCTCTGGCCCATGCCCAGCCCACCTTCTTAGTACACAACAACCTGCCCAGGGTGGCACCACTCTTGTGGGCTGGACCCTCCCACACTGCTCGACCATCAAGACAATACTCCACAGATGTGGCCACAGGCCAATCCAATGGAGCCAATTCCCCAACTGAGGCTCCCTCAACCCAGGTGTGTCAAGTTGACACTAAAGCTATCCAGTACAGATCATAAGTGAAATGAAAAGCTAAACCACACTGGGATCCCACCTTACCCCAGTCAGGATGACTACCATAAGGAACCAAAAACAAACAAACAAACAAACAAACCAAAATCCCCCAACTGCCCACACCACGAATGTTGGCTCTGCTGAGGATGCTAGATGATGAACCCTTGTATATTATTGGTAAGTGTGTTGCTTAGTCTCCATGAATTTGTGTAGGGTTTTTCCTGGTGTGGCCATTAAGCTTTATTTCACTGGGATCTGATAGAATGCATGAAATTATTTCATTTTTTTTGTATTTGTTGAGGTTTTTTCTGTGCCCCAGTATGTGATTAATTTTGGAGAAAGTTCCATAGGTGCTGAATGACAAATGATGAATGGTATCCCTCATCTGCAGATGCTAGCGCCAATAACCCAGTTGTAAATATTTCTTGTGGAGAGGGATGTGTATTAAAAGAACAACAACAGAAAGACTGCTCAGAAAACTGACTGAAATGGTGAATCAGGAGGGGTGGGAGGGGCAGGAGAGGGACACGCATCTATATTTGATTAATGTGTATTTAATTGACATGAGTTCAACAAGTATTCAATTTTGCCCAGACTCTGCCTACAGGTTACATGGTGTTTTTGGACTTAGTAAAAGTAAATATGTGTATATTAAGCAACATTGGTTTAAAGACTCTGATAAAAACCGTAATGCATCTGAGTTAATTGGAAATATAAATTGTCGTTGCCCACATTTGTTTTACTTAAAATCTGTATAAAAATAACTTTGGGATCTGATAAAAATGGTAATGGGGCTGGAGAGATGGCCTAGCCATTAAGAGTGCTGACTGTTCTTGCAGAGGACCTGGGATCGATCCCTGGCACCCACATGGTGGCTGAGAACCATCTGTAAATCCAATTCCAGGAGAACTCCAGTTCCAGGGGAATCCAACATCCTCTTCTGACCTCTGCAGCATAGCATGACACGGGTGCATAAACCCGCATGCAGACAGTACAGTCATATAAATAAATAAATAAATAAATAAATAAATAAATAAATAAATAAAATAAAACTAAAAAAATGGTAATGCACCTTATTTAATTGGAAATATAAATTGCTGTCATCCACATTTGTTTTACTTAAAATCTGTATAACAATAACTTTGGGATTGGCACATACAAATGTTCTCTATAATTTTTCTGTTGTACACTATCATCTTGTAGCATTCTCTTTTACCTGTATGATGATTTAACTTAAGAAATTAAGTTTGCTTTCCAAGTTAACGACATATGGTCACCCAAAATAGCTTGGGTGAATTTGATGAAATCTGTGCCTTGATTCCTGCCTATAGGTATGTGTACTACAACTGCCTTTTGATACTCATGGGTCAAAAAACAAAAATCTAAAATAAACAGAGGATATAGATATATATGTATATAGATATATATATATTTATATATATATATATATATATGATGAACCCTTTTGTCAAAAACTTTGCAATTCTAAATTACTAGCGGGGAAAGACTTTGTATGTTTCCCACATGGTCCAAAACCGACAACTTAACTGGCCTGAGAACAAAAAAGACACAGATTTTGCATCTGTTAGGCATTGTACCAGAAGTGCCCGCAGAAAGGTTGGCCTGTTGACCATGAAAGGAAGAAACCACGCCACCCAGTCTGCTGACCAGGCCATCAAACCCCTCTGGTGATTCCTACATTGTAAAACACGTTTAATAATTAGTGCCCTAATGAAACTTACCTTTAGATGATGCAAAGTTTTAATATGAGAGATTTTCTTACCTGCTCCTTCATAGAACAAGGCGGAACTAGTGATGTGATGATGTGAATGATGTGATGAGGGTTTTTTGAACTGTAAATTGGAGCAAACTGTTATAGAGGGTAACTCTATAAAACTGGTACAACCACCTTCTTTAAGTGACTAATAGACATAGAAAACTGTGAAAAGGATTATTCCTCTATTCATAACCACATATAATACTAAAGTCGCCTTAAGCTGTGCACTTAAGCAAAATATATTAATCAGGAGAGCTCTGATATCAGCAATGGATTATTCTACCAATGAAGATGTTGGCCAGGGATCCAAGCACCCCCAACAAAAGGTAACAGCTTCTTGCCTATTGTGGTGGTTTGAATGAGTTGTCCCATAGGCCTTAAGTATTCAAACATTTGTCTCCAGTTGGTGGCACGGTTTTGAGGTCTTTAGAAGGTGTGGCCATGCTATAGGAAGTACATTATTGGGGGAAAGCTTAGTGAGTTCAACACGCCTTGTTGGTCTCCCAGTTGCCTCTCTCTCTGCTGCTCCAGATCGCTGCCATGCCTCCTACCACAGTGGACTCTAATTCCCCCAGACCGTCAATCGTAAGCTCAAATAAACTCTTCCGTTTTTAAGTTCCTTTGGTCATGGTGTTTTATCAAGCAACAGAAAAGTGACTAATACACCTATAAACTGGGATAACTGCAAAAAGAGAGGAGATAAGACCCTGCTGTCGAAGACCTGATGAAGCATGGGAAAGATGTATTGAAACCACACTTGCAAGTGTACAGTGTGGTCTCTGAATACCAGAGAGTGGTACCAAAGTCCACTAAACCAAAAAAGCAAATAGGTCGCCGCTTGATTCAAGCAAGAATCCTCTGTCATCACCAGCTACACCTCACCTGCCTGAAAACACTGTGCAGCAGAGGCAGCCATATTTCCCAACATTCCAAATTTAATTGGTTGTTGGCTCTCTCTTTGGAGGAAAAACCCATGGCTGGTGCCACAAGCTTACGTCTTCTAGTGGTTAAGAGATTATAAGCCACAATAAGACTGTGTCATATATTACAGAAAAAATGTAATTCACATTAAATGACCATCCAATATCTGTGTCGATAACAAAGTAACCTACCATGACAATTACTACTGTTTAAATACATAGATATCTAATTGCCTGTGCTGCATTAGTAGGACTGAAAGGTTATTCCTGGACAAACATCAGCCCGATAGAAGGAAACAGCCAGAACTGACCAAGAGTCCAAAATGACAGCTCCAGAGAAAGGAGACTTTTGCTTCTCGTCCACTGTGCCCCTTTCTANTGTGTATATATATATATATATATATATATATATATGAATGAAACCTTTTTGTCAAAGACTTTGCAATTCAAATCTACGGGAAAAGATTTGTATGTTCCCACAGGTCAAAACATAACTGACTTAACGGCTGAGAAAAAAAAGACACAGATTTGCATTGTGTAGGATGTACCAGGAAGTGCCAGCAGAAAGGTTGGCCTGTCTGAACATTGAAAGGAAGAAAAGCATCAGTCTGCTACAGGCATCAAACCCCTCTGTGGATCCTACTTGTAACAACTATTTATAATTAGTCCTAATGAAACTTACCTTCTAGATGATGCAAAGTTTTAATATGAGAGATTTTCTTACCTCTCCTTCATAGAACAAGGAGGAATATGATGATGATGATGATGATGATGATGATGATGAGGTCGTTTTCTAACTGTAAATTGGAGCAAACTGTTATAGAGGTAATCTCTTATAAAACTGGTAAAACCACCTTCTTTAATTGACTAATAGACATAGGAACTGTGAAAAGGATTATTCTCTATTCAGAACCAAATATAATACTAAAGTCTCCTTAAGCTGTGCACTTAAGCAAAATATACTAATACAGGAGAGCTCTGATATCAGCAATGGATTATTCTACCAAGGAGATGTTGGCCAGGGGATCCAAGCCCCCCCAACAAAAGGTAACAGCTTCTTGCCTATTGTGGTGGTTTGAATGAGTGTCCCCCATAGGCTGTAAGTATTCAAACATTTGTCTCCAGTTGGTGGCACTGGTTTTGGAGGTCTTAGAAGGTGTGGCCATGCTAGAGGAATTACGTTATTGGGGGCAGGCTTAGTGAGTTTAACAACCCTTGTGGTCTCCAGTTGCTCTCTCTCTGCTGCTCCAGATCCAGCTGCCATGCCTCCTACCACAATGGACTCTAATTCCCAGGAACCGTCAATCGTAAGCTCAAATAAACTCTTCCTTTTATAAGTTCCTTGGTCATGGTGTTTTATCACAGCAACAGAAAAGTGACTAATACACCTATAAACTGGGATAACTGCAAAAAGAGAGGAGATAAGGCTCTGCTGTCGAAGACCTGATGTAAGCATGGGAAAGATGTATTGAAACCACACTTGCAAGTGTACAGTTGGTCTCTGAAATACCAGAGAGTGTTACCAAAGTCCACTAAACCAATAAAGCAAATATAGGTCTCCTTGAGTCAAGCAAGACTCCTCTGTCAGCACCAGCTACACCTCACCTGCCTGGAAATACTGTGCAGTAGTGGCAGCCATATTCCCATACATCCCAAATCTAATTGGCTATTAGCTCTCTCCTTAGAGGAATAACCCATGGCTGGTGCCACAAGCTTACGTCTTCTAGTGGTTAGGAGATGTTATAAGCCACAATAAGACTGTGTCATATATTACAGAAAAAATGTAATTCACAGATTAACATACCATCCAAATATCTGTGTCTATACCAAAGTAACCTACCATAACAATTACTACTGTTTAAATACCTATATATCTAATTGCCTGTGCTTCATTAGTAGGACTGAAAGGTTATTCCTGGACAAACTATCAGCCCATGAAAGGAAACAGCCAGAACTGACCAGAGTCCAAAATGACAGCTCCAGAGAAAGTAGACTGTTTTGCTTCTCGTCCACCTGTGCCCCTTTCCTAAGCCTAGGGAACAATCTGCTGAAGAGAGGGCGTGGTAGAATGTAAGGGCTGCAATTGGGGTGAATGGTGAAGCTACAGCAATATAGACTGGACACTTATTTGATCAACTTGATTGAACATACTAGCCCCCCAGCTGGATGGTGGGACCCTTGGGCTGTGTGGGTTTGGGCACAACTGCTTGCAAATTGGTTTTACATGAAGGATGCTTGTACTCATAAATTATTACTTATTGTTAAAAAAATGAAAAAAAAATAATAGAAAAAATGCTTTCTTTGCTTGCAAAAAAAAGAAAGTATATTCTTTGGTGCTTGGGTGAAATATTTGGTAGATATCTGTTAGGTCCATTTGGTGTATTGTATTGTTCAGTTCAGGTGTCTCTCTGTTTTTTCTTTGTCTGGTTGACCTGTCCAGTGGACACAATAGGGTAAGACTGGCTATGATCAAGAACACAAATGATACCAACATGCTGGAGAGGTTGTGGGGAAAGGGGAACACTCATCCACTGCTGCTGGGACTGAAAATTCGTGGGACCCCTATGGAACACAGTGTAGAGAACTCTCTTTTGTGGAGAACTCTTAAAAGACTAAAAATGAATGTACCGTTTGACTCAGTCATGCCACTCCTGGGTGTATACTCAAAGGATTCATCCTATAGCAGAGATACATGCACAACCATGTTTACTACTGCTTTCACAGTAGCAAGGAACTGGAAGCAACTCACTCAAGTGTCCTTCAACTGCTGAGTGGATAATGAAAATGTGGTACATTTACACAATGGAGTTCTCTGCAGGGGCAAAGAAAAATCCTCAATAAAATATTTGTAACTAAAGATCATATCAAAAAGATAATGACCAAAATGGCTGTATTCCAGAGTTGCAGGGATAGTATGACATACATGAATTGATAAATGTAATTCATCACATAAATGGACTAAAATACAGAAATCACATGATCATCTCCATAAACTCAGAAAAGACACTTTGGAAATAAGTGGGTATGTTCCTTACAACTCCTATTTGACCCAGCTATACCATTCCCAAGAAAGAAGTCCATGTCCTACTTCAGAGTTACTTGGTCAATGATGCTCATTACTGCTCTATTGGAAATAGCTAGGAAATAGAATTAGCTTAGATGTCTATCAGATGATGAGTGGATGATGAAGATGTGGCATACATAATTAGGGGGATTTTATTCAACTGAAAGGGAAAATGAAATCATGAAAATTATAGGAAAATAGATAAAATTAGAAAAAATAATCCTGAGCAAGGTAACATAAATCATGTGCTCTCTCTTATATGTGGATTCTGATGTCAAATCTTTAGATTTTTGTGCTTAACCTGGAGTATCTCTAAATGTAAGGAAACCAGAAATAGGACATTGGGGTGGCAGATGCCTTAAGGGAGGAGGGCTAGCATAATGACATAGGCGATATGAAAACAGAGAGGGGACTTTAGAGGGTGGAAATTTTAAGCAGGGAAGTGTCTAGGGGGTTGGGGCATCAGGGGAGGGAGCAGGGACCATTGACCCAAACTAAAGATGTGTGAAAAGTCAGATATAGTTGGAGAGTGACACAGTAGTTAAGAGCTCTGGCTACTTTTGCAGAGGGCTCAAGTTCAGTTCCCAGCACCCACAAAGTAGCTGAGAACCATGCATGACTCAAGTTCCAGAGGATCCAATGTCCTCTTCTGACCACCACATGCATTGCATGAATATCATTCCTTTACATCCATGCAGGAGAAACATTCATACATAGAAAATTTTAAAAATCACTTAAAAACTCAGATAGAAACTTGATACCCCCAAATTATTGAATTTTGTGTATTTTATACATAACTTCTTTATCAGTCTTAATCACCTTTATACCTCCTTCTTCACTGGCACCCTATCACAGTATCCCCCTTCCCCATTGAAATCCATGCACTGTGTTGTTTGTGTTAAGCATATTGTGCCAAATTAGTCTTCCCTGGCCATTCCTCAGTGCAAGTTCATCCACTGAGCTCTAGTAAGCCTATCCAGAGTCACTTGCTTTAAGAAGATCAGTTCTTCAACCAATAATAATCAGCTGCCAATATTTCTTCAGCTACGATTGGGTTCTTCTGCCCATTTTTCTCTGTTCCATGCTGGATTTTTGTCTGGTTGAGTTTGCTCAAGTCTTGTGCATGCTGATACCATTGCTGTAGGCTCATATGAGCAGGGTCCCAGGAGCTTGTAAGATTCTATTTCCATATGGCCTTGCATCACCTTCCTGGCTCTTACAATCTTTCTGTCCCCTCTTCTGGAATGTTCCCTGAGCCCTGGGTGAGTGAGGCTGAATATAAGCTACCTGTCCATAGACCCACACTCTGTAGAGTCCTAATCTGCAGAGTTTGACCATTTATGACGTTTTGTATCCCTGGCCCTCTGTGGCATGAGAGAGCTTCATTAATGAGAATTAAGAGATTAGTTAGTGTCCTCTTGGCTCCTTGTTCTATGTTGCATTATAGATGTGCAGTTTAGGCTTGGGAAATTCTCAGGGAATGTCTGTGTGTGACCAGTTGTGGTACACTGTAATAGTATGGTACAAAGGAATGCTCTTTGATGAATGGTATCTGGGATATTAGTCTGTAAATATAAGGATACATATTTTGCACACAGTTAAGACATCCTATTAGTCTAGGGATGTGACAGCCTTGGGAATTTCTCTAAGATCTATGACCTCTCTGCCCATGTGTATTTGGCTATGTTTACAGTACCACACAGGAGTTTCCTCCCATTGAGTAGGCTTTAAGACAAATTAGTTAGCCTTTGATTGCCCCTGAGATAAAAGTGCCACTACTTGAGCTGGGTGTGGTGTGGTGCACACCTTTAATCCTAGCACTTGGGAGGCAGAGGCAGGTGGATCTTTTTGAGTTCAAGGCCAGCCTGGTCTACACAGGGAGTTCCAGGACAGCTGGAGCTACAGGGAGACCCTGTCTCAAAAAAAAAGTGCCACTACTGCACCAATGTCATATGCTGTGCCAGACATCGATGTGGTTGTTTGGCCTTAAAGCTGGTACTGGACTGTTGATTCCTGTTCCCTCTTCTCTTTTAGCAGCCTGCTTAGTGCTCTGAGAGCTGTGAGGGCAGCCTTCAGAGGAAATTGTCTTCCTGGTCATTCCAGCTCCATTGCTCCAAATCTGGTCTCCTAAGTATGTCTTGTCTTCAGCAATAGGGTCTTACCTTCAAGTTCTAGGAGGCAACCAAGGACTGTGGCAAAAGCCTGTGTAATTTTGGCAGTCTCTCGGACTACCCTGGCAAACAACTCTGAGGAAGGTTCTCCTGTCTGGCACTGTTTCTTGTGATGTAGCCTTCAGCTATGCACATGGACTCAGGTAGAGATACTGTATGTGTAATTTGTCATTAGAGTGTTACACTAATACAATTCCCTCAGGGTTTTTACACTAGCTAGACATTATTTATCTTTCCTCTCTTCCTATTCCTATCTAACCTTCCCTCCACACCTTCCCCATTTAAATTGTCCCCATTTCCCCATTCCTCCCTTGGTAATACCAGTCCTCTATGGTCCCATCTCTCTTGAGCTCCTTCTTTCCCTTTGTACCTAAATTTCCTTCTATACCCCTTCCTCTCCCCTCCCATTTGGATATCCAGATTTTATCCATTTTTCCCTTAGTAACACCTGTCTCCTACTAGTCTTCTTTCTCAGGTTCCCTCTTTCCCTTTTCCTCCCTGGTTCCTTTCCATTTTCCTGGCTCCTGCAGTTACCCCAGGATACATACTGACATATAAGGATTTGGTGCTAGGATCCACAAATGACGGAGAACATACATTGTTTGTTTTGCTGAGTCTGTGTTACTTCACTTAGCATAACAGTTTCTAGTTCCATTCATTTAACTGTAAATTTCATGATGTCTTCTTTCTTTACTGCTGAGTAAAACTCCAGTGTGTAAATGTACCACATTTCACTTAGGTTGCTTCCATCTCTTCACTATTTCGAAAAGAGCAGCAACAAACTGGATTGTGCAAGTATCTCTGGAATAGGATGAATCCCTTGGGTATATGCCAAGGTTTGGTATAACCGGGCCAAATGGTAGATTAATTTTTTTTTTGAGACAGAGTCTCCCTGTAGCCCCAGCTGGCCTGGAACTCAACTCTGTAGACCAGGCTGGCCTTGAACTCACAGAGATCTGTCTGCCTCTGCCTCCCCAGTGCTGGGATTAAAGGTGCGTGACACCACTTGGAGTTCTTCACAGTGCTTTCCATAGGGGTTGCACAAATTTCCAATCCCACCAGCAGTGAATGAGTGTTCCCTTTCCCCACATCCTCTTTAGCATTCGGCATCATTTTTTTTTTCTTGATCTTAGCCCCTCTTATTGGGTAAGATGAAATCTTAAACTGGTTTTCAATTGTATTTCCCTAGTTATTAATGATGTTGAATACTTTATTTTTCAAAGCCAACTTTTATTGAAGCTTTGTGCATTGGTGTTGAATACTTTTAAAGCTGTTTCTCAGCTGTCTTTATTTCTTTTGAGAACTCTCTGTTCAGATCCTTAGCCTATCTTTTAATTGGATCACTTGCTTTTTAACTAATTAAGAATGAAAGTTAAGGACCTGGAGAGACAGCTTAGTGGTTAGAGCACTGGATATTCTTGCAGAAGACCAGGGTTCAAATTCCAGCACCCACATGGTGGCTAATAACCGTCTGTAACTGTAGTTCCAGGGGATCCCATGCCCTCTGCTTGTCCTACCTGGATACTGCATGACACAGGGGTACTGACACACATGCAGGCATCACACTTATACATATAAAATAAAAAATAAAAAATTTGAAAATTAGTAAGTTAAATTTAATTAAAAAGAATATAAATTTTATAGAGAAAGTGAAAGAGAGAGAGAGAGAGAGAGAGAGAGAGAGAGAGAGATCCTGCATGTCTAGATAATGTCTTTCAGGAGATAATCAAGAGTGATAGTAATCCAAGACTCCAGTCCCAATTGCAAGATTTTTTTCTTATGAGGCTTGCATGCCCCCCAAATAACACAGGCTCTTACCACTCTTCTGGTTGTTCACAAGAACTAGCTGATAAGACCGTGCTGCTGAAGATGCCACATGTCTTGATTGCAAGGTATAGGGAAATTAAGCTGGACGTGAGCTGGAACCTTTCTCCCTGCGGTGGGAGCCCTGCAGCCTTAGTGATAGGATCATTGGTCCTGTGTCCAGACTTAGGCAGGAAAACTATTGTTCTCTTCATTTTTCTGGTGATGAATCCAAGGACTTTTTAAAAGTGTCATGTCCAAGACTTCAGGGCAATTTGTAAGTGAGCACAACTTCTCCCTCTTTTTTTTTTTTTTTTTTAATTTAAAAAGTCATTTTAATGTCTATCAATTTCATTCTATTATCATATAACAAAAAGGGAAAAAATAAAAACAGGAAACAGTCCTTTGAAGGTTAGAAGCAGGTGATGAGGCCTTCAAGGTCCCCCCGCTCCTACATACTGAATTGGTGGCTTTCTTTTGGGGGTGTACAGGACTCCTCTATATAGATGCAGGCGCCCTTCAAGCTTGGCATGTTATCTGGCATGGAAGCAGAGGTAGTCCGTGGAAGGCAGCCAGCGTTTCCAGGAGCCCTGTGCATCTTGTGGAGGGCAGGGGCTCTGGTACCACTGGATCCAGTATACTGGGTAGAATCAGCAGCTGTGTTCACGGTTGGCGGAGGACTCTGCCAGGTTGTTGGGAATGAGTCTGGACCGCCAGCTTTGCCTATAGCAGCAGTACGACCACCCATGGTGAGGACAGGGTATCCTGCTGAGCCTGGCAGACTGGCTGGGGTCAGGGTGGTGTGGCCTCATCTCCTGCTCCAGCTTGTGCTGGATGAACCATTTCTCAACTTGCTCCTTCTTCAAGTTCAGCCTGGATGCCAGGGCCTTGCAAGCCTCTGGGTCTGGGTAGGATTCCATCTTGAAGTATTTCTCCAGATGCCAGTCCTGCTCCCAGCTGTACTCTTGGACACGAGGACCCAGGGAGGTGTCTAAGGAATCACGAGGCTCTCCTATCCTGGATGCAGCTTTGCTCTACAATCTTGGCTACAGCTCAGTTCTACTGTTTCAACTTCTCCCTCTTAAGGAGCATATTTTATCCTATGACACGGGATAAGAAGGAAGGAAGGAAGGAAGAAAGGAAGAAGGAGAGAGAGGAAAGAAAGATGAGAGAGAGAGATAGAGAGAGAGAGAGAGGAGAGAATAAGAGAGAGCTTAAGATTTTCCAAGCTCCCAGGCCCAGATAGCTCTGAGCCTTGGTTTTTATTCTCTGTGGCTTTAACTATAAAATCAATTCAAATCAACACATATTTATTTAGAATCTATAAAGTGCATATTTCTTTAGTGAGGAGTTATAAGGTTATAAAGCGATGGAAGTGCTTGTCTCCAGCCCCAGATTACCCAGAGAAGCCCTGACATAAAACACTGTTATTCACTATCTCCATAGCTACATCTATCCCCGCTAGCCTAAGTAACTGATTTTGAATTCAAAATGAATGAAAATCACCTTAGACACTCTGTGCCTTTGAATTCATCTGAGGTGATCATCTATGAAATGCTAACCACAAAAGGGACCTGGCATGGCAGCTCCCCATGAATTGATGGGCCTGGAGGTTAGACAAGCCACATGCTACTGGAGTGACAGAGCTTTTCCTGTCCATCCTGGGTGTGAATACAATTGCCTTACACTCGTACTTGTTAGGAGTTGCCACAGGTCCAAGGTGGCTGTGCCATGTGATGCAAACATTTTCATTTGTTTTTTGCTAATACTCAATTGGCATTCTTTAAAATTTTTGTGATTCTGTTGAATCTGCAATAGTGTGTTATTGTAGCTTTAATTTACATTTCAATTTGACCAGTAGTTTCATGGAATCTTTTTTTTTTTTTTACAAGTTTATTGACCATTTCATATTGCTGAAAAAGTAGTGACTGATTAAATCTTTTATAATTTCTATTGGGTTGTTTATCTCATTATTACTGATTTGTTCTAACTCTTTATATATACAAACACTTCGTCACATATAAGCTAAGAACAATTGGGGTACAATAGAAAAACCTCAGTAATAATGAGTTGAATAATAACACTCTTAGTTATCTGATATCACAAAAAGCTATGATCCAGGTGTAACAAGCAGACCTGTCTTCTTTGGCTGTCTGACTGCCAGTGCTTGTACTTGGAGTCTCATGGTTGCTTGATGGCTATGCACAGTTGTGTTCAGAGGTAGGAAGAATGGGGCAAGTGGGGAAGTAATAAGTGCTGGCCTGACTGCTTCTTTGAACAATGGAGATAAAGTTATTTCACCAGAAGCTCTCTCAAAACTCTTTTTTCTGTGGCTGGAGAGATGGCATGGCGATTAAGAGCACTGACTGTTTTTTCAGAGGACCAAGGTTTGATTCCCAGCTAAGAACTGTCCTTAACTCTAGTTCCAGGGGAATCCAACATCCTCTCCTGACCTGTGCAGGCATTGCACAGCATGCGTGCATACTTACACACATGTAGGCAATGCACTACACTCATACCCATACAATAAAAATAATAAATTAAATATTTGTAAAAATTCTTACTTCCTGTTGGCCAGAATTAAATGTCCCAGATATACACACATGACAGAAAATGGGATAGTCAGCATTGGGCAATGTTATCCTCAGCTGTAGATATAATGGAGAATTGGTTTAGACCATCAGGATGTCTGGGAGCTGAGAAGATTCCATGATGTGGGGGGTGCTGTGAGTTAGAAAAGGGGAACAGCTACTGCAAGGAGCAAAGCGTAGTGTTATGAGAATCTCAAGACAACCCATCCCGCTCCAGTGTGGCAGCAGGACCTTGGGGAACCTCTGGAGTCCTGGTAAGAAGTTAGAAAACGAAGTGTCTGACTTAAATGTATTACCACTCTCCACTCCCACAAACTTCCAGGCAATACCTGATCTAGAGCCTTCAGGCTTAAGCAGTTGATTAATGTTGTGATCACTGTTCACTGCTGCATCAGGAAGGCAGGCTTCATGACCACATTGTCTAACAGAAATAAGGCCAAGTGAGCCCCGTAGGCATGTCAGAGTGCTTAAGGACAAGTCCATGGATGGGGTGGGGGAGTGTCTCTCCTGAAGGTAGACCCTGAGGCAAGGACATTTTCCATAGCTTGTTTGAGGGGAAGGAAATGGAGGAGGAAGTGGCAACACAAAAGTGTGTTAATAACTGGCCATTTCATTTCAGGGGCATAGTGTGTGCCTAACATGTATAATAGTCTGATTTTCATCTTCAGCAAGGTGGCAAATGGAAAAAAAAATCCCCCAATCAAATTCTAAATGGAAGAACTGGCCATCTTTGTGGATAACTGCACCATAATCACCCTGGACTCTTCTGCAGCTGTACAAAACACGTGGTGGGACTGTGCTCAGTGCTTTGCACACAAGTGTGGACCGGTCGCATGTCCATTCTGTATGTGCATGAATATATTTAGATCTAGATTCTGCATGTCAGAGAAAACATTATTTCTCTTCTCCACCTCATTCCTCCTTCTTCTCCCCCTTACTTTTCACTCCTTTTTCTACCCATATAGTGTCCCCTCATTAAAACTAGATTCTGTGTATAAAAGAAAATATGTAACATTTGTCTAAGTATGACTTTGTTTTTTTACAGTTATCTAGTTAGTTTCTGTGCGTGTGTGTGTGCGTGTGTGTGTGTGTGTGTGTGTGTGTGTGTGTGTGTGTAAATGTGCTTTGTTGGGAGTGTGAGGATCAAAGGACAATTTACAGAAGTCAGTTTTCTCCTTCTGCCATGTGGGTTCCAGGGATCAAACTCAGGTCATCTGGTTTGGCAGGAGGCACTTTTACTCACTGAACAATCTTATTGGTCCTAGGTCTGGCTCTTTTCCTTAATGCAATGATCTCTTCCATCAGTTCCCTGAAAATGACATAATTTCATTCTCTATCGCTGAATTAAAAGCTCTGTTGTCTCCCTACACAGTGCTACATTTTCTTTAGCCATTTTTAGACTAGCCTTATGCATGTCTGCGTTTGAGCATCCAAGCACCGCCCCCCCGCCCCCGCCCCCACCCAAGTCCATTGTGCAAACTGTTTGTCATCTCATATCTTTATCAGTTAGTTTCTGGCCCTTATGCTCAAGGCACAGAGGACTGATGGTAGATTAGTGTATTCCATGTCACTCACTAGAGATGCCCAAAGTAGAAAGTGAAGGATTTTTCAGTGCTATTCGGCCAAGTCACACCTACCTTCGGCCATGACAGACTATTTCTGCAGTGACAACAAGAGAAAAAGATAGTTCCACAGAGCTTGGTAGAGATGTGTGAGTCAGAAAAGAACAAGGATGAGCCAATTTAGATCAAGGCAGCCCCTTCTCTCCAGATTTTGCAGAGAGAAGAAGGAAATTACTCTCTAAAGAACTGAGCTCTCTATAAAGGGCCCTGAGCTCCTGAAGAAAACACACAGCATGATTGCAGGGTACATCGCTGTATAGAGCACATTAGCAAGACACATGGGAAGCAGTCGTTTTTATGTGGTAGTATTTCCTTGAGGCAGGTGGAGTGTTTTTCCATCTGTTGAAAGCAGCCTCAGTGATGTCTCCCTGTTGGGATCAAGTTAAAGAGAATGGATTTCTCACTTTATCCAGAAAAAGCTTCCAAATAGTAGATATTAATCAACCCTCCCTGAGTTTCTTTAGGAATTGAGAGCTGTGCAGTCACCAGGAAGATGTCTTTTTTACCACACCAAGAAAATGTCTTCTCTGTCAGCCATTGCCTATTTTTTAGTTTTCTTCTTTCCCCTTTGACCCTAAAAAATTCACCACTGATCATGATGTGATATGGTGCATTTGGAAAAAAAGGTGGAATGATTTGCCACTGAGACTAAGATCAGCATGTTTGCAGGCAGGGGTAGGATCTGGTAGAGGTGGGGCTCTGGGAGGCTGCAGGAAATAATGCCTGATTCATCTGTAGGATTTCTGATTTCTGTTCAGAAATTATCATTATGCAAGTACATGGGCCTCAAAGACTAAGGTTCCTTCTCTTACTGTTGGGAGGTGGTTTAAACGACGGGAAGATTCCTGACATTGCAGTTTAGAGTTTTAGGAGTGTGTGCACTGAGGTTTCCCTCGGCAGGGTGACCGTTCTTCGGGTTTCCCACTTCAGGTCTTCTTCTGTTCTAGTGCACGTCTCCTGTACACCACCCATATCAGGTGTTGACCCATAGTGGATTTCTGTCACCAGGGACTGAAAGTGTACACTGTATAGTTTTCCTGGTATGGTCTGACACAGGGTCCCTGAAATCCAAGGATGTCCAGACTCTTCAGGGTGGACACAACATTTGTCCATTTTAAAGGCTTATTTAAGTTCTTTGTTCTTGCTCAGAGTTTTATTCTGAGTCAGGTGAACACCTCAGTGCCTGGTTCTGACCCTAGAAATCCTTGATTCCCTTTAACACTTTGGGGAGTAGGTGCTTATAGGGGAAGTGGGATTTATGTCTGGTAAAATTCTTTATCAAACAAATGTTTGTTGTGTATCTGCCATACTTTTCATGCCATATTTCATGCTAAGAATATAAGAAGAAATGGGGCATAGCTGCAGGTTTCAGGCAAGACAGAGTGAAGCACATGGATTTTTAGGTAGATTCCAGCAGATAGAAGAGTTCATGGGCTTGTGGATTTAGACAACACATGGTTTTCATGCTAAAGATTTCCTGGGAGTGCCTGAGGCTGAGTCTACTCTTAGGAGATTCTGGCCTTCCATAAGTAGAGCCTGGAGGGGCCCCAACTATGAACACTGGCCCAAAGATACTTAGTGAATGAAGGTAACAGTAGTCCTAAATCTGATTGGCAAAACCTCTCCACTGTGCATTCCGTTCCCCAGTGGGGGAGGATGACCTGAGCTGAGAGCTCTGATTTTCAGTGTAGCCACACACAGAAGAATGAGCTTCCACAGAGACCCCGGGTGAGCGCATGGCCCTGCACTTGCTAAGGGTTTGCAGGCAGGTTCCTGTCCCACTATTTCCTGTCCCACTATTTCCTGGAGCACTATTTCCTGGAGGACTATTTCCTGGAGCACTATTTCCAAGAATTCTCCCCCTGGGAAGCAAAGATAGCAGTTCCATAGATTCTAAGATAGGTGGGTGGGACTTAGGTCATTTGAGAACAGAACTAAAGGTCCTATTGGTTGAAGGCTATGACGACTGCTTAGAGACTGAGAGGGGACTGGAGGAGTGGAGGAGTGGAGGTGGTGACATGGCCAGCAATCAGCACTTTTCTGGGCCTGTAGCAGGAAGCTGCTCTCATCTGGTGCGGGAGGGGAAACTGGTATGACTTCAGTTACAGGAATTCTACGATAAATACTTTCTTTAAAATAATGTTTTTATTGATGTTTTGTATATTTCAGACATCATTTTTCAGTTCAATTTAGGCATATTCCCTTTTCCCTTCCCCCCGCCCCACCCCAGATCATGCATTCTGCCATAACTGTCCTGCATCTTTCTCTCAGTCTTTTTTTATGTTTAGGAATTTAGATTTCCCCCTTTGATTTTATATTACTCTAAAATATGAATATATACCTTCCACCCATACACATTAATTACCATGTCTGAAAGTAAGTGGTAAGTTAATTCTAGGGCTCATTAAGAGATTCACATTATAACATCACAGTTGCTATGAAACAAAAAGAAATATAACAATAACGTTGCTCAGCTTGCCTTTGAATTGGGGGACTTGGTGTTGGCATCCACAAATGAGGGAAACCAGGCGCCATTTGTTTTTTGGGGGACTGTGTTACTTCACTTAGCATAATGGCTTCGAGTTCCATCCATTTACCTGCAAAGTTCATGATGTCATCTTTCTTTATCACTGCATAGATTTCCACTGTGTAGATATACCACATTTTTGTTATCCACTCATATGTTGAGGGGCATTTGGGTTGGTTCTAGCTCTTCCCTATTGTGAAGAGAGCTGCAATAAACATGGATGTGCATGTATCTTTGCGGTGGGATGAATTTTGTGGGTATATACCAAGGAGTGGTATGACTGGGTCAGGTGGTGGGCTCATTTTGAATCTTTTAAGGGTTTTCCACACTGCTTTCCATAATGGTTGTATGAGTTTACATTCCCAGCAGCAGTGGATGAGTGTTCCCCTTTCTCCACAACCTCTCCAGCATTTGGTGTCTTTTGTTTTCTTGATCTTAGCCAGTCTTATCAGAGTGAGATGATATCTGAGAGTCATTTTAATTTGCATTTCTTTAATTATTAATGATGTTGAACACTTTTTAAAATGTTTCTCAGCCATCTTTAATTCCTCACTGGTGAAGTCTCTGTTCAGCTCTTTACTCCATCTTTTGAGTAGGTCATTTGTTTTCTTAATTCTTTGTTTTTTGAGTAGTTTATATATTCTTGACATTAACACTCTGTCAGATGAATCACTGGTGAAGATTTCCTCCCACTCTGTGGGTTTTCTCTTCACTTCCTTGATTGTTTCTTTCACTGTACAGAAGCTTTTGAGTTTGATGAGGTCCCATAAACACTTTTAAAATATGTTTTTTATTTATTCTCTGAGAATTTCAAATAAACATATTTTGATCACTAATTTCCTCATTTTTCCTCTCCAACTCCTCCCAGACCTTCTTACCATGTCTCCTTTCCTTCTTCATGTCCTTCTTTTTAGTCCATTGAATCCAGTTATTGTTGTCCATATGGGCACAGGTATAGGGTCATACACCGGAGCATGGGTGATGTATCAGTGGCCACAGTCTTTCCAGGATCTTTATATGAGAAGGAACATGTGGCATTTGTCTTTCTGGGTCCACATTGCCTCATAAAATATGATTATTTCCAGTTCCATCAATTTACCTGCAAATTTTATAATTTCATTTTCTTTAAAGCTGAATAATTTTCCATTGCAGATATGTACCCCATTTTGATTATCCATTTATCAGTTGGAGGACACCTAGGCTGTTTATATTTCCTGGATTTTTTTTTAAATTTTATTTATTTCCGTATGTGTACGAATGTATTGTCTGCATGCAAGTCTGTGCACCCGTGACGTGCAATGCCGCGGAGGTCAGAAGAGGGTGTCGGACTCCCCTGGAACTGGAGTTCTCCTGGAATTGGAGTTTCAGACAGCTCTCGGCCGCCATGTGGGTGCTGGGGATCGAACCCGGGTCCTCTGCAAGAGCGGTCGGCGCTCTTAACTGCTAGGCCATCTCTCCAGCCCTATTCCTGGATGTTTTAAATAGAGCAGCAGTGGTCCTAGATAAGCAAGTATGTCTGTGGTAGCCTATGTAGTTTTTTGGGTGCTGCAAGAGTGGTACAGCTGGGTCATGTGTAATTCTATGTCTAGCATTTTTTCAGGAACTTCTGCACTGATTTTCATAGTGGCTACTATCAGGGAAATTCTAATATATCTGATATTAAAAATATAGAAACATATTTATAATGTCAAATAAAAGGAGAGAACTTTTGACAATCTAAACTAGAAAGGCATAGCAATCCAAAATGGTCCAGTGAGATAACCTACTTCAATTAATGAAGTTACCTCATGCTTATACTCTCAAAAATCCAACACATACTACTTCTATACTGTGTTTTAAAGTTTTTGAAAAAACATGACATTTCTATTTCTGAATGCCATTTATATCTGTACAAGTTTTACTTTTCAAACTTATGGAAAAAAATATAGTCATTCACTAACACAAAGAATCCTTACCTGAGCTGGTGAAGTGCATTGGTAGGTAAAGACACCTGCCACCAAGCCTGATGAGTTTGGTCTCAAGGACCCATGTGGTGAAAGGAGAGAAACACCTCCCCCCTCTTCCCTCCGCATGGGCACTCAATGCTATGCTACATGCACTTAAATAAATGTAATAAACAAGTTTTATTTTTTTTTTACAAAGAACTCTAGCCTAAATTTTTGGTATCATATTTTAAACAACAAAAATTTCAGACAAATTTTGCATCTGTGAAAGTTTAGTTCCCAGTAACAAGTGAATACACTAAGTATCAGTTTCAAGCAGGGGTTGGAGTCTGAAAGGAGTGGGAAATAAAAGGGCCAAGACCATTCATTAACACAGGTCTTACTGGTTAGTGGAATTTTAACACTGTGTAAGTTTCAGAAGGCTATGTTTATGGAGAAAGAAAATAGGACTTGAAATGACAGCATTGACATTTTACATTTAACCTACCATTTAAGAAAACACGTTTAATTCCTCAGTTTAATTTTGGATGAGTAAAACCTCTTTGCTTGGACTTGACCTTTTGACTTCCTGTGGCTGAGAACTTGAACAGCAGTTGATCATGTGTAACCAGAGGTAGATCTCTGTAGTTCTCTGCCATGAAAGCTTCCTTCTAGCAAGGCAGAGTTCAGGATCCAAACAGTTGGATTTTGTGTTAAGTATACATTCTTGGAACTTACTACCTGTGACACTGAGGATCAGCCCAGCACCTGCTACTGTATCTTCCCCCCTCACCAACATTACATATAAAGAGACTGGAAGGGGACCCCCAGTGTTTCTTTTCAAATGAGAGGTGTTAGGATGGAAATGAGTCAGCAGACTGGCTCTGTAACACTTTCCTTCTCCAGGGCAAAGCAGTGTCCTATTCTCCTGGATATTACTATTTGGTTATAATGAAAACAGGAAGGCTTTATGTACACATGCACCTCAGGATCATCCAATGGAGTGAGACCTTGATGGACAGATGAAGTTCTTGGTCCAATTAGTGGATGAACTTGAATTTTTTCTTTGGTATGCCTAAGTCTTCATTTCATTTTTTTTTCACTAAGTAAACAAAGAAGTTGTGCAATCTCAACATTTTATTAATTACATAAACATTTTCTAGAATACTACACTTGAAGAGTTATTAGATCGTACAATTGAAAAAGGGTTCTATGGTTTAATGTTTTGGAAAGTAGTTCATAAACAAGGCTAATAGTTTTCTTTAGGACAGAGTTTCTGGCTCCTATTTTGCAAATATTCTTTGACTCTAGTAAGGGAAATAGTTTGGAGCTTCATTCCTCTAGTTTATTTATTTATTTATTTATTTATTTTTTGGTCTTTTCAAGACAGGGTCACCCTGCAGCCCCAGCTGTCCTGGAACTCACTCTGTAGGCCAGGCTGGCCTTGAACTCTCAAAGATCCACCTGCCTCTGCCTCCCAAGTTCTAGGATTAAAGGCATGCGCCACCACGCTTGGCTAAATTTAAACATTTTGCTGTCTTTGTTCTGAGAAGGATCTTGTAGCAAGATTAGTTTTCACAAACTCTCTGCTTTATGAATCCCAAGACAAATGCAGTGCAATGATTTTAACAGAAGGAGTGGAATGACTATCAAACCCTAATATCCTTCAGGGTCTCAACGAAGAGCCAAGATCCATGTTCCCTGTGATGTCACTCTACTTTTCTCTGTTTCCTACAGGAACTTTAAACTCCACTCAATGGAGAGTACATTGTCTATGGCCCAGTGAAAAGAGAATCATCAAAGAGAGTGCTTCCAAATAACTGAACCCATTTTCCCTGACTTTGGATGGCAATCTCGCTTCCATAAATAATGTTTTCTTTTCTATCTTGAGAAGTCCGTTCTTAGGAAAGAACTCAGTACTTGAAATTCTGAGCATGAAAGGAGATTCTTCACTTTGCAAAATAATTCTTGGAGGAGTTTATTTGAAAGAAAAGAGTTGGTCTTACATCTTTTTCTTTAAGTTCTTTAGCAATTTCTTAACCCTTTACTAACTTTACCCGTTGAAAGCATTTTCTTTGAAGCCTCTGTTTACCTGCCCATTAAAATTGAGACCCGATTTCCTTGCCTCACTCCACTGAACATAGATGGGTTGATTCAGCATCTCTAGTTTTCTGGAATTACACATTTCTCCTTCATTCTGCCCACTTGCCTCTTACCAAAGCTTCCTGCTGGGCAGGGGGGACTTTCCCACCAGTAGGGGACCAATTTAATGGTACTCTCTCCCCCAGCCTCATTATTCATTTTCCTAGTGGTATTTGTAGTTTGGAGGCTTAATCATTTTTATTTATTTTGCAGAGATTATCATCCTTAATTGAAAACTTTTAGAAATTAATTTTTTATCATGCATCTGGAGCATATGTTTTATTCTTGCCAGCTGTCCAAGTTGATAACACATTCCTCCTGCTGGTTGGGAAAACAGATTTTACTTTAAGCAGCAACAATTAATCAAGACTTACACAAACTTGATTGCAAAGGTGTTTTCCTGGCTTGTTAACCAAATCATTATAAGACAAAGGAACAGTTGAATCTTTCCATGTTGGCAAAAAGCATTAGCTTTCCTACAGGGTGATTTGCCATTTCAGGCATAATGAGTCCACTCAAGCACTTATCTTTGTGAGTCAGTGGAGTGGCAAGTCTTTATCCCTATCAGGAATAATGTGGTTCAAAGAAAAGCTTAGCTCTAAAGGGAGGAGAGGTTTAGGGGTTCAGAGTAAGACAGTCTAATCCCTAACTCTTACCAGCAACTTGCTTTATGGAAACTGTAGATGGTTATCATCATGAAAATCGTTCTTCTGTCTCCTTCCCTTTAAATAGAATGTGATATCTTTAGTTCTTTTATTTTTATATAATACTTTTATTGATATTTTGTGTATTTCAGATGCATTGTTTTCAGTTCAATTTAGACATATTCTCCTTTCCCTTCCCCTCACCCCACTCTAGTTCATGCATTCTGCCACACATGTCCTGCATCTTTCTCTCAGTCTTTTTAAAGTTTTTCTCTGCAAAGGTTTATAGTTTTGGGCAGAATTAACTATATCAGTGCGTTCTTTGACCCAGTCTTTGTGTTGCTGTGGTTCCCTCCCAATCGAATTCTCCAAAATATGCCAATATGAACATCATATATGTACCAGAATTATGTCCTCCAGGAATAAACTGTATGTTAACTCTGTTACATATTTAGGAGTTCACATTTTTTACCTTTAATTTTATATTACTTTAAAATATGAATATATACCTTCCACCCATACACATTAATTACCATGTCTGAAAGTAAGTGGTAAGTTAATTCTAGGGCTCATTAAGAGATTCACATTATAACATCACAGTTGCTATCAGATAGAAAGAAATATAACAATAACGCTGCTCAGCTTGCCTTTGAATTAGGGGACTTGGTGTTAGCATCCACAAATGGGGGAAACCATTTGCCATTTTTTTGGGGGGGGGACTGTGTTACTTCACTTAGCATAATGGCTTCGAGTTTACCATCCATTTACCTGCAAAGTTCATGATGTCATATTCTTTATCACTGCATAGAGTTCCATTGTGTAGATATACCACATTTTTGTTATCCACTCATATGTTGAGGGGCATTTGGGTTGGTTCTAGCTCTTCCCTATTGTGAAGAGAGCTGCAATAAACATGGATGTGCATGTATCTTTGCCTTTGACAGCTAGGATGAGTCTTGTGGGTAATACCAGGAGTGTATGGTGGGTCATGGTGGCAGGCTTATTTGGTTTAAGTTTCTCCTTACGCGCTTTCCACAGTGGTTGTTATGAGTTTACATTCCACCAACAGTGGATGTCGTCCCTTCCCCACAACCTCTCCAGCATTTGGTGTCTTTTGTTTTTTCTTTTTCATTGTTTATCTTACGATTGAGTAGATGACATCCGAGTGATTTTAATTTGCATTTTCTTAATTATTAAATGTTGAGAGGACAGCCCGCCACCGCTCCAGAAAGGTAAAATCAGGGCATTGACCCACGGGTGCAGGACAATTAATTTACTGAGTTGTGGCAAAAGGGGCCCAGTGACTGGCGGCCCTAGACCCAACTCCTAATTCTTGCCAAAGCGTGGCGCCGCGCTGGGTGGCCCCGCCCCACCCCCTAGTCACAAGTGGGAGGGTGATCCTGGCTTTGGAGTCAGGCACAGACGCCATATTGGGGGCTGAGCAGGGCAGGGCTCCAGGACAAGCCCGCCACCGCTCCAGAAAGGTTACCCGGGGCTCAGGCTAAGTTAGGACCCCCCCCCCCCCCCGCCCAACAACTGGAATTGAGGAGAGAGATCCAGTGGATTAAGAGAACATTCAAACAGGAAAGGAAAACTCATATCCAAATATAAACAAAATGAAAGCCTGAAAACTAGACAACACCCTCCATAAACAATGAGGAGGAAGGAAGGAGGAGGAGGAAAAAAAAAAAAGGGCATTGAAGGAGGCAAGCAAAAATAAAGCAAGCTTTCAGCCTTCAACAAAATGAAAGGCATTGGATTTGAATCACAAAAGGGAAATCCACATGCCAAGGAGACGAAGAAAAAAAAAAATGGGAAAGGTGCAGGATAATTCTGCACCCAAGCTCTACCAACCCCGGGTAGGAGAAGCTACAATCGGATCCCCCCGGAGGTGACCCCAGAAACAGACCTTAGAGGAGATAATTGCAGACCTATGCAGAAATTAAAAAACTAAAGAAGAATTCAGAGAAGTAAAGAGAGAGAATGAAAAAACTAAAAAGGACCTGGAGGGATCAATGAAAACTAAAGGAAGAACTCAGAGAAGTTAAGAGAGAGAGAATGAAAAATCAAAAGGACCTAGAGTGGATACATATAACAAACTAAAGGAAGAGATTGACAAACTCCAGAAAAAGAACAAGAGAGAGCGCAAAAACAACACACCTTTAGGAAGTCGAAACACTGAAAAGGGGCCAAAGCACCAACGAAGTAAGGAGCACCAAAGAAGATTGAGAAACTCATAAAGAAATGGATATATAAGGAAATCACAGGATGAATGAAATGAAAAAGGAATAGAACACTTATCCAACCAGAAGAAAGAAAGGAAAAGCTCCTCAGTAGAATAGAATGGAGGGCAGAACAAAAGAATATCCGATCTGGAAGATAACACCGAGCAAAAAAAACTCAAAAAAGATTATGAAAAACTTTAAAAAATACACCAAAATGGACACAACCAGGAAATATGGGACACTATGAAAAGATCAAAACCTCCGCATCATGGGTAGGATAGAGGAAGAGAAGAATCTCAACGAGAATGGTTATTGATCAGATTTCAACAGAATAATAGATGATGAAAACTTCCCCAAACTAAAAGTAGAACAAACCATTCACAATTCAGAAAGCCCACAGGACTCCAAATAGACAAGATCAGAAAAGAAAACTCCCACGCCACACCCATAGTCAAAATGCTAGATGCCCAAAACAAAGATAAAATTCTGAAGGCCACAAGAAAAAAACAGTCACATACAAAGGGAAAAACCATCAGAATTACAACTGACTTCTCGACCGCCAAACCATGAAAGCAAGAAGAACATGGAGCAAAGCATTTCCCACTGTTACGGGACTATGGATGCCAACCCAGAATACTTTTACCCAGCAAAAAATGTCATTACTGTTGAAGGAAAAGAAGAACTCTTCCAAGGAAAAAAATAAGATGATAGACATACAGTCATGGAAAACCAATCTCCAGAAAATGTTGAAAGCAATTCAAAGGCAGAAGCGAGGAGCAACATACTCTCCAGCACCTAGGAAAAGAAAACTAATAAAAATATCAACATAGGAGTAGAATAGAGACTAAAAGTCCAAATGGATAATAAAGGTGAAAGGAAAAAACATCCATCTTTCAGTTATAACCTTAAATATTAACTGGCTGAACTCCGCAATCAAAAGGCATAGAATGGGGAAGGATTAGGAAACAAATCCATCTATATCTGTCTGACGAGTAACCCATTCTCAATTTCAAGGACAACACCAAACTTAAGGTGAGGGATGGAAGAAAATCTTCCAAGCCACTGGTACCAAAAAGAAAGCAGGTGTTGCCATCCTAATATCAGACAAAAATAGACTTCAAAGCAAAAGAAATCAAAAGAACAAAAGAGGGCCACTACATCTCATAAGGAACAATCGACGATGAAGCTCACATCATGAATATATATGTGCCAAATGCCGGCGCACAAACCTTGTAAAGACAGCTCCTCAGGATCTCAAGGCTCAGATTACCCCATGCACACAATACTAGTAGGGACTTCAATACCCACTAAGTCCTTTTAGACAGACAACAGGACAAAGAATAAACAGAGAGACCATTCTGAAGCTGAATCATAAACACCGAAGGACCTCACCGACGCTATCAATATTTCACCCAACACCACGGAGAATACACTTTCTACTCAGCACCCCATGTGACATTCTCCAAAAACAATCCTATACTTGGACCAGGGAAAAAATCAACAAATACAAAAGATTGAATAATCTCATGCATCTTTCAGACCACAGTGCAATAATACTCAATATCAACACCAGGAAAAACCCAAACCTACAGAACACATGAGACTAAACACCTCTTCTGAATAAGAATGGGTCAAGAAGAACGGAAGTAAGAAAGAAATAAAAACATTCCTGGAAACTGAATGACGAAGATAATACCAATGCAGCAAAATCATAGGGACACTTTAAAAGCAGTCCTAACAGGAAAGTTTATAATTTATAGCTCTAAGCCCACATACAAAAACAGAAAGAGCACAAGTGAACGATCTAACACTCCAGCTAAAGTACTTGAGAGACAACAACAAATGGAACCCTAAACCACAGCAGACAAGAAGAAATAACAAAATCAGAGCAGAGATCAATGAAATAGAAACAAAAGAAAAACATACAAAAAAAAAATCAATGAATCCAAAAAGCTGGTTCTTTGAGAAAAAAACAAGATAAAAATACAAACCAAAAAGAAAGAAGGAAAACTCAAATCATTAGAATCTGTGACGAAAGGGGAAACACCACAGACAATGAAAAGATCAGACATCATGTGGGACTACTTCAAAAACTTATATTCTACTAAGTTTGAAAACCTAGGGAATTGATGATATCTGAAATCCTGTGATCCCCAAAGCTCAACCAAGAAGAGATCGACAGCCTAAACAGACCAATAGTTAACAGAAGAAAGAAGATGTAATAGTAGCTCCCAACCAAAAATGCCCAGCCGGATGCTTCACGGCAGAATTTTATAAAAAATTTCGAAAAGATTACAAACATTATACTTAATTGTTTAGAAGGATACAAACGGAGGGAATTCTCCCCAGAATCTTCTATCAAGCCACCATTATGCTACTAGCAAACCAGGGAAGATACAAAAAAAATAGAAAAAATCAGTAGCCTTTCCTCTACAACCCAACAGTAGGCAGCTGAGAAGAAGGAATACAAGGAGATTTCCACTCACAATAGCCTCAAACAATAAAATACTTCAGGATCAAACCTAACCAAATGATACCAAGGACCTCTACAACAACAAATTTTTAAACCTCTGAAGAAGGAAATTGAAGAAGACATCAGGAGATGGACAACCTCCCATGCTCATGGATTGGGAAAATAAACAGTAAAAATGTCCATTCTCCTAAACTTGTATACAGATTTATGCAATCCCAATCAAAATCCCCAAGAGCTTCTTCACATGTTTGGAAAAAAGAATTCTCAATTTCATTTGGAAAAACAAAAGACCCCCGAATAGCCAACGCAACTCTGGGCAAAAAGAGCCATACAGGGGGGCGATCGCTATACCAGACATCAAACTATACTTCAGTGCTTAGTCATAAAAACAGTTGGTATTGGCACAAAAAACCGACCAGTTGACCAATGGAACAAACGAACTATCACACCTGAGCACATACATTCCAGCCATCTCATATTTGATAAGGAGGCCAAGAAGACAAATTGGGGGAAGGAGACAGCATCTTCAACAGTGGTGTTGGCAAAACTGAACCACTTGTAGAAGAATGAAATTAAACCAATACCTCTCACCCTAGTACAAAAGTCCATTCCAAATGGATCAAAGACTCACGGTGAAATCCAAAACTCTGGAGGTGATAGAAGAGAAATTTTGCAGCAGACTACCATACATAGTGTAGGAAAAGACTTATGAAATCAGACAGCACTGCACAAGAAATAAGGTCCGTCAATTGACAATGGGGATCTCATTAAACTCAAAAGCTTCTGTACACATCAAAGGAACATAAAGGAAGTGAAGAGAAACCCCACAGAATGAAGGAAAACCTTCACAGCAGACACTCCGACAAAAGCATTAATCTCCAGAGTAGAAACAAGCTACTCAGAAAAACAAAGAAGAAAGAAACAAATTAATCACGCAGAAGATGGAGCAAAGATCTCACAGAGGAGGAATTAGAATGGCCGAGAAACACCTTAGAAGTGTTCAACATTACTAAGATTAAGGAAAATGCAAATTAAACCACCTAAGATACCACCTTACTCAGTAAGACTGGCCTACGGAAATCAAGAAAAAACAATTAGCCATGCCTGGAGGGGTGCGGGGAAAGGGAACACGCCTCCGTGCTGTGGGAATGTAAAACATGGTAGCAGCCACTTGGAACACAGTGTGGAGAACCCTTAAAGAGCTCAAAATGATCCTGCCATTTGCCCCAGTCATACCACCCCTGGCCTGGTATATACCCACAAGACTCATATTAACTCCGAGATCCAATGCACGCTATATTTATGGCCAACTCTGTTTTCACACATAGCAAAAAACGGAACCAACCCAAGTGCCAACCTAAACTGATTAGTGGGTAGAGAAAATGTGGGTACATGTACACATGGAATTCTATGCAACAGTAAGAAACCCACATCATGAACTTTGCAGGGTAAATGGATGGAGCCTTGAAGACATTATGGTTAAGTGAAGTAACACATGTCCCGCAGAAAAAACAAACGACAATGGTATCCCTCATATGTGGACACTAGTACCAAGAACTCAGTTATAAATATTCTTGTGGGAGGGATGCATAATTAAAAGAACAACAACAGGAAAGATTGCATCAGAAGGCTGACTGAATGGTGACTCGGGAGGGGGGGGAAGGGGTGGGGAGAGGACACGGTGTATATCGTTGGGTGCATGTATTTAAGTATTGAACTTGAGTTCAACAAGTAATCCAGTTTTGCCCAGACTCTGTCTACAGGATCATGGTGTGTTAGGACTTAGTAAAAAGGAATATGTGCCTATGTGGATACATTGGTGTTGAAAGGCTGATAAAACGGTAATGCATCTGAGTATAATTGGTGATATAAATTGCCCCCCCTGTGCCCCCTTTTTTTGTCCCCACATTAGCTTAAATAAAAGATCTGTATAAAGACAATGGTATTGATTGGCATATACAAATGTTTCTCTATAATTTTGCTGTCATAAAATATCACCTGGTAGCAATCTCTGCACCTATAGGATGTTTTAACTCAAAAATAAACTTGGTTTCCCAAGTTTAATCAAATACAGTAACCCAAAACAGCATGGGTGAGTTTGATGATATCTGTGCCTTGAGTCCACCCTATAGGTATGGAGAAAATGACTGCTTTTTTTGAGACTCAGGGGTCAAAAATAAAACCGTAAATAAAAAAGGGGATATAGATAGATATGATAACGTTTTGTCAAAAAAAAACCCCCCCCTTTTTGGTGGGTTTTTGGGCAACCAAATTCTTTAAACAGCTATGGGAAAGAATTTGTATGTTCCAACAAGCAAGAGTATCACCAAACTTAAATGGCCTGAGAAAGAAAAGTATTGCAGCTTTGCAGTGAAGTAATGTACCAGAAAGTGCAAGCAGAAGGATTGACTCCTCTGGGCATGAAAGGGAAGAAATGCCTCAGATGGCTGCAGACATCAGGCCCCTCTGTGGATCCTACTAGTAACCACTATTTTTAATGAATCCTAACTAAGCTTACCTCTAGGTCTGCAAAGGGTTTATACAAGAGACTTTCTTAACGGCCCCCCCATAGAATAAGAAGAAATATGACGATGAGGTCATTCTCCAGCTGTAAATTGGAACCAGCTGTTCTTATAGAGGTATTCTCTTTGTAAAATCAGTAAACCTGCCTTTTTTAATTGACGAATGGACATAGAAACTGTTGAAAGGATTATTCTCTATTAAACCATATAATGCTAAAGAAGTCTCCTGTAAGAGCTATGCACTTAAACAAATATATTAATACAGGACTCTGACAATCAACAATGGATTATTCTACCGAGGAGTGTTGGCCAGGGGATCCAGCCCCCACAAAAAAGAGGATAAACATGATGAAAAAGTTAAAGGCTCCTTTCCTCCAAACTGGGATTCTGCAGGAAGAGAGGTCTATACTGTGCCCTGCTGTGGAAGAACTATAATAACAGGGGAAGATGTATGGAGACCACACTGAAAGATAATCCAGATGGTCTCTGGGATGCAAGAGAGTGTTTCCAAAGACCACTAAACTGATAAAGCAAATATAGGTCTCCTTGAGTTAATTAAGACTCCTCCGTCAGCACAGCTACACCTCATCTGCCTGGAAATACTGGGCAACAGTGGCAGCCATATACGTCTTAGATCCCAAATCTATTTGGCTTTAGCTCTCTCCTTGGAGGAAGAACCCATGCTGAGGCCACAAGCTTACATCCTCTAATGGGTTAGGAGATGTTATAAACCACACCAAGACCCTGCCATACTTAACAGAAGAAAAATGTAATACATGAATAACATACCATCACAAACATCTGTGTCCGATACCCAAGAAACCTACCATAACAAATTAGTACTGTTTAATACCTATATAGCTAATTGTGTGTGCTTCAATAGTAGGATCAAAAGGCTATATATTATGCTGTTTTAATACCTAATATCTAATTGCATGTGCTAATTAGTATCGAAAGGTTATGCCTGGACAGCTGGCAGCCCATGAAAGAAAACAGCTAGAACTGACTAGAGACAAGACATCATTTCCAGAGAAAGTAGAGTGTTTGGCTCTCATCCACCTGTGCCCCGTTTCTAAACCTAGGGAAAACAATCTGTGGAAGAGGGGTGTAGTAGAATGTAAGGACTTATCGTTGGGGTTATGGTGGAAACGTGACAACAATATAGAAACCTGGACACTCATTTGAATCAACTGATTGAAAAAACAGACAAGCCCCCCCTGGTGGATGGTGGGGACCCATGAGCTGTGTGGGTTTTGGGCACAACTGCTTCCAATGGGTTTTACATGAGGATTGCTTGTACGCCACAAATTAAGCACTTATTGTTAAAAACTGAAAAAAACAAAACAAAAAGCGAAATATGCAGAAACTTACGGGCAGATGCATGATCTGGGATGTGTAGGGTGGGGGTGGGGGGAAGGGAAGGGGATAATAATCCTGAAACTGAATTGGAAAATGTTGTATGAATCACCAAGCATCAATAAAAGAAAAAAAAGAAAAAAAAAAAGAATGTTGAAAATGTTAAAAAAAAATGTTTCTCACATCTTTACTCTTCCTCATTTGTGAAGTCCGCTGTTCAGTTCTTTACTCATCTTTTTGAGTAGTAATTTGTTTTCTTCTTTGAGTTTTGAGTAGTTTATATATTCGGGATGGGGGTTTTAATGTCTTGTCAGATGTATCACTGGTGAAGTTTCCTCCTCCACTCTGGGTTTTTTTCTTCACTTCCTTGGTGTGTCCTTTTGCGTACAGAAGCTTTTGAATTTGATGAGACTGCACTTGTCAGCTGTTGACCCTATTTCCTGCCATGCTGCTGTTTATTGGACAAACAACCTGTCAACCTCCACTGAAGGGTGGGACTGTGGGGGTTTGGGCACACAGTCTGTAGATTTTGGGTTTTTTGCACGAAGGATGCTTAGACTCATGGTTTATCACTAATAGCTAAAAAATGAAAAAAAAAAAAACAAACCTAAAAGATGCAGGGGACAGTTATGGAAGAATGAATGAGCTGGGATGGGGTGGGGGTGGGGGGGAAGGGACAGGGAAATATGCCTGAGCTGATTTGGAAAATGATGTATAAAAGGCACAAACCATCAATAAAAAGTAAAAAAAAAAAAAAAAAAAAGTCGTTTTTTTTTTGTTTCCCCCCCCTCCTACTCCTATGTCTCGTAGATTGCTACCAACATTTACTTCTATCAACGAAAGTATTCTTTTAAGCATTACTTAAATCCTAAGACAGGACTATAAATATTTCTACATAATACTTTAGTTTAAATTTATTGTGGTCTCAGTTGTCTGTTTCGTTGCATTAGTTTTGCATTCTGTATGCAGAGATTTGAATGAAAATTGTCCCCCATAGACTCAGATAATTGGAACAAACTTGAATGTCTCTCCCAGTTTGGTGTGGCACAAGTTTGAGTCAGTCATAGATCCCTTAGGAGGTGCAGTCTTGTTTAAAGAGGCATGTCACTGACAGTAGCCTTTGAGTGTTTCTCTCTCTCTCTCCCTCTCTATCTCTCTCCCTCTCTCTCCCTCTCTCTCTCTTTCTTTTTCCTCTCTTTCCCCCTCCCGGCCGAGCTTGCTTGAAGTTATCGTCTTGGCTCCTGCTCCAAGCCACCACCACATGCCTAATCTATGAGCGCTAGATTCCTCGGAATTGTAAGCAATAATCTCTTTTTCTTTTTTTTTTTTTACAGAAAGAACTAAAAAAATTTTATTGAATTTAACAAAACACATGTACATCATGGAAAAAATGACAAAGAATACTATGTTCCTTGTATTTACACATCTAATTTTCAAAAATTTTATATAATTTTTAAAACATTTTAATGAGCTTATTTTCAAATCAATAATAAACATTAAACTTATCAACAGGGTCTTGGAGAGATGGCTCAGCAGTTAAGAGCTCCAACTACTCTTGCATAGGATCCAGGTTCAATTCCCAGCACCCACATGGCAGCTAAGAAACATTTTAAGCCAGGCGTGGTGGTGCATGCCGTTAATCCTAGCTCTTGGGAGGCCAGAGGCAGGGTGGAATCTCTGTAAGTTCATAGGCCAGTCCGGTCGACAGAGTGAGTTCCAGGCCAGCTGGGCTATAGGGAACCCCATCTCAAAAACCCACAAAAATCAAAACTATATACTCATAGTTGTCATTTAAGCTAATTATGATTTCCAAAGTTTCTTTAAACATTATATTACCAAATAGCCTTAAAGAATTTACAGAGGTAGTTCTAAGGTCTTGATTCACAAAAATCCGTCACATCCAATCACTACAATACTCACATATATTGGTTATCATTTCTTTTTTTGGTGAGAGCATTTAAAATCCACACTCTTAGAATGATTCAAGAATACACTACAAATTTATTCGTTATGGCTACCATGTTGAACATTAGATTTTCTGAGACTTTTGTTCCCTTAGCATAACAGCTTCTGGTTCGAAGTATTTACGTACAATTTTCATGATGTTGTCTTTCCACTGCCTGATAACTCCATTTTATAAATGCACCACATCTCCATTATCCACTTGTTCATTGAAGGGACACGTGGCCTGCTTCTAGCCCGTTGGTATTGGTGAAAAGAGAGCAGAACCTCTTGTGCCATCTCGCTCTTATTAGGATATAAAATCCTTTGGGTATATACCATACCTAGAGTGGGATATTGGGTCAACTGGTGTAGGCTTAGTTTTAGTCTTTTTAAAGAGTGCTCCATCTGCTTCCATAGAGTTCACAAGTTTTTGCAATCCCATCAAGCAGTGGAATGAATGTTCCATTTTCTCCACACCGTCTCTAAGAAATATTATAAGAGTTTTCCAAGGCACAATTATATGTGAAAAGCTTAAAACAATCGTAATAAAACAATAGATAGCAAAATCAGCAAGTTATAAAAGAACTAAAAAAAAAAACAACAAAAGCGAATTATCTAAACTAAAGATTTACCAAAAATATGTGTATAAGGATTAAACATAGAAGTTTATTTTGTCTGTTGTAGTGCTCATAGATTGAAATCCACATATTAGAAACATTGAACTTCCTCAAAAGCCTCTACCAAAGAACTGGCCAATTGCCTCTCGGGTTTCTTGGCTTCTTTTTTTATTTATTTAAAATGTTTTATTGAGCTGTTTGTGTATTTTCTTTTTATTTTAGGTATTTATTTTGAAGGATTCTCCAATATAATGACACAGTTTTTGGCAGATAACATTGATGTTACTCAGTATGTCCTACAATTAAGTATTAGGTAGTGGTGCCTTTTGCAAGTATCTATGGTCCAAATTTTGAAACAACCAAAGGTTCCCATAATCCAATTGGAGCAGGCATTGTATGCACAGGCATGTTGATCTATCAGGTGTCCAGACTATATGCCTGTAGTCTCATGATTCACAACAATCTCTCCACAGCCCTTACAATTACCAAGCCTGCTTTTCTGCAGTTTGTTCCCTGGGTTTGGGAAAGGGGCACAAGGGGGTGAGAAAAAAACAGTCCCTAATTTCTTTGGAGTTTGTTCATTTTTGGACTCCAGTCTGTTCAGTTTGCTTCCCTTCACGGATTGACAGCTTTCCCAGTGATACCATTTTTTACAGTCATACTAACAAAGCACAAAAAATTAGATGTACAGGCATTAAGCCCAGTACCACTTATTATGGCAAGCTAAGCTGGGAGCATAGACCAGATGCTTGGATGGTATGCTAATCATATCCGCAAACTGGGGTTTCTCTATAAAGTGTGATAAGTTCTTATTGTGGTTTATAACATCGCCTAACCACTAAGAGGACATAAGCTTGTGGCATCCGCTGTGAGGTTAAGTGCCTCCCAAGGAGGGAGCTAAATAGCCCAATGGTTTGGGGATATATTATAGCCTTGGCTGCCACTGTTGCCAGTATCTCCAGGCCCTGTGAGGTGGTAAAAGCTGATGTTTTCGGAGGAGTCTTGTTTGTCTCAGGGAAACCAATATTTGCTGGTATTGGCTTTATTGGCCTTTGGTAATGCTCCCTAGCATTTCAAAGGCGGATTGTAAATGCCTAGCAATGACGTCTGCATAATAGGGGGGTTTTTCATGCTCACACAGGTCTTCGACAACAGGGACTATAACTTGTCTTTCTCCTTGCTTATATCCCACTTAGAGCAAAGGCCTTATAATTTGGGGTGGTGGGTTATTTGAATCCCCTAAGCCAACATCTCCTAGCAGAATAATCATTGCTGATGTCAGAGATCCTGTAGTAATATATTGTGCTTAATTACACAACTTATAAACACTTTTACTATTGAATAGGCTCTAGATAGAGAATATCCTTTCACAGTACCTATGCCTATCAATCATTATACGTTGTGCCTGTTTTCTAGGAAATTACCACTATAAAGGTTGGCTCTAGTTTACAGTTTGGAATGGTTTCCCTACACCTGGATTTCTTTTTTCCTAAAAACAAAAGAAAAAAAAGGGGGGAGAGGTAGGAAGGTTTTTCATCATTTGGAAGGTAAACTTCATTATGGCCCATTATAAATAGTTAACACCAATATTATTCGGAGAGATCTCAGTGTCCGTGTCTCAGGCAGTCTGAGTTTCCTCATTCCTTAATGTTCGGATGGGTCAACCTCTTTGCTGACATTCCCCAGTTCATCCTGCACAGCCAAAGTTTGTACATTTTCAGGCATTTTGGTTGGCGTTTTTTTATCTGTGGGAACATAAAATGCTCCTCCCATTGTGTATTTTCAAGAGCAGAAAAATTGAAAATTTATTAATAGGATTGAAACACAGAGTTTTCCATTTGTATCCCAAAAAGGATAGTAACTCTCGCCCCCACCTCCACCTCCCAGCGTTTTTTATGTTTGTTTAGATGTTTATGTTTTGACCTATAGATGCCTAAGTTGTATTCACACCGTAAACAGGAGCCAGCTAGCTTTCATTAGATTTACCCAAATTGTTTCTCGTTGACTGTATGCTACTTACTAGGGAAGTAATTTTAAGTTTAGTTCCTTTAACTTGTCCGACAAGTAAAGAAAGTGTTATAATGTGATATGGTGTTATTCAGAAAAAATATATAGGCCATTTGGATACCTTAACCCAATACAAAACAATTAACATTTTAAAAACAAAAATATTAAAAAAAAAAAAAAATTAGTTCAACATTGTCTTATCATTTCCGCCAACCTATACCTAAATTTTAAATTAATCTAAACAATTCACTAAGCCATTAAAATACACTATACTTGGTGGATAAAGAGTGGGCAGAGTTTTGCGAACCAGCTAACTAAAATTATTTACCCAATACACTTTGCTCTTTAATGCGTTATGACTGGACCTAGACTTCGACTTATTTGGTAAGTAAAATTTAAGCTTAATTTCTTTAAACTGTCCTACAAGTAAAAGAAAGTGGTACAATGTGATGTTGAAGTATTTTTCAGAAAAGATAGAGACCACCCAATACTAACTTAAATAAACCACTAGCATTTTTTATTTCACATTTAGTTTCAAATGTCAGTTATAGCTCCTTTTCTTTTTTTTTCCCAGCACAATATTCCTTCATATAAAACCAATTTTGCAAGCGTTGTTGTGCCCCAGCCAACAGAGCCCAAGGCTCCCACCATCCAGCTGAGGGGCTTGAATGTTCAATTAAGTTGATCAAATAAGTTTCCAGACTATATTGTCATAGTTTAACCGTTCACCCCAATCGCAACTCCAAAATATACTACCACTCCCCCTCTTCCACAGATTGTTCCTTAGAGATGGGGCACAGGTGGACAAGAAGCACAACAGTCTACTTTTGTCTGGAGATGTTGTCGTGGAACTCTAATCAGTTCTGCTGTTTTCCTTTCATGGGCTGCCCAATTGCACAGGAAGCTTCCAATCCTACAATGGAGCAACAAGTGGTTAGATAATTATGTATTGAAACATTGCTAGTTATTAGGGTAGGTTACTTTGGTATAGACCACATATATCTGGATGGTGTCTTAATCACTGGATTCTTTTTTTTTCCCCTGAGAGAGATGGCAAGGCCTTACTGTGGCATATATTTCCTAATCATTAGAGGGTATAAAGCTTGTGGCAACATCCATGAGTTTATTTTGGTCCAAGGGGAGAGCTTAAGAGTCAATAAGTTGGGATACACAACTTGATGCCACGCTGCTGCACAGTACATCACCAAGCAATTTGAGGTGTAGCTGGTGCTGTTGGAGGGGTTTTGCTTGACTCAGGAGACCTACGGTGCTTTATTAGTTCAGTGGCCGTTGGTAACACGCTCTGGTAGTTCCAGAGACCAATTGTATAATTGTAAGTGCGATCTCGATACAATCCTCCCATGGTTTCATCAAGTCATTGACAGCAGGGAGGACCTTACCACCTCTTTTCATGCAGATATCCCAGTTTTAAAAGGCAATAAACCTGAAAATTTTTTTGGGGGGGGCTTGTGGTCCCCTGGCTAGCATCTACTTGGCAGGATAATCCATTGCTGCTACAGTGCTCTCTTGTAGTAATTATATGAACTACTTTAAAGTAGTATTTAAGTGTATTGTCTATTCGAAACACACAATACTTTAGTAT
>VZQC01010291.1:15841-105983 GCA_009823505.1 Rhizomys pruinosus
CAGGGGGATCCCATTGTAGCTATCCCCTTCAGGCTTGGGAGACCTTGGTGCAGAGTTATCCTGCACCTTTCCCATGTTATCCCTTTGCCTCGTCTCAGGCATGGGGGTTTACTTTTTTTTTTTTGCCTGTATTCAGATGCCAATCACAAATGCCTTTTCACTATGTTGAAGGCTTGTTTTGTTTGCCTCTTTCCAACGTTTTTTTTCCCCTCTGCTTGTTTATGGAGTGTTGAAAAAAAATCCACTTGGATGCTCTTTCCTCAATTCCAGTTGGCCGGGGGGGGGTGGGGGGGTAAATCTTACTGACTTAGCCTGTGCCCCGGTACCTCTCTGGAGCGAGGTCCAGGCTCCTGTGCTTCAGGTGGTCTCAGCCAGACCCCAGCCTGAGCCCCCTGCACACAGCCTCACAATGGCACAGGGTGCCAGCTGCAAGGGCAGAGGGCAGCTCTGCCCAGAAAGCCACACCCTACGAGGGTTTTGGGTTTGGACCCAAGCAGGCTGGCTCCCATCTCCCCTGCTTCGATCCAGCAAATCAACTATCTGGCAGCCCAAGAAGAAATCTACTCTAAGTACTACCTCTCTGGAGGGAGGTCTGGGCTCCTGTGCTTCAGGTGGTCTCAGCCAGACCCCAGCCTGAGCCCCCTGCACACAGACTCACAATGGAGCCAGATCAGGATTTTATTTTTTAAAGGCATTAATAAAAACCTTGAGAGATTAAGAAAGTTACAATTCCACAGTTGTGCTCGGTCACACTTTTGGCAGGTTGATTTCCACGCATCACATTTCCACTGTTCAGTTCCCCAATCTAATTATGTTCTAAACACACTTCGTCAGTTATTTAGGCATGGAGCCTGTGGAATGGGAAAACACCGATGATGAGGCCACTCAACCAAGTGTCCATGAAGAAGTTTGTGAGATTCTGTTCATATAGACCAGGACACCAACATTCCATCTCCTTGGGAGAGAGCTATTAAAGAACACTGTTCTGAGTTACACCACAGCATCTTCTAGTTCCTCTGTAGAGGTCACTCCATAATTTATATATGAGCACTTTCCTTCTTTTTTATTTTGTCTGAAACCCATATAATAGCCAGTATGATAGCCACTCATGTACCAGGAGGTCAACATACTTCTCAGAGCATCAGTATCATCCAAGGATTCTGGAGATATGGGTGGTGGTGGAGGGATTTTTGGAGGTCCTGAAGGGAATGGAGGTACTCAGCATGACAAGAAGGGGGAAGGCGGAGGCGGTGGTGGGCCATTGAATCTTAGACCTGGCTTTCCTGGTCCCAATCCTGACCCTGGCATTGGGGGTGGTGGAGGGAGAAAAGAGTTCCACGGAGCAGCTTGTTATTTGGTTTACTTCCAGGAGATGTGGAGGAGTTTTCTATCATCTGTTGAAAGCTGACTTTCATTTTCATTCTCCTGAGCATTCTGTTCTATATTATTAGTTACTTCACAGGTTGGGGAAAGTAGATCAGATTTTGCTCCTCTCTGTTTCCATATCCAGTGTAAACCACAATACAAGTTTCTCTCTTAAAATCAACTGATGCAATGGTGGCTGGGCAAACACAGCCATCTTCTGACCAAATAGCAGAACATTTGTCACCAACTTTCCACTGCTTCAAGGGAGTGGTGGTGCTCTTCTTTTGGTTTTTATTCTTCTTTGCAGGTTTTCTTCTAGGTGCACATTTTGGTTTATCTGATGTTTCACAAATGTTGCCATTCTTTAGAGCATGCTTAAAGGAAGCCACAGCTTTATCACAAGCTTTTATTAATGCTGTATCATCCCAAATGTCAGAATCATCACTCTGTAATGCCAGCACTTGGGAGGCTAGAGGCTGAAGGGTCTCTGAAGCCAGTCTCTTTTAAAAAGAAGAAATATTTTTTTTAAAGAAGAAATATTTTAATTGTTACAAAAACAAAGGAGGCAGTTGTCAGAAACCCCACTTTTCATAAAACAATGAATCTGTTATAAATATTTAATTATTAATTTCCTATAGATGCCATTCATTTAAAAAGAACTACTCAAGACCAGTAATATCTTTTTTTTTTTTTGTCTTTTCGAGACAGGGTCTCCCTGTAGCCCCAGCTGTCCTGGAACTCACTCTGTAGACCAGGCTGGCCTTGAACTCATAAAGATCCGCCTGCCTCTGCCTCCCGAGTGCTAGGATTAAAGGCATGCGCCACCATGCCCGGCAAGACCAGTAATATCTTTTTTAAAAAACCCTAGAGCCGGGCATGGTGGCGCACGCCTTTAATCCTAGGACTCAAGAGGCAGAGGTAGGTGCGTCTTTGTGAGTTCAAGGCCAGCCTGGACTACAGAGTGAGTTCCAGGACAGCTAGGGCTACAGGGAGACCCTGTCTCAAAAAGACCAAAAAAGAAACAAAAACAAAAACAAAAACAAAAAAACCCAAAACTAAAGCAAAACCCAAAAAACCCTAGAGATTTGAAAGCAACAGTGAAGAATTTCACCATCTTTATACATTATTAAGAGCAAATCATTTCATCATCTTTATACATTATCAAGAGCAAATCATTACCACGTACCTTGCTTTATCACTGGGAGGCAGACACTTGCCTCAGCAATATTTAATAGCTGCTATGTAAATTACTTGTGTTGACTTCAATAAAGCTATGTTATAATAACTTATGAAGTAACAACATTAGCCAAATCACACAGGAACACAAATACCAAGTAATGTTTTTCCTATACAATATATGAGGCATGGCTGTCAAGTAACAATATTGATTTAATGCTCGTGGCTAAAAGAATAATGGTTCCAATACATGAAAAATGTCTGACTGGAAGAAGCTGTGCTTTGCTATGAAGCATAATTGTATAGAAATTCCAAAGAAAGTCAAAATAATTTTAAAAATTCTTCAATTTCACAGGTTAGGCCAAAGACAGTTACTTTTTGGTGAATTCTGAACAATTAGTGGAAGAATGTTTTTTCTCTTCTTTTTTTCCTTTTTGTGATGTTTCCCTTTTTCGATTTTTTCTTTTTTCTTTTCTTTCTTCTGATACTTTTGTTTCTTTTGTTTTGAAGAGTCTTCTTCAGTAGAACTGGAATAAGATATTTTCGTTTTTTTTTTCAGTTTGATTTTCTCTTTTTCTTTGCTTTTTTCTTTTTTCTTCTCCTTTTCTTCATTTGTTCTTTTTTCCTGTAAAGCCTGCAATTTGTTTAGTTCCTCATTCTCTTCATCACTGTCTTCATTGCTTGTACTGGTGACATCCAGCAAGATGTCCCTTGTGGGGTCTACTCGGAGAAAATTGTGGCATTCAAAAGTCAAATGAAAAAAAAGTCAAATGACCAGGGTAGCCACACTTTTTGCAGTCTGCTCTGACACTGCCCTTGTTGCAACCTGGGACTGCCATGACACAGGGAAGAAGGGTCACTGAAGCCCTGAGCTTTCGAGGATGACTTTGGTCCGCATCCGCTGAGAAGACAATGCATCATCAAAGAGAAATCTCTTTCACCTGCAAGGTGGTAACTTCCACATAGCAGGGGAAGGCCAGGTGAACTTCTAGGGATGGCAGAACCAAGTCGCCGTGGATGCAGTTTTCTGGTCTAGGTTTCCACTTCTGCAGTTTCTTATGCTTTCATTAATTTCTCTTTCTAGGTACCTGGGGATAGTTGCTCCTCTTTTCTGTCCTTTGAATTTCTTCAAGTATTCTCTGAAGGGTTGGTTTTCTGGGTATGTATTCTATTATCTTGTTTAGGTCATGGAAGATTTTTCTCTCTCCTTCAACTATAATCGACATTTTTGCTGGGTATAGTAACTTGGCTTGACATCAATAGTCCTTTAAAACTGGGAATGCTGGGGCTGGAGAGATGGCCTAGTGGTTAAGAGCACTGACTGCTCTTGCAGAGGACCTGGGTTTGATCCCCAGCACCCACATGGTGGCTGAGAACTGTCTTTTAACTCCAGTTCCAGGGGAATCCGAAACCCTCTTCTGACCTCCACAACATTGCATGACATGGGTGCACAGACCTACATGCAGACAGTACATTCATATACATAAAAATAAATAAAATAAAATAAACTGAGAATGCTTTGCTCCACGTTCTTCTTGCTTTTATAGTTTGCACTGAGAACTCAGTTGTAATTCTGATGGGTTTCCCCTTGTATGTAACTTGTTTTTCTCTTGTGGCTTTCAGAATTTTGTCTTTGTTTCGTCTTTGTTTTGGGCATCTAGCATGGAGAGTTTCTTTTCTAATCTTGTCTGTTTGGAGTTCTATGTCCTTCTTTTTTTGTTTCTTTTTTTTTTTTTTGTCTTTTCGAGACAGGGTCTCCCTGTAGCCCCAGCTGTCCTGGAACCCACTCTGTAGACCAGGCTGGCCTTGAACTCACAAAGATCCGCCTGCCTCTGCCTCCTGAGTGCTAGGATTAAAGGCGTGCGCCACCACACCCGGCTATGTCCTTCTTGTATTTGTATTGGTTTGTCTTTTTTTAGTTTGGGGAGATTTTCATCTATTATTCTGTGAAGATCTGATCAATACCATTCTCTTGGGATTCTTATCCTTCCTCTAATCCTATGATGCAGAGGTTTGATATTTTCATGGTGTCCCACATTTCCTGGTTGTTCCACTTTTCTGTATTTTTAAATTTTTCATAATCTTTATTTATGCTTTTTAGTTTTTCTGTGTTATCTTCCAGGTCTGACATTGTTTGTTCTGCTTCCTCCATTCTACTTCTGAGGCTTTTTCCGTTCCTTTCCTCTTTATTGGATGAATGTTCTATTTCCTTTTCATTTCATTCTGTGATTTTTTTTTAGTATTTCCACTTCCTTTTGGAGCTTCTCAATCTCTTCCTGTAGCTCCTTGTTTCACTTGTTGGTTTCCCTTTTTATTTCAGCATGGGATCTTTTAATTGTTTCCACTTCCTTCCGAGTTTATCATTCTCTCCTTCTAATTCTTTCTGGCATTTGTCATTCTCTCCCTTTACCTCTTTCCAAAGTTTGTCATTCTCTCCCTCTAGGTCCTTCTTGAGTTTTTCATTCTCTCTCCTTAGTTATCTGACTTATTATTTGTATTCTTTGATTTCTTTGAATATGTCTGTAATTGTTCCTCTAAGATCTGTGTCCTGGGCTACCTCCAAGGGAGATCTCAACATAGGAATCTCCCATAGGGTTGGTAGAGCTTGGTGGGGAATTATTCTGTGCTTTTACCATGTTGTTACTTCATTGTGCCCTCAGCATGTGGGTTTCTTTCTGCTTGTACTCTGATGTAAATCTCAGCTGTTTCTTCACTGTGTTGAAGGCTTGCTTTGCTTGCCTCCTTCAGATGCCTTTTTTTCTCCTTGTTTATTGAGTGTTGACTTATCCAGGTTTCAGGGTTTCAATTTTGGTTATATATTGGAAAACTAACTCACTCTTTCCTTTCTATTCTGAAGGTTTTCCAAAAACCCATAGGGAACAACCCAGTGGGTACCCTGCTGAGCACTGTAGTCACTCTGCTTCCTGCCAGCCAGTTTCTCTAGGTTTTTTCTAGGGCTTGATAATGGCTTTGCCTTGCATCCTTAATCACTATTATGGTCACAATTGGACACTCCCTCAGCAATACCATTTGGTGGAGGTTTGGGGGAAATCTGTACTTCAGGTTGTCCTGGGAATTCCCCCCATTTAAGCTTTGTGTACTCAAGTCTTACAGTGGCAACAGGCCCAACTTTTATACCAGCTAGCAGCACTACTCCTCCCCCACAGCCACACAAGACAATGATTCAATTTTCCAACAATCTGCCTGACTGAAGAACCCATCCCCTACCTGTGCTTCAGGTGGTCCTGGAAAATCTCTGATGTAAGCTCTGTTCTTGCCTGGATCAGCATTCTAAGCACAAAAATGTCAGCTGAACTTTGGTGACAGAGACACAGAGAGAAAATAAGGATTTTTATTTTCCATGAATAGTCCATCATTCCATCACCTGGTATGCACATCAAGAACTTACAGGAAGAGAACTGACTCACCCAGGACTTCAGTTGGTCTTGGTCCCATTATTGATGAACTCCTAGTCCTCCTGTTCACCTGTCTGAATCTGCCATCTTTCCACCCATTTATTCTTCTGGACATAGATCTGATTAAAGCTGAAAGAACTAATGCATCTTCTTCTGTATTTCTTCGTAGATAGAACTTTTACTAAGAAGAAGGAAAAAGACAATGTTTGCATGAATCATCTTACACTTTGACAGCTGTACTTAATTATTTGAAGTCAAAGGCAACTATGAAAAGTCGAGGATATCAACGCAGTTGAATAAACCATTAGGAAAGTGAAACTATACTGCTACAACAGATTTGAAATGAATTCAACTACTCCTTGCCTGACAAATGCATGTAGTCAAGCTGGAGAAAGTAGAGAACGCCATGTTTTATGGACGCCATTTGAAGCTATTCTGCTTTAACAGTTTGACTGAAGCAAATTACTTGTTCATGTACTGGAAGCATTAAAAAGCACTAGTGCACGTTCTTTTTCCCACAAAAAGGTAGAAAGAATTTTAACTAAGAGGAAAGAAAGACAAATTTGGGATGCATCATCTGACTCCTTTTTCAAGCTCTAGTAATTAGATAATGCGATGTTTTACAGACACCACTTACAGTGAATCTGCTTTAACTCATTGACTGAGGCAAAGTGGAACTTTGTCATTTGGAGGCTGAAAGAACTAATGCACAGCCTTATACTTCCATATTTCCCCCGTGATAGCATGCTTGCTAAGAAGAACAAAAAAGACAATGTTTGGATGCATCATCTCACACACAATGTTTGACAGCAGTACTTAACTATTAGAAGTCAAAGGCACCTGGGATAAAACTCTCAGAATTGAACAGAGTTGAATAAATCATTAGCAAAGTGAAAGTATACTTCTCATTGCCTGAGAAATGCCTGTAGTCAAGCTCAAGTAGCTAGAGAAAGCCATATTCTACAAATGCTATTCACAGCAATTCTGCTGATTCAGCTTGAACTCTTGGCAAAGTACTTGTTTATTTCATTGAAGCTTTAAAGAAATGATGCACATTCATCTGCTACAACAGATTTGAAATGAGGTCTACTCCTCCATGCCTGAGAAATTCGTGTAGTCAAGATGGAGTACGGACATGTATTACAGATGCCATTTGCAGGGATTCTGCTTTAACTCAATGCCTGAAGCATAGGATATGTTTTATCTTTGAAGTGTTAAAGAACGTTCATCTTCCATCACTCAGATAGAAAGACTTTTTACTAAGAGGAAAGAACGAGACAAGTTTAGGATGCATCATCTTGCTCCTATTGACAAGCTCTAGTAACTAGAGAATGCCATGTATTACAAACCCCATTTTCAGGGATTCTGCTTTACCTCATTGACAGAAGCAAAGTACAAGTTTAGTTCTCTTAAGGCTGAAAGAACTAATGTACCTTCTTCTTCCGTATTTCTTCCTAAATAGCACGTTTACTAAGAAGGAAAAAGACAATGTTTGCCTGCATGTTCTTACACTTTGACAGCTGTACTTAATTTTTCCAAGTCAAAGACACCTAGGATAAAACTCGAACAAGGCAACGCAGTTGAATAAACAACCATTAGGAAAGTGAAACCATACTGCCAAACAGATTTGCAATGAATTCTACTACTCCTTCCCTGACAAATCCGTGTAAGTAGACAACGCCATGTTTTACAGATGCCATTTGCAGCAATTCTGCTTTAACTCTTTGACTGAAGCAAAGTCCAAAGCCTGAAGCATAGGACATGTTTTATCTTTGAAGTGATAAAGAACATTCTTCTTCCTTCATTCTTCTTCCCTCATTCAGCTAGCTAGAAGGACTGCTTACTAAGAGGAAAGAATGAGACAAGTTTAGGATGCATCATCTGACTCCTATTGACAAGCTTTAGTAGCTAGAGAATGCCATGTTTTATAAATGCCATTTACAGCGAATATGCTTTATCTCACTGACAGAAGCAAAGTACAAGTTTAGTTCGCTTAAGGCTGAAAGAACTAATGCACCTTCCATATTTTTTCCTAGATAGCACGTTTACTAAGAAGAAGGAAAAAGAAAATGTTTGCCTGTATGTTCTTACACTTTGACAGCTGTACTTAATTCTTCCAAGTCAAAGGCACCTAGGATAAAACTCCAGCATGTTAATGCAGTTGAATAAACAACCATTCGAAAAGTGAAACCATACTGCCACAACAGATTTGCAATGAATTCTACTCCTTGCCTGACAAGTGCATGTAGTCAAGCTGGAGTAAGTAGAGAACACCATGTTTTACAGACGCCATTTTCAGTGATTCTACTTTAACTCTTTGACTGAAGAAAAGTCCTTGTTCATGTACTCGAAGCGTTAAAGCACTAGTGCACATTCTTTTTCCTACAGTCAGGTAGAAACAATTTTAACTAAGAGGAAAGAAATAGACAAATTTGGGATGCATCATCTAACTCCTTTTTCAAGCTCTAGTAATTAGATAATGCCATGTTTTACAGACACCATTTACAGTGAATGTGCTTTAACTCATTGACTGAAGCAAAGTGCAAGTTTGTCATTTGAAGGCTGAAAGAACTAATGCCAAGACTTATTCTTCCATACATCTTCCATGACAGCATGCTTGCTAAGAAGAATGAAAAAGACAATGTTTGGATGCATCATCTCACACCCACTGTTTGACAGCAGGACTTAACTATTAGAAGTCAAAGTCAGAATTGAACACAGTTGAATAAACCATTAGGAAAGTGAAAGTATACTGGTGCACCAGATTTGAAATGAGGTCTACTTCTCCTTGCCTGATAAATGCGTGTAGTCAAGCTCAAGTAGCTAGAGAATGCCATATTGTGCAGATGCGATTTACAGTGATACTGCTGATTCTGCTAGAACTCTTGGCAAAGTACTTGTTTATTTCATTGAAGCCTTAAAGAAATGATGCAAATTCTTCTGGTACAACAGATTTGAAATATGGTCTACTCCTGGGGGGGGGGGTCGCACCGGGGGTCTTTGCCAGCCCTGGACCTGCAGGACTGGCTGGACCGAGGAGGGTCAGTTGTGTCTGCTCGCCCTCTCCACAGCCTCCCTGTCCCAGGAGACAATCAGATGCAGCAGGGAGCCAAGTCAAGCAAGGTTTCATTTATTGTGGGCAACACAGCAGTTTATAAAGGCAAAAACCACAAAGATGATTCCATGGTGCCAAGCAGGCAGCCAATTGTTTCAAAGGGCCAGGTAGCACGCAGGCTGTATGTAATGATTATTCCATAGAACTTAATGGGAGACAGGTATTGATCTCGAGCTGTCCACGAGTAGGGAAGTACCTCTGAGCCTATCAGAATTCCCCTTTTTCTTCCTCCCCTATTCAGTTAGTGGTCATAGTGACCATTGTAGTTACAATGGTTTACATGACTCTTTGGCTGAAGTGTCAGTGAAACTCGAGCCAGGCTTAGAGATTTCCAACAGGCCACATTTTTGGAGAGCCTGTAGGGCCCAACATCTCCCCTTTTTGTTTTGTATGGGGGGGTAGTCAGCATGGCCCCTGTCTTAGGTTGTCTGAGCTTACCTCTACTAGGCTTACCCGTCATTGGGAGTTAAAGGCAGCTTTTGGCCCAGCCCCTGTCTTAGGTTGCCTAGGGGTAGTCTGATCTTACCTGTCATTGGGTGCCATGTGTCTCCTCCCCTCCCCCTCTTTGCCACACTGTCCCCTGTCTTAGGTTGGCCTCTCTTTGAGGACCCTTACCCGTCGTCGGGGCAAAACAGTGGACAGGGGATTGTATCAGGGCCATATCTGGCTCGCAGTGTCATAAGTTGAATTTCCTGGGCCCAACCTGTTAAAGATGCAGGGTCCGATGGTGCAAACAAGTAACACTATTACAAGTGGGCCGGCTATGGCCGATAAAAGAGTTGTTAACCAAGGTGACCAGTCAAACCATTGGCTGAACCAGCTCTCGTCATAATTCTGTCGCCTATCTTCTATTCCCTTTCTCATCCAGATTTTTTGTAATGATCCCTGAGTGATCTGCATAAAAGCAGCACTCCTCCCCCAATGCTCTGCAAATTCCCCCTTGTTCAAAGGTTAGGAGATCCAGTCCTCTCCGATTTTGGAGGACTACTAGTGCTAGGGAGTCTAGGGATTTTTTGAAGTATCTGAGAGTGGTTTCCACTCTATCGAGGTTGACATCAATCTGCATCCTGAGTTCTTGATATTTAGTATTTACCAGGGCCAGAGAGGCACCTCCCAGACCAGTTCCTGCTGCCCCGAGCCCCAGAAGGGAAGTGACCCCAGCACAGTAATGAGTTCCCTCTTTTCCCTGTGGTTACCCTGCCTGGCGGCCATTTCTTCATTAGAATGATATAATACATGGGGCATCACTGCCACCATAGCACAGGTATCGTTGCCCTGTTTACGAACTGCAGTTGCTATGCAGGGCGTGAGGCCTGAATGTTGACATAGCCAATATATTCCCTGTTCTGAGGGTATAACCATTCATCATCATCAGTATCGCCCATAACATTCTGACATCCTTCCCATGGAGAGACTTCTAGGGCAGATGTTATACAAGTGAAATTTGTTCCCCGGAGGGGTAAAGTCAACCCTGTTCCTTTAATATTTTGTTTTTCATTAGACCACCAGGGGCCCCATCTACATTCTGAGGACGTGTTTTTCTTCATAAAATTCCCAGTATATGCTAGGATGATGGCTCGGGACTAAGGCACAGCCAGCATGATTCTGTTAACTCAGGCCTGGTCTCATTCAAGGCTTCATAAGCCATCTCTACTGCTGCTTCCCAGGAGCTAGTTTTGCTCCCAGTTTTACCCTTGTTGTGTCCTTTTCCCTTTCCTTTGCCCTTACATTTTCTCTTAGTGGTGTGAGGTTGGAGGTTGCTATATACTGTTGGTGGTAGACTTGTTATAGTTTTTGTTTTGGAAGGGGTTGGATTTGGGGCATCTGGCCCCACCTGAATCTCATTAGCAATGGGATTCACTTGTCTCCTGATGGAGAACATTATCCATTATCATAACCTTCTTGGTATATTCTAAGGACCCATATCATTCCAACTTCCCAGCTCTTTTCCTTTTTTTCCCTCGTCAGTGAATGTCACCTGAATGGGGTTACATTGTAAGTATTCACAATCTTTTCCCATTATTTTTTCCATCTTAATAGGACCTCTATGTTGGATCCAATATCCAGATCCGGTGGTCTTACACCCCCAAGACTTACAATAAAAATCCCCTGGTCCACCACAGTCAGATATCTGTTGTGCAGTCCATCCACTCCCAGGACACACATATATGGGGTAATCTTGAAACGCTTCTCAATGTCCCTTGTATAGGCAGTGGTCAGTTTTCCAGTAGTCGCTGCCCCAGGTTCCTTAGGCCAAGTCACAAAAGTCAAAGTAAAGTAGCAGCCACCATGTTGATGGCATTGTGTCCTTCATGGTGGAGTTGAGGTCTCGTCCGGTTGCAGGGTCACTTATTATCTATGTCACTCTTTGTGGTTGGTGGGCGTTAGGGTCCTGTGCCTCTGTCACCATTGTTGCCATCCATGTGACCATTAGAAGTCTCAGGAACCATGCCATCTGTGAACAAGAAAAGACATAAGGACTCCTCAAGGGTTTGTAGCCCTTGGATTTAATTATGTTATTGTTCCTTTTCCGAGGAGGTCGGTAGGAACTTTAAGTTCCTTGCTGGTATCCAGATTGGTGCTTCTTCCCCAATAGGATATGTACATCCAAAGCCTCTCCCCATCATGATTAGTGGGTCTGGGCCTTTTCATTGGTGTGTTAAAGGGTCTTTCCATTTGACCTTTACTTGGAGGTTAAGGCTTGCTTGTCCCCAATGTTTTTGGAACCTAGATTCCGTCATGTCCTTGGAAAAATTTAAAATATTTATGGTGAACAAGGCTTGCGCCAGCTGCAGGTGGGGGTTACTCCCCCTTTTTGTTTTTGTAATTGCTCCTTGAGACATTGATGGTTTCTTTCTACAATAGCTTGCCCTTGGGGGTTATAAGGAATTCCAGTAGTGTGTTTAATTCCCCATCTTTCAAGAAAGTTTGCAAGGGTCTTAGAGGTAAAGCAAGGCCCATTGGCTGGAATCTTTGATTGGTTGGGGTGGAACTGTTCTCTCTAAAGGCCACATAGGCTGAGCCAGCTTTCCCTCCATCAGTGAAAATGCATGGTGCATGTGGTATGGGTTCTTTTATAAACAGAGAGGGCATTATAAGCTCTAGGGAGAATTTTTGCAGGAAGGCTGCCCACCTAGAAGGTCCAAAATGAAAATCCAATTTTCCAATGAAGACATCTAAGGAAATAGCTAGGAATGAATGATTGAGAGCCAGCCATTCAACATCTGTCAACCTGTACGGGAGGATGATGTCATGTGGATCTATCCCATAATGTCTCTGTGCCTGAGTTCTTCCCCTTATAATAGCATCTGCCAGCTGATCTGTTTGGGAGTACACTCCAGGTGTACCAGCCATGGATGTATATTTCCATTCCAAAGGAGCCCCCTCCTGGGTGATGACTGCTGTAGCCAGGCTCTGTCCTGTAAGGACCCAAAGGGACAGGGGGCATTCCGTAGAATACCTCCTCAGAGAACAGTGATATAAAGCATTCTGAATGATCTCGAGGACTTTTTGGTGTTCTGGGGTGAGGGAGATTTCCTCCTGAGGACTCCTGTCTCTTAATAGGGTAAATAATGGCACTAAGGTTTCTGTGGGGATGGCTACCCAGGGTTGGAGACAATTGATTTCACCAAGTAAGCTTTGGAGTTGTGTTAGAGTAAGCTGGTTAGGTATTTTTATACTAGGTTTTATGGGACTAACTTGAGAAAGAGAAAGATGAGTAGCCAGCACCTTGAAGGGAGGAACTCATTGAATTTTCTCAGGTGCCACTGTGAATCCTCCTTTAGTTAATGTATGTGATATTGTAGCCAGGAATCCTGGAAGTTTATGAGGGTCCCGGTGGCCAATGATCAGATCATCCATGTAGAGGTACACTAAGGAGTCCCCTTGCGACAGCATGGGGGCCAGGAGGATGGTAAGATATTGCTGACAAAATGCTGAGCTATTGGCCATTCCCTGTGGTAGCACCACCCACTCATATCGGTGTCTGGCTGGGAGTAGTTAAGAGATGGCACTGAGAAAGCAAATTTAGCACAATCCTCAGGGTGAAGGGGGAATGGAAAAAAGCAATCTTTAAGATCAATTACAGCAGGCTGGGGGAATAGCGCAGCAGTTAAAGGCTGAGGATAAGAACCCTGTAAAAAAAAAAAAGATCAATTACAGCTATAGAGAATTCTGTAGGGATCGTAGGGATCCAGGGCATGCCTCGCAAAGGGGTCCCAACCAATTCCATTCTATCATTTACCTTCCTCAAATCTTGGAGCATGTGCCATGCTTCTGAAGCCTTGAGAATGACAAAGACAGGTGTATTCCAGGGACTCATAATAGGGCGGATGTGCCCCAGTTTTAATTGTTCATCCATTAACTGGTGTAGGGCCTCAAGTTTTTGTTGTGTTAGTGGCCACTGCTCCACCCAGACAGGTTTTCCCAGTTTCCATAGTATGGGAGGAACCCGGGGGGTAGCGGCCCCTATGATTGGGGGTAAATTTTTACTTGTCCTTGCTTCTGGGTGTGATCATGAGGGGGGTCGATTAAGGGATCTTCAAAGAAAAGTTTATGATCAGTGGTTAACACTGCATCCATTTTCCCCAACAAATCCTGACCTAATAAATTAGCTGTGAGGTCTTGGACTACCAATGGCCTAATTTTTCCCTGGTCCCCATCCGGGCCCATCCATTTCATGAGGGTGGAGGTTTCCTCATTGTGGGAGTTTCCCCCCACCCCCCGGACCAATGGGCCAGGAACCAAGGGCCAGGTTACTGGGACTTCCTCCTTTCTCAGGACGGTCCTATCAGCCCCCGTGTCAATGAGGCATTGAAACATAATGCCTCTGATGACTGTAGACATTTGGGGGTGCAATTCCTCATAGAGTGGTACTGTCCAATGAGCTCTTATTGGGGCTTTCATTCCCCTCGGGGGAGCACAACCTCCTTGTGATGATGGGGCTGGAGGCTGCCCCTGGCCTAGTTTAAAGGCTTGCCATCAATGTCAAATTTTCATCTACAGTCCTTTTTCCAGTGTAATCCTTTTTGACACCTTGGGCACGGGGTGCGAGGTGGGGGCCGGTCCTTCGCCTCCCTCCTGCCCTCTCCAGGGGTTCTAGAGGGACAATGATGCTTGAAGTGCCCCGGCTGCCCACAGCCAAAGCAAAGCTGGCTACGCTCCAGAGCCCCACCCACCTTGGTCGCTCCTACAGCCTGAGTAAGTGCAGCAGTGAGAACTGAAGTTTGAGCTTGAATCGCCTGTGTGAAGGCCTGAGCTTTATGACTTTGAGTTCCTATGTCTTGGGTTGCAATGATCCATGAGCTCATAGATCTGTCCTTTAATCCTGCACAGGCTAGACGGTGGTCTCCGTTCATCCCCTCCCATATAGTCATCCTGACAAACTGGTCTAAGAGATCTGGGGGGGGGGGTTGCGCTGCATGCTCTTTTCAACTCTGTTGATAAACTCAGGAAGGGTTTCATGTGCCTTTTGTCTCATACCTGCCAGAGGGCTCTCTGAGGGCCCAGCATTAAGCTTGGTCCATGCATCAATGCCACACTGTCTGACCTGGTCCCTGTAGGGGGCCGGTAATGCTGCCTGCTGGGTGGCCATTGTAAACCCGTCCCCTGTGCCAGCCAGCATTCCAAAGGTGACAGGGATGGCGGGGTTTGTCCGAGCGTTTGCCTCCCCCCATAGACAGCATTCCTCCTGGAACAAAGCCGTCCATTTGATAAATAGCGGGCTGGGGAGCACCGCCCTTGACAGGTCTAGCCAGTCTCTGGTAACACACAGGTGGTATGCAATGTCCTGGAGCAGCGTCAACGCCCAGGGTGAATTGGGGCCATCTTCGGCCACTGCTTTTTTAAGTTCCTTAAGATCTTTAGCTTCCCAGGGATACCAATCTAGGGGCCGGTTTCCCCCGAGCGTGAGGTTTACTGGAAAGGCACAAAACGGAGGTCAGAGCAGCGTGAGGTGCCTTGGCTGGGAGTTCCACCCCAAGGGCCATATAGGGTCCCTCAGTGCTTACCCCCCCACCTGCTTGTAAGGGGGTGGTCTCTGCACCCAGATCCCCAGAAGCCTTTCTCTTTTCAACGAACTTATCCCATTCCTTTTCTCCCTCTGCTTCAGAGTCTGCCGCCTCCCCAGCGCTATGGGGTAGGGGGGAGACTCCGGATGGAAAGAAGCTTTCAAAGCTGTAATAGTAGGGTAGAAACCTAGGGGGGATCAATTCCAAAATGCCTGTCTCTCTCTCTTAGCCAGTTTTTCCACACTAGCCCAAGTGTGCCATGAAAAGAGATTTGCCCCTGTAACCCAGAGGGCTAGGGAAACGATTGTCTCCCAAGTATTAAGGGCATTGGTTTCAGTTAGTTCAACCCTGCGAGACTTCAGCATAAGGTTCAAAGCTCTGAGAGCTGGCTCTTTCTTAGCTGACATTGCGTTACCCATCTTGGAGTCTGTATTAGTCAGGGTTCTCTAAAGAAACAGAAGCAACAGGATGAATATATATAACTATATACAATTTATTGATTTGCTCACGTGACGNTGCTCTTCTCAACTCTGTCGATAAACTCGGGAAAGGTTTCATGTGCCTTTTGTCTCATGCCTGCCAGAGGGCTCTCTGACAGTCCAGCGTTAAGCTTGGTCCATGCATCAATGCCACACTGTCTGACCTGGTCCCTGTAGGGGGCCGGTAATGCTGCCTGCTGGGTCCCCGTTATAAACCCGTCCCCTGTGCCAGTCAGCATTCCAAAGGTGACTGGGATGGCGGGGTTTGCCGGAGCATTTGCCTCCCCCCATAGCCGGCATTCCTCCCTAAACAAAGCCGTCCATTTGATAAATAGTGGGCTGGGGAGCACCACCCTTGACAAGTCTAGCCAGTCTCTGGTAACACACAGATGGTATGCAATGTCCTGGAGCAGCGTTAATGCCCAGGGTGAATTGGGGCCATCTTCGGCCACCGCTTTTTTAAGTTCCTTAAGATCTTTAGCCTCCCAGGGATACCAATCCAGGGGCCGGTTCCCCCCGGGCGCGAGGTTTACTGGAAAAGCACAAAACGGAGGCTCATTAGGCTGGGGCGGAGCCTGCGGACTTGGTGCGGTGGGAGGCGCCTCGGCTAGGAGTTTCGCCCTAAGGGCCATATAGGGTCCCTCAGTGCTTAGCCCCTCCGCCTGCTTGTAAGGAGGCGGTCTCTCTGCACCCGGATCCCCCAAAGCCTTTCTTTTGTCAACGAACTTATCCCATTTATTTTCTCCCTCCGCTTCAGAGTCTGCCACCTCCCCCGCACTATCCCACTCGGGAGGAGCGAGAGACTCCAGATGGAAAGAAGCTTTCAAAGCTGTAATAGTAGGGTAGAAAGCTAAGGGGGGATCAATTCCAAAATGCCCGCCTCTCTCTCTAGCCAGCTTTTCCACTCTAGCCCAAGTTTGCCATGAAAAGAGATTCGCACCTGTAACCCAGGGGGCTAGGGAAAAGATCGTCTCCCAAGTATCAAGGGCATTGGTTTCAGTTAGTTCAAGCCCGCGAGACTTCAGCATAAGGTGCAAAGCTCTGAGGGCTGGCTCTTTCTTAGCTGACATTGAGTTACCCATCTTGGGGTCTCACCTGTCCCAGACGTCCCATTGCCTCGGTTGGCGTGGGGGGGGTCCCTTTGGTCGTGGGTTCGAGTGCCCCACGTTGGGCACCAAGGTGCGAGGGTCGCACCGGGGGTCTTAGCCAGCCCTGGACCTGCAGGACTGGCTGGATCGAGGAGGGTCAGGTGTGTCTGCTTGCCCTCTCCATAGCCTCCCTGTCCCAGGAGACAATCAGACGAAGCAGGGAGCCAAGTCAAGCAAGGTCTCATTTATTGTGGGCAACACAGCAATTTATAAAGGCAAAAACCACAAAGATGTTTCCATGGTGCCCAGCGGGCAGCCAATTGTTTCAAAGGGCCAGGTAGCACGCAGGCTGTATGTAATGATTATTCCATAGAACTTAATGGGAGACAGGTACTGATCTCGAGCTGTCCACGAGTAGGGAAGTACCTCTGAGCCTATCAGAATTCCCCTTTTTCTTCCTCCCCTATTCAGTTAGTGGTCATAGTGACCATTGTAGTTACAATGGTTTACATGACTCTTTGGCTGAAGTGTCAGTGAAACTCGAGCCAGGCTTAGAGATTTCCAACAGGCCACATTTTTGGAGAGCCTGTAGGGCCCAACATACTCCTCCTTGCCTTAGATATTCTTGTAGTCAAGATCGTGTATGGCCATGTATTACAGATGCCATTTGGAGGGATTCGGCTTTAACTCAATGCCTGAAGCATAGGACATGTTTTTATCTTTCAAGTGTTATAGAACGTTCTTCTTCCCTCATTCAGCTAGAAAGACTTTTTAGTAAGAGGAAAGAATGAGACAGATTTAGGATACATCATCTGACTCCTATTGACAAGCTCTAGTAGCTAGAGAATGCCATGTATTACAAAGCCATTTACAGTGAATCTGCTTTAACTCATTGACTGAAGCAAAGTGCAAGTTTGTCATTTGAAGGCTGAAAGAACTAATGCACACCCTTATCCTTCCGTATATCCCCCAAGATAGCATGCTGGCTATGAAGAACGAAACAGGCAATGTTGGGATGCATCATCATATACACAATGTTTGACATCAGTACTTAACATTTAGAAGTCAAAGGCATTTGGGATAAAATTCTCAGAAGTGAACACAGTTGAATAAACAATTCGCAAAGTGAATTTGAAACGAGGTCTACTTCCCCTTGCCTGAGAAATGCGTGTAGTCAAGCTCAAGTAGCTAGAGAATGCCATATTGTACAGATGTGATTTACAGACATACTACTGATTCTGCTTGAACTCTTGGCAAAGTATTTGTTTATTTCATTGAAGACTTAAAGAAATGATGCACATTCTTCTGCTACCACAGATTTGAAGTGAGGTCTACCCCTCCTTGCCAGAGAAATACTTGTAGTCAAGATGGAGTACGGCCATATATTACAGACGCCATTTGCAGGGATTCTGCTTTAACTCAATGCCTGAAGCATAGGACATGTTTTATCTTTGAAGTGTTATATGACATTCTTCTTCCCTCATTCAGCTAGAAAGACTTTTTACTAAGAGGAATGAATAAGACAAGTTTAGGATGCATCATCTGACTCCTATTGACAAGCTCTAGAAACCACAGAATGCCATATATTACAAACGCCATTTACAGGGATTCTGCTTTACCTCATTGACAGAAGCAAAGTACAAGTTTAGTTTGCTTAAGGCTGAAAGAACTAAAGCACCTTCTGTATTTTTTTCATAGACAGCACATTTACTAAGAAGAAGGAAAAAGACAATGTTTGCCTGCATGTTCTTACACTTTGACAGCAGTACTTAATTTTTCCAAGTCAAAGACACCTAGGATAAAACTCGAGCATGTGAACTCAGTTGAATAAACAACCATTAGGAGAGTGAAACCATACTGACAGAACAGATTTGCAATGAATTCTATTACTCTTTGCCTGACAAATGCGTGTAGTCAAGCAGGAGTAAGTAGAGAATGCCATGTTATACACATGCCATTTGCAGTGATTGTGCTTTAACTCTTTGACTGAAGCAAACTACTTGTTGATGTACTAGAAGCGTTAAAGCACTAGTGCATGTTCTTTTTCTCCTACAATCAGGTAGAAAGAATTTTACCTAAGAGGAAAGAAATAGAAAAATTTGGGATTCATCTGACTCCTTTTTCAAGCTCTAGTAATTAAGTAACGCGATGTTTTACAGACGCCATTCACAATGAATCTGCATTAATTCATTGACTGAAGCAAAGTGAAAGATGTCATTTGAAGACTGAAAGAAATAATTCACAGCCTTATTCTTCCATACATCTCCCAAGAAGACAATGTTTGGAAGCATCATCTCATACACACTGATTGACAGCAGTACTTCACTCTTAGAAGTCAAAGGCACCCAGTTGAATAATCCATTAGCAAAGTGAAAGTATACTGCTACAACATATTTGAAACGAGGTCTACCTCTCCTTGCCTGAGAAATGCATGTTGTCAAGCTCAAGTAGCTAGAGAACGCCATATTGTTGTGCAGGTGTGATTTACAGTGATTCTGCTTGAACTCTTGGCAAGGTACTTGTTTATTTCATTGAAGCCTTAAAGAAATGATGCACATTCTTCTGCTACAATAGATTTGAAATATGGTTTACTCCTCCTTGCCTTAAAAATTCATGCAGTCAAGATGGTGTACGGCCATGTATTACAAACAACATTTACAGGGATTCTGCTTTAACTCGATGCATGAAGCATAGGACATGCTTTATATTTAAGGTGTTAAAGAATGCTCTTCTTCCCTCGTTCAGCTTGAAAGACTTTTTACCAAGTGGAAAGAATAAGACACATTTAGGATGCATCATCTGACTCCTATTGAGAAGCTCTAGTAACTAGAGAATGTCATGTATAACAAATGCCATTTTCAGGGATTCTGCTTTACCTCACTGACAGAAGCAAAGTACAAGTTTTGTTTGCTTAAAGCAGAAAGAACTAATTCGAGCACAGGCAGGAGGCCTTAAGTCACTCAGGCAGGTACTTTTTGGGGTGGACTGTCTCAGGGGTGGTTGGAAGAGGGTCTGACTCTGAGCCCTCTTTTGGGGGGTTCCCGTCTCCATGGGACCATGCTTTGCCTTTGCAGCGTGACTAGAGGGTCAGGTTTGGGTTTGCTCTGGTCCCTTGGTGGCTTTGTGTGGGCCAGCTCCTGAGGCACAGGTAGGAGGCTGTAACTCACTCGGGCAGGTACCAGGGTGTGGGCTAGGTTAGTGACCCCCCCACCAACGGGAATTGGTGAGAATCTAAGTGGACTTTCTTTTGGAGAACCTTCAGAACAGGAAAGGAAGACTGACTTGGGCTTCCAATATCCAACATATAAACAAAATTGAAAGCCTGAAACCTAGACAAGTCAATACTCCATAAACAAGGAGGAGGAAAGAAAAAAAAAGCATTGGAAGGAAGCAAGTAAAACCATCCACTAGCATAGTGAAAAGACATTTGTGATTTGAACCACAAAAGGGAAACCCACATTCCAGGGACACGACGAAGGGACAACATGGGAAAGGCACAGGATAATCCACACCAGGCTCTACCAAACCTGGAGGAGATAGCTACAATGGGATCCCCTTGGAGGAGACCCAAGGAACAGAGCTTAGAGAAATAATCACAGACCTATGCAGAGAAATTAAAGAAAATAAAGAAGAATTCAGAGAACTAAAGAGAGAGAATGAAAAACTCAAAAAGGACCTAGAGGGATACAATGGCAAAGTTTGGAAAGAACTGAAGGAGCAGATTGACAAACTCCAGAAAGAACTAGAGGGAGAAAAAAAACAAACTCTGAAAGGAAGTAGAAACACTGGAAAAGGAAGCCAACCAACGAAGTAAGGAGCACCAAGAAGAGATGGAGAAGCTCAAAAAGGAAATGGAAATACTAAAGAAAGCACAGGATGAAATGAAAAAGGAATTAGAACACTCATCCAATGAAGAAGAAAGGAAAGGAAAAAGCCTCAGAAGTAGAATGGAGGAAGCAGAACAAAGAATAACAGATCTGGAAGATAACACAGAGCAATTAAAAAGCTCAAATAAAGAATATGAAAATTTTAAAAATACACAAAAGTGGAACAACCAGGAAATATGGGACACTATGAAAAGATCAAACCTCCACATCATAGGAATAGAGGAAGGAGAAGAATCTCAAGAGAATAGTATTGATCAGATCTTCAACACAATAATAGATGAAAATTTCCCCAAACTAAAAATAGACAAACCCATACAAATACAAGAAGCACATAGGACTCCAAATAGACAAGATCAGAAAAGAAACTCCCCACGCCATATCATAGTTAAAATGCTAGATGCCCAAAACAAAGACAAAATTCTGAGGGCTACAAAAGAAAAACAAGTCACATACAAAGGGAAACCCATCAGAATTACAACTGACTTCTCGGCTCAAACCATGAAAGCAAGAAGAACATGGAGCAAAGCATTCCCAGTGTTAAGGGACTATGGATGCCAACCCAGAATACTTTACCCAGCAAAAATGTCGACTATACTTGAAGGAGAGAGAAAAATCTTCCATGACATAAACAAGATGATGGAATACATGTCTGGAAAACCAACTCTTCATAAAATACTTGAAGCAATTCAAAGGGCAGAAGAGAGGAGCAACAATCCTCAAACACCTAGGAAAAGAAACTAACAAAAACATAACCATAGGAGCAAAATCAAAGGCTAGAAGTCCAAATGGATAATAAAGTGAAAGGAAGCAACATCCATCTATCAATTATAACCTTAAATATTAATGGGCTAAACTCCCCAATCAAAAGGCATAGACTGGGAGAATGGATTAGGAAACAAAACCCATCTATATGCTGTCTACAAGAAACCCATCTCAATTTCAAGGATAGACACCAACTTAAGGTGAAGGGATGGAAGAAAGTATTCAAAGCAAATGGTACCAAAAAGAAAGCAGGTGTGGCTATTCTAATATCAGATAAAATATACTTCAAAAGAAAAGAAGTCAAAAGAGACAAAGAGGGACATTACATCTTTATTAAAGGAACAATTGACAATGAAGATCTCACAATCATGAATATATACGCACCAAACACCGGTGAACCAAACTTTATAAAGACAATTCTTCAGTATCTCAAGGCACAGATTAACCCCAGCACACTAATAGTAGGGGACTTCAATACCCCATTAAGTCCCCTAGACAGATCAACAGGACAAAGGATAAACAGAGAGACAACTGAACTAAATGATACAATATACCAAATGGACCTCACAGACACCAAATGGACCTCACAGACATCAATCGAATATTTCACCCAAACACCAGAGAATACACTGGGATAAAACTCTCAGAGTTCAACAGAGTTGAATAAACCATTAACAAAGTGAAAGTATGGTGCTAAAACATATTTGAAATGAGGTCTACTTCCCCTTGCCTGAGAAATGCGTGTAGTCAAGCTCAAGTAGCTAGAGAACGCCATATTGTGCAGATGCGATTTACAGCGATTCTGATTACTCTGCTTGAAATCTTGGCAAAGTACTAGTTTATTTCATTGAAATCTTAAAAAAATGATGCACATTCTTCTGATAGAACACAATTGAAATGAGGTCTATTCCTCCTTCTCTGAGAAATGTGTGTAATGCTCAAGGGCCTAGAGAATGCCATATTGTGCAGATGCAATTTACAGTGATTCTGCTTATTCTGCTTGAAGTCTTGGCAAAGTACTAGTTTATTTCTTTGAAAACTTAAAGAAATGATGCATATTCTTCTGCTACAACACATTTGAAATGAGGTCTACTCCTCCTTGCCTGAGAAATTCGCGTAGTCAAGATGGTGTAGGGCCCTGTTTTACAAAAGCCAATTTCAGGGATTCTCCTTTAACTCAATGCATGAAGCATAGGACATGCTTCATATTTGAGGAGTTCAAAATGTTATTCTTCCCTCATTCACCTAGAACTATTTTTTACCAAGAGAAAAGAATAAGAAAAGTTTGTCCATCCTACCCAAACTAGTGTACAGATTTAATGCAATCCCAATCACTACCCCCAAGAGTTTCTTCACAGGCTTGGAAAAAAAATCCTCAATTTCATTTGGAAAAAGAAAAGACCCTGAATAGCCAAAGCAACCCTGAGCTCAAAGAGTAATACAGGGGGATCGCTCTACCAGACATCAAACTACACTACAGGGCTATAGTCATAAAAACACCCTGGTACTGGCACAAAAACAGAACAGTTGATCAATGGAATAAAACTGAAGATCCAAACCTGAGCTCATACAATTTCAGCCACCTCATATTTGACAAAGGGGCCAAGAGGACATAATGGAGGAAAGACAGCATCTTCAGTAAGTGGTGTTGGCAAAACTGGATCACCACTTGTAGAAGAATGAAATNTTCTTTCTCCTTCATTCTTTCCCTCATTCAGCTAGCTAGAAGGACTGCTTACTAAGAGGAAAGAATGAGACAAATTTAGGGTGCTTCCTCTGACTCCTATTGACAAGTAGAGCAGAGAATGCCATGTTTATAAATGATCATTTTTACAGCGAATGATGCTTTTTTTATTATCTCACTGACAGAAGCAAAGTACAAGTTTAGTTCGCTGTGAAGGGCTGAAAATGAAAATAAGAACTAATGCCCCTCCATATTTTTTTTTTTTTTTTTGTGCCTCAGTTTCCTTAGCTGAAGAAGAAGGAAAAAAAAGAAAATGTTTGGCCTCACCCTGTATATGTTCTTACAACTTTGAACAGCTGTACTTAATTCTCCCAATCCAAAGCACGCTCCCTAGGATAAAACTATCCAGCATTTGATGCAGTTTGAAATAAACAACCATTCGAAAAAGGTGAAACCATTTACTGCCCCCGACAACAGATTTGCAATATGAATTCTACTCCTGCCTGAACAGTGCATGTAGTCAGCTGAGACAAGTAAGTAGACAACACCATACTTGTTTTACAGACGCCATTTCATTGATTCACTTTAACTCTTTGACTGAAAGAAAAAGTCCTGTTCGTTTGAGTTCAGTGTACACTCGAAGCCTGCGCGACGTTAAAGCACAGCACTTAGTGCACATTCTTATTCTACAGTCAGGGTTTAGAAACCAATTTTAACTAAGAGGAAAACGCAAAAAAATAGACAATTGGGATGACACTTGCATTCATCAACTCCTTTTGTTTTTCAAGCTCTAGTAATCTAGGATAATGCCAGTTTTACAGCACCATTTACAGTATGAATGTGCTTTTAACTCATTGACTTGACAGCCTCAAAGTGCAAGTTTGTTTTAAGGCTGAAAGAACTAATGCCAAGACTTATTCTTCCATACATCTTCCATGACAGCATGCTTGCTAAGTAAGAATTTGAAAAATGACCAATGTTGGTGATGCATCATCTCACACCCCACGCTTTGACAGCAGGAATTTAATATAAAGTCAAAGTTTTCAGAATTGAACACAGTTGAATAAACCATGAGATTAGTGAAACTATACTGCTACATTATATTTGAAATGAGGTCTACTTCTCCTTGCCTGATAAATGCGTGTAGTCAAGCTCAAGTAGCTAGAGAATGCCATATTGTGCAGATATATGCGATTACCAGTGATACTGCTGATCTGCTGTTAGAACTCTGGGCAAAACACAGTACTTGTTTATTTCTTTGAAACCTTAAAGAACTAGTGCAAATTCTTCTGGTACACAGATGGAAATATGGTCTCTCTCTACTCCTGGGGTGGTGGCGCACCGGCGGTACGTAGACGAGGGGTAATTTAGCCATCCCTGGACCTGCAGGACTGGGCTGGACCAGGAGGAGTCAGGAGGGGTCGTGTTGTCTGCTCGCACCTCTCCACAACCTTCCTGTGCCAGGAGACAATCAGATGCAGCAGGGAGCCAAGTCAGGGAAGGTCTCATTTATTGTGGGTAACACTACAGTTTATAAAGGCAAAAACCAACCAAAGATGAGTCCATGGGCCAAAGAGGCAGCCAAGTGTTTCAAAGGCAGGGTATTTTAGGCACGCAGGCTGTATGTAAAATGATATATTCCATAGAATTAATTGGAGACAGTAACTTGATCCTCGAGCTGTCCACGAGATAGCGGAATAGTACCTCTGAGCCATCAGATTATTCCCTTTCTCCCTCCCCTTTTCAGGTCTTGGTCATAGTGACCATTGTAGTTACAATGGTTTACATGACTCTTTGGCTGAAGTGTCAGTGAAACTCGGAGCCAGGCTTTAGAAGATTTTCCAACAGGCCACATTTTTAGAGAGCCTGTAGGGCCCAACATCTCCCCTTTTTGTTTTGTATGGGGGGGTAGTCAGCATGGCCCCTGTCTTAAGCTGTCTGTGCTCACTCCTACTAGGCTTACCCGTCATTGGGAGTTAAAGGCAGCTTTTGGCCCAGCCCCTGTCTTAGGTTGCCTAGAGGTAGTCAGATCTTACCTGTCATTGGGTGCCATGTGTTCTCCTCCCCTCCCCCTCTTTGCCACACCGTCCAGTCTTAGGTTGGCCTCTCCTTTAGGACCCTTACCCATCATCGGGGCAAAACAGTGGACAGGGGATTGTATCAGGGCCATATCTGGCTCGCAGTGTCATAAGTTGAATTTCCTGGGCCCAACCTGTTAAAGATGCAGGGTCCGATGGTGCAAACAAGTAACACTATTACAAGTGGGCCGGCTATGGCCGATAAAAGAGTTGTTAACCAAGGCAACCAGTCAAACCATTGGCTGAACAAGCCCTCGTATAATCTGCGCCTATCTTCATATCCCTTTCTCATCCAGATTTTTTGTAATAATCCCCAAGTGATCAGCATAGAAGCAGCACTCCTCCCCCAATGCTCTGCAAATTCCCCTTTGTTAAAGGGTTAGGAGATCCAGTCCTCTCCGATTTTAGAGGACTACTAGTGCTAGGGAATCTAGGGATTTTTTGAAGTATCTGAGAGTGGTTTCCACTCTATAGAGGTTGACATCAATCTGCATCCTGAGTTCTTGATATTTAGTATTTACCGGGGCCAGAGAGGCCCCTCCCAGACCGGTTCTTGCTGCCCCGAGCCCCAGAAGGGAAGTGACCCCAGCGCAGTGATGAATTCCCTCTTTTCCCTGTGGTTACCCTGCCTGGCGGCCATTTCTTCATTAGAATGACATAATACATGGGGCATCACTGCCACCATAGCACAAGTATAGTTGCCCTGTTTAAGAACTGCAGTTGCTATGCAGGGCGTGAGGCCTGAATGTTGACACAGTCAATATATTCCCTATTCTGAGGGTATTAACCATTCATTATCACCAGTTATCGCCATAACATTGTTCTGACATCCTTCCCATGGAGAGACTTCTAGGGCAGATGATATTCAAGCAAAATTTGTTCCCTTGAGGGGTAAGGTCAACCCTTTTCCTTTAATATTTTGTTTTTCATTAGACCACCAGGGGCCCCATCTACATTCTGAGGACATGATTTCTTCATAAAATTCCCAGTATATGCTAGGATGATGGCTCGGAACTAAGGCACAGCCAGCATGACCCTGTTAACTCAGGCCTGGTCTAATTTAGGGCATCATAAGCTATTTTTACTGCCTCTTCCCAGGGGCTAGTTTTGCTCCTAGTTTTACCCTTGTTGTGTCCTTTTCCCTTTCATTTGCCCTTACATTTTCTCTTAGTGGTGTGAGGTTGGAGGTTGCTATATACTGTTGGTGGTAGACTTGTTATAGTTTTTGTTTTGGAAGGGGTTGGATTTGTGGCATCTGGCCCCACCTGAATCTCATTAGCAATGGGATTCACTTGTCTCCTGATGGAAAACATTACTCCATTATCATAACCTTCTTGGTATATTCTAAGGACCCATATCATTCCAACTTCCCACTTCTTTTCCTTTTTTTCCCTCGTCAGTGAATGTCACCTGAATGGGGTTACATTGTAAGTATTCACAATCTTTTCCCATTATTTTTTCCATCTTAATAGGACCTCTATGTTGGATCCAATATCCAGATCCGGTGGTCTTACACCCCCAAGACTTACAATTAAAAATCCCCTGGGTCCACCACAGTCAGATATCTGTTGTGCAGTCCATCCACTCCCAGGACACACATATATAGGGTAATCTTGAAACGGCTTCTCAATGTCCCTTGTATAGGCAGTGGTCAGTTTTCCAGTAGTCGCTGCCCCAGGTTCCTTAGGCCAAGTCACAAAAGTCAAAGTAAAGTAGCAGCCACCATGTTGATGGCATTGCGTCCTTCGTGGTGGAGTTGAGGACTCGTCCCGTTGCAGGGTCACTTATTATCCATGTTACTCTTTGTGGATGGTGGGTGTTAAGGTCCTGTGCCTCTGTCACCATTGTTGCCATCCATGTGACCATTAGAAGTCTCAGGAACCATGCCATCTGTGAACAAGAAAAGACATAAGGACTCCTCAAGGGTTTGTAGCCCTTGGATTTAATTATGTTATTGTTCCTTTTCCGAGGAGGTCAGTAGGAACTTTAAGTTCCTTGCTGGCATCCAGATTGATGCTTCTTCCCCAATAGGATATGTACATCCAAAGCCTCTCCCCATCATGATTAGTGTGGTTCTGGGCCTTTCCATTGGTGTGTTTTAAAGGGTCTTTCCATTTGACCTTTACTTGGAGGTTAAGGCTTGCTTGTTCCCAATGTTTTTTTGGAACCTAGTTTCCGTCATGTCCTTGGAAAAAATTTAAAAAATATTTAGGAACAAAGGCTTGCGCAGCTGGCAGTGGGGGGTTACTCCCCCTTTTTGTTTTGTAATGCTTCCTTGAGACATTGATGGTTTCTTTTTTACAATAGCTTGCCCTTGGGGGTTATAAGGAATTCCTGTAGTGTGTTTAATTCCCCATCTTTCAAGAAAGTTTGCAAGGCGAAAACTCCTACACCCGGCTTAGAGGTGTTAATTTTAAAGCAAGGCCCATTGGCTGGAATCTTTGATTGGTTGGGGTGGAACTGTTATCTCTAAAGGCCACATAGGCTGAACCAGCTTTCCCTCCATCAGTGAAAAATTGCATTGGGTGCATGTGGTATGGGTTATTTTATAAACAGAGAGGGCATTATAAGCCCTAGGAGGAATTTTTACAGGAAGGCTGCCCACCTAGAAGGTCCGAAATGATAATCCAATTTTCCCATGAAGCTTTCCAAGGAAATAGCTAGGCATGAATGCTTGCGTGCCGGCCATTCAACATCTGTCAACCTGTACGGGAGGATGATGTCATGTGGATCTATCCCATAATGTCTCTGTGCCTGAGTTCTTCCCCTTATAATAGCATCTGCCAGCTGATCTGTTTGGGAGTACACTCCAGGTGTACCAGCCATGGATGTATATTTCCATTCCAAAGGAGCCCCCTCCTGGGTGATGACTGCTGTAGCCAGGCTCTGTCCTGTAAGGACCAAAGGGACAGGGGGCATTCCGTAGAATACCTCCTCAGAGAACAGTGATATAAAGCATTCTGAAAGATCTCGAGGATTTTTTGGTGTTCTGGGGTGAAGGAGATTTCCTCCTGAGGACTCCTGTCTCTTAATAGGGTAAATAATGGCACTAAAGTTTCTGTGGTGATGGCTACCCAGGGTTGGAGACAATTGATTTCACCAAGTAAGCTTTGGAGTTGTGTTAGAGTAAGCTGATTAGGTATTTTTATACTAGGTTTTATGGGACTAAATTGAGAGAGAGAGAAAGTATAGTACGCAGCACCTTGAAGGGAGGAACTTGTTGAATTTTCTCAGGTGCCACTGTGAATCCTCCTTTAGTTAATGTATGTGATATTGTAGCCAGGAATCCTGGAAGTTTATGAGGGTCCCGGTGGCCAATGATCAGATCATCCAAGTAGAGGTACACTAAGGAGTCCCCTTGCGACAGCATGGGGGCCAGGACGATGGTAAGATATTGCTGACAAAATGCTGAGCTATTGGCCATTCCCTGTGGTAGCACCACCCACTCATATCGGTAATCCGGCTGGGAATAATTGAGAGACAGCACCGAGAAAGCAAATTTAGCACAATCCTCAGCATGCAAGGGAATGGAAAAAGCAATCTTTAAGATTCAATTACAGCAGGCTGGGGATAGCGCAGCAGTTAAAGGCCGAGGATAAGAACCCCTGTAAAAAAAAAAAAAAAAGATCAATTACAGCTATAGAGAATTCTGTAGGGATCGTAGGGATCCAGGGCATGCCTCGCAAAAGGGTCCCAACCAATTCCATTCTATCATTTACCTTCCTCAAATCTTGGAGCATGTGCCATGCTTCTGAAGCCTTGAGAATGACAAAGACAGGTGTATTCCAGGGACTCATAATAGGGCGGATGTGCCCCAGTTTTAATTGTTCATCCATTAACTGTGTAGGGGCCTCAAGTTTTTTGTGTGTTAGTGCACTCCTCCAACCCAGACAGGTTTTCCCAGTTTCCATAGTATGGGAGGAACCCGGGGGGTAGCGGCCCCTATGATTGGGGGTAAATATTTACTTGTCCTTGCTTCTGGGTGTGATCATGACGGGGGGTCGATTAAGGGATCTTCAAAGAAAAGTTTATGATCAGTGGTTAACACTGCATCCATTTTCCCCAACAAATCCTGACCTAATAAATTAGCTGTGAAGCCTTGGGCTACCAACGGCCTAATTTTTCCCTGGTCCCCATCCCCCATCCGTTTCATGAGGGTGGAGGTTTCCTCATTGTGGGAGTTTCCCCCCACCCCCCGGACCAATGGGCCAGGAACCAAGGGCCAGGTTACTGGGACTTCCTCCTTTCTCAGGACGGTCCTATCAGCCCCCGTGTCAACAAGGCATTGAAACTTAATGCCTCTGATGACTATAGACATTTGGGGGTGCAATTCCTCATAGAGTGGTACTGTCCAATGAGCTCTTATTGGGGCTCTCATTCCTCTTGGAGGACCACGACCTCCTTGTGATGATGGGGCTGGAGGCTGCCCCTGGCCTGGTTTAAAGGTTTGCCATCAATGTCAAATTTTGATCTACAGTCCTTTTTCCAGTGTAATCCTTTTCGACACCTTGGGCATGGGGTGCGAGGTGGGGGCCGGTACTTTGCCTCCTTCTTGCCCTCCCCAGGGGTTCTAGAGGGACAATGATGCTTGAAGTGCCCCGGCTGCCCACAGCCAAAGCAAAGCTGGCTACGCTCCAGAGCCCCACCCACCTTGGTCGCTCCTACAGCCTGAGTAAGTGCAGCAGTGAGAACTGAAGTTTGAGCTTGAATCGCCTGTGTGAAGGCCTGAGCTTTATGACTTTGAGTTCCTATGTCTTGGGTTGCAATGATCCATGAGCTCATAGATCTGTCCTTTAATCCTGAACAGGCTAGACGGTGGTCTCCGTTCATCCCCTCCCATATAGTCATCCAGACAAACTGGTCTAGGAGATTCTGGAGGGGGGTGCATGGGCATTACTTATAGAAGCGACAAGTATATATGCGCTGCATACGATGTTGCTCTTCTCAACTCTGTCGATAAACTCGGGAAAGGTTTCATGTGCCTTTTGTCTCATGCCTGCCAGAGGGCTCTCTGACAGTCCAGCGTTAAGCTTGGTCCATGCATCAAAGCCACACTGTCTGACCTGGTCCCTGCAGGGGGCCGGCAAAGAAACCCCGTGGCATACCTGTCTCCTATGCTGGCCAGCATCCCAAAGGTGAAAGGAATGGGGGGGTGGGGGTTGCCCGAGCATTTGCCTCCCCATGTAGATGGCATTCCTCCCAGAACAAAGCCGACCATTTGATAAATAGTGGGCTGGGGAGCACCACCCTTGACAAGTCTAGCCAGTCTCTGGTAACACACAGATGGTATGCAATGTCCTGGAGCAGCGTTAATGCCCAGGGTGAATTGGGGCCATCTTCGGCCACTGCTTTTTTAAGTTCCTTAAGATCTTTAGCCTCCCAGGGATACCAATCCAGGGGCCGGTTCCCCCCGGGCACGAGGTTTACTGGAAAAGCACAAAACGGAGGCTCATTAGGCTGGGGCGGAGCCTGCGGACTTGGTGCGGTGGGAGGCGCCTCGGCTAGGAGTTTCGCCCTAAGGGCCATATAGGGTCCCTCAGTGCTTAGCCCCTCCGCCTGCTTGTAAAGGAGGCAGTCTCTCTCACCCGGATCCCCCAAAGCCTTTCTCTTTTCAACGAACTTATCCCATTTCTTTTCTCCCTCTGCTTCAGAGTCTGCCACCTCCCCCGCACTATCCCACTCGGGAGGAGCGAGAGACTCCAATGGAAAGGATCTTTCAAAGCTGTAATAGATAGGTAGAAAGCTAAGGGGGGATCAATTCCAAAATGCTCCCCTCTCTCTCTAGCCAGCTTTTCCACTCTAGCCCAAGTTTGCCATGAAAAGAGATTCGCACCTGTAACCCAGGGGGCTAGGGAAAAGATCGTCTCCCAAGTATCAAGGGCATTGGTTTCAGTTAGTTCAAGCCCGCGAGACTTCAGCATAAGGTGCAAAGCTCTGAGGGCTGGCTCTTTCTTAGCTGACATTGAGTTACCCATCTTGGGGTCTCACCTGTCCCAGACATCCAATTTCCTCGATCAGAGTGGGGGTTCCTTTGGTCGTGTTCGAGTGCCCCACGTTGGCACCAAGGTTGCGAGGGTTCGCACCGGGGACGTTCTTAGCCAGTCCCGGACCTGCAGGACTGGCTGGATCGAGGAAGGACAGGTGTGCAGCTTGCCCGTTCCCAGCCTCCCAGTTTCTGGAGACAATCAGACGCAGTGGGCACCCAGGTCAAGCAAGGTCTCATTTATTGTGGACAACACAGCAGTTTATAAAGGCAAAAACCACAAAGATGTTTCCATGGTACCAAGCGGGCAGCCAATTGTATCAAAGGGCCAGGTAGCACGCACACTGTATGTAATGATTACTCCATAGAACTTAATGGGAGACAGGTACTGATCTCGAGCTGTCCACGAGTAGGGAAGTACCTCTGAGCCTATCAGAATGCCCCTTTTTCTTCCTCCCCTATTCAGTTAGTGGTCATAGTGACCATTGTAGTTACAATGGTTTACATGGCTCTTTGGCTGAAGTTATTCAGTAGGAGGGGAACAGTCAGTGAAACTCGAGCAGGCTTAGAGATTTCCAACAGGCCACATTTTTGGAGAGCTTGTAAGGCCCAAACATACTCCTCCTTGCCTTAGATATTCTTGTAGTCAAGATCGTGTATGGCCATTATTACAGATGCCATTTGGAGGGATTCGGCTTTAACTCAATGCCTGAAGCATAGGACATGTTTTTATCTTTCAAGTGTTATAGAACGTTCTTCTTCCCTCATTCAGCTAGAAAGACTTTTTAGTAAGAGGAAAGAATGAGACAAATTTAGGATACTCATCTGACTCCTATTGAGAAGCTCTAGTAACTATAGAATGCCATGTATTACAAAGCCATTTACAGTGAATCTGCTTTAACTCATTGACTGAAGCAAAGTGCAAGTTTGTCATTTGAAGGCATGAAAGAACTAATTGCAACCCTATATCCTTCACGTTATACCCCCAAGATAGCATTGCTGGCTTCATTTAAAGAACGAAACAGGCAATGTTGGGATGCATCATCATATACACAATGTTTGACATCAGTACTTAACATTTAGAAGTCAAAGGCATTTGGGATAAAATTCTCAGAAGTGAACACAGTTGAATAAACCATGAGATTAGTGAAACTATACTGCTACATTATATTTGAAATGAGGTCTACTTCTCCTTGCCTGATAAATGCGTGTAGTCAAGCTCAAGTAGCTAGAGAATGCCATATTGTACAGATGTGATTTACAGACATACTACTGATTCTGCTTGAACTCTTGGCAAAGTATTTGTTTATTTCATTGAAGACTTAAAGAAATGATGCACATTCTTCTGCTACCACAGATTTGAAGTGAGGTCTACCCCTCCTTGCCAGAGAAATACTTGTTTACAAGATTGAGTACAGGCATATATTACAGACGCCATTGCAGGGATCTGCTTTAATCAATGCCTGAATATAGGACAGTTTTTATCTTTGAAGTGTTAAATAACGTTCTTCCCTCATTCAGCTAGAAAGACTTTTTACTAAGAGGAATGAATAAGACAAGTTTAGGATGCATCATCTGACTCCTATTGAGAAGCTCTAGTAACTATAGAATGCCATGTATTACAAACGCAATTTTGAGGGATTCTGCTTTACCTCATTGACAGAAGCAAAGTACAAGCATAGTTCGCTTAAGGCTGAAAGAACTAAAGCACCTTCTGTATTTTTTCATAGAAACAGCACATTTACTAAGAAGAAGGAAAAAGACAATGTTTGCCTGCATGTTCTTACACTTTGACAGCAGTACTTAATTTTTTCCAAGTCAAAGACACCTAGGATAAAACTCGAGCATGTGAACTCAGTTGAATAAACAACCATAGGAGAGTGAAACCATACTAGAAGCAGAACAGTTTGCAATGAATTCTATACTCTGTTTGCCTGACAAATTGGCGTGTAGTCAAGGCAGGAGTATAAGTAGAGGAATGCCATGTATACACATTGCCAGTGCAGTGATTCTGGTTTAACTCTTTGACTGAAGCAAACTACTTGTTGATGTACTAGAAGCGTTAAAGCACTAGTGCATGTTCTTTTTCTCCTACAATCAGGTAGAAAGAATTTTACCTAAGAGGAAAGAAATAGAAAAATTTGGGATTCATCTGACTCCTTTTTCAAGCTCTAGTAATTAAGTAACGCGATGTTTTACAGACGCCATTCACAATGAATCTGCATTAATTCATTGACTGAAGCAAAGTGAAAGATGTCATTTGAAGACTGAAAGAAATAATTCACAGCCTTATTCTTCCATACATCTCCCAAGAAGACAATGTTTGGAAGCATCATCTCACACACACTGTTTGACAGCAATAATTCACTATTAGAATTCAAAGGCACCCAGTTGAATAATCCATTAGCAAAGTGAAAGTATACTGCTACAACATATTTGAAACGAGGTCTACCTCTCCTTGCCTGAGAAATGCATGTTGTCAAGCTCAAGTAGCTAGAGAACGCCATATTGTTGTGCAGGTGTGATTTACAGTGATTCTGCTTGAACTCTTGGCAAAGTACTTGTTTATTTCATTGAAGCCTTAAAGAAATGATGCACATTCTTCTGCTACAATAGATTTGAAACGAGGTCTACTCCTCCTTGCCTAAGAAATTTCATGCAGTCAAGATGGTGTACGGCCATGTATTACAAACAACATTTACAGGGATTCTGCTTTAACTCGATGCATGAAGCATAGGACATGCTTTATATTTAAGGTGTTAAAGAATGCTCTTCTTCCCTCGTTCAGCTTGAAAGACTTTTTACCAAGTGGAAAGAATAAGACACATTTAGGATGCATCATCTGACTCCTATTGAGAAGCTCTAGTAACTAGAGAATGTCATGTATAACAAATGCCATTTTCAGGGATTCTGCTTTACCTCACTGACAGAAGCAAAGTACAAGTTTTGTTTGCTTAAAGCAGAAAGAACTAATTCGAGCACAGGCAGGAGGCCTTAAGTCACTCAGGGCCAGGTACTTTTTGGGTGGACTGTCTCAGGGGTGGTTGGAAGAGGGTCTGACTCTGAGCCCTCTTTTGGGGGGTTCCCGTCTCCATGGGACCATGCTTTGCCTTTGAAGAGTGAACAGAGGGTCATGTTTGGGTTTGCTCGGTCCTCTGTGGTTTTGTGGGGAACAGCTCCTGAGGCACAGGTAGGAGGCTGTAACTCACTCGGGCAGGTACCAGGGGTGGCTTAGTGTTAGTGACCCCCCCCACCAACGGGAATTTGTGAGAATCTAAGTGGACTTTCTTTTGGAGAACCTTCAGAAACAGGGAAAGGAAGCTGGACTGGGCTTCCCAATATCCAACATAATAAAACAAAATTGAAAGCCTGAACCTAGGACAAGTCAATACTCCATAAACAAGGAGGAGGAAAGAAAAAAAAAAGCATTGGAAGAAGACAAGTTTAAAAAACCATACTCCACTAGCATAGTGAAAAGAAATTTGTGATTTGAACCACCAAAAGGAAACCCACATTCCAGGGACCCACGACGAAGGGACAACATGGGAAAGCACAGGATAATCCTGCACCAAGCTCTACCAAACCTGGAGGGAGATAGCTACAATGGCATCCCCCTGAAGGTGACCCAAGGAACAGATCCTAGAGGAATTATTGCAGACCTATGCAGAAATTAAAGAAAAATAAAGAAGAATTCAGAGAACTAAAGAGAGAGAATGAAAAATCTCAAAAAGGACCTACAGGGATACAAGGTCTCTAAACTTTGGAAAGAACTAGAAGGAGCAGATTGAACACCACTCCAGGAAGAAAACTTAGAGGGGAGAAAAAAAACAATACTCTGAAAGGAAGTAGAAACACTGGAAAAGGAAGCCAACCAACGAAAGTAAGGAGCACCAAGAAAAGATGGAGAAGTGCTTCAAAAAGGAAAATGGAAATACTAAAGAAAGCACAGGATGAAATGAAAAAGGGAATTAAACACTCATCCAGATGAAGAAGAAAGGAAAGGGAAAAAGCCTCAGAAGTATGAATGGAGGAAGCCAGAACAAAGAATAACAGATCTGGGAAGATAACACAGAGCAATTAAAAAGCTCCAAATAAAGAATATGAAAATTTTAAAAATACACAAAAGATGGAACAACCAGGAAATATGGGACCACTATGAAAAGATCAAACCTTCCACATCATAGAATAGAGGAAGGAGAAGAATCTCAAGAGAATAGTATTGATCAGAGTCTCAACACAATAATAGATGAAAATTTTCCCCAAACTAAAAATAGACAAACCCATACCAAATACAAGAAGCACATTAGGACTCCAAATAGACAAGATTAGAAACAGAATCTCCCCATGGCATATCATAGCTAAAATGCTAGTATGCCCAAAACAAAGACAAATACTGAAGGCCTAGAAAGGAAAAACAAGTCACATTACAAAGGAACCCATCAGAATTACAAACTGACTTCTCGCCTCCACCATGAAAGCCAAGAAGAACATGGAGCAAAGCATTTCCATCTAGATGCTTAAAGGACATATGATGCCAAACAGGACTTTACAGCAAAAATCGACATGTGGTAATTAGAGGAGAGAGAAAAATCTTCCGTGACATAAACAAGATGTTAGAATACAGTCTGGAAAACCAATCTCCAATAAAATACTTGAAGCAATTCGAAAGGCAGAAAGAGGAAGCAACAATCCTTAAACACCCAGGAAAGAATCTAATTAAAATGTAAGCAAATCAGAGGCTAGAATATCCAAATGGATAACAAAGTGAAATGAGCCGAGCAACATCCATCTTTCAATTATAACCTAAATATTTAATGTCTAAACTCCCCAATCAAAAGGCAATGACTGGCGAGAATGATTAGGAAACAAAACCCATCTATAATGCTGTCTGTAAAGAAACCCATCTCACTTCAAGGATAGACACCAACTTAAGGTGAAGGGATGGAAGAAAGTATTGAAAGCAAATTGGTACCAAAAAGAAAGCAGGTGTGGCTATTTTATATCAGACAAAATATTACTTTCAAAGAAAAGAAAGTTCAAAAGAGACAAAGAGGGACATTACATCTTTATTAAAGGAAAACAATTGACAATGAAGATCTCACAATCATGATATATACGCACCAAACACCGTGTGAACCAAACTTTAAAGACAATTCTTCAGTATTCTCAAGGCCAGATTAACCCCAGCCACACTAATAGTTAGGGACTTCCAATACCCCTTAAGTCCCTAGACAGCATCCAACAGGACCAAAGGATAAACGAGAAAGACAACTGAACTAAATGATAAAATATACCAAAGGACCTCACAGACACCAATTGACCTCACAGACATCAATCGAATATTTCACCCAAAAACACCAGAGAATACACTGGGATAAAACTCTCAGAATTCAACACGAGTTGAATAAACCATTAACAAAGTTAAATATGGTGCTAAAACATGATGTTGAAATCGAGTGTCTACTTCCCTTGACTGAGAAATCTTCTACAAGTCATCGTGTAGTCGAAGCTCAAGTAGCTAGAGAACGCCATTATTGTGCAGATTGCGAATTTACAGCAATCTGCTGATTATCTGGCTTGAAATCTTGGCAAAGTACGTAGTTTATTTCATTGAAATCTTTAAAAAAAATGATGCACATTCTTCTGATAGAACACAATTGAAATGAGGTCTATTCCTCCTTCTCTGAGAAATGTGTGTAATGCTCAAGGGCCTAGAGAATGCCATATTGTGCAGATGCAATTTACAGCGATTCTGCTTATTCTGCTTGATCTTGGCAAAGTACTTAGTTATTTCATTTGAAGTACTTAAAGAAATGATGCATATTCTTCTGCTACCACACATTTGAAATGAGGTCTACTCCTCCTTGCCTGAGAAATTCGCGTAGTCAAGATGGTGTAGGGCCCTGTTTTACAAAAGCCAATTTCAGGGATTCTCCTTTAACTCAATGCATGAAGCATAGGACATGCTTCATATTTGAGGAGTTCAAAATGTTATTCTTCCCTCATTCACCTAGAACTATTTTTTACCAAGAGGAAAAGAATAAGAAAAAGTTTGTCATCCTACCCAAAACTAGTGTACAGATTTTAATGCAATCCCAATCCAATACCCCAAGAGTTTCTTCACAGGGCTTTGCGAAAAAAAAATCCTCAATTTCATTTGGAAAAGAAAAGACCCCTTGAATAGCCAAAGCAACCCTGAGAGCAAAGAGTATACAGGGGACTCTCTACCAGACATCAAAATACACTACCCAGGGCTATATAGTCATAAAACCACCCTGTACTGGCCACAAAAACAGACCAGTTGACCAATGAATTAAAAACTGAAGATCCAAAACTGAGCTCATCAAATTTCAGCCACCTCATATTTTGACAAAAGGGCCCAAGAGGACATAATGAGGAGAGACAGCATCTTCAGTAAGTGGTGTTGGGCAAACTGGATCACCACTTGTTAGAAGAATGAAATTAAACCCTTACCTCTCGCCCTTGCACAAAGTCAACTCCAGATGGATCAAAGACCTCAACGTGGAAACCTCAAACTCTGAAGGTGATAGAAGAGAAAACTTGGCAGAGACTACAAGGACATGAGGCATAGGAAAAGACTTTCCTAATCAGACAGCAAGACTGCCACAAGAATTAAGGTCGGACAATTGACAAATGGAGCCTCATAAAACTCAAAAGCTTCTGTGTTCCTCAAAGAAACAATTCAAGGAAGTGAAGAGAAAACCAAGAGTGGGAGAAACCTTCACTGCAGATACATCTGACAAAGCCATTAATTTCAAGAGTATAAAGGCTACTCAAAAAACAAAGAAGAAAGAAAACAAATGAGATCACTCCAAAAAGATGGAGAAAGATCTGAATAGAGGACTTCACAGAAGAGGAGATTAGAGGGCTGGCCGAGGAGAAACATCTTAAAAAGTTGTCAACGTCGCTAATAATAAGGAAATGCAAATTAAAACCACTTGAGATGATTCATCTTACTCCAATAAGGACGGCGTGAGGATCAAGAAAACGATGATACCAAGTGCTGGAGAGGTTGTGGGGAAAGGGGAACACTCATCCATTGCTGGTGGGAATGTAAACTTGTACAGCCACTATGGAAAGCAGTGTGGAGAACCCTTAGAAGACTCAAAATGAGCCTTCCATTTGACCCAGTCATACCACTCCTGGGTATATACCCACAAGACACATCTTACTGCAAAGATACATGCACAGCTATGTTTATTGCAGCTCTGTTCACAATAGCAAAAAGCTGGAACCAGCCCAGGTGCCCCTCAACTGACGAGTGGATAGAGAAAATGTGGTACATGTATACAATGGAGTTCTATGCAGCAGTAAAGAGGGACAACATCATGAACTTTGCAGGTAAATGGATGGAGCTAGAAGACATTATGTTAAGTGAAGTAACACAGTCCCAGAAAAACAAACTACAAATGGTGTCCCTCATATGTGGATGCTAGCGCTAATAACCCAGTTATAAATATTTCTCATGGAGAGGGATGCATATTAAAAGAACAACAACAGAAAGACTGCATCAGAAAACTGACCATAATGGTGAATTGGGAAGGGTGGGAGGGGTGGGAGAGAGACATGGGTGTATATTTGATTAATGCATATTTAATTGACAAGTATCCAGTTTTGCCCAGACACTGTCTACAGGTTACATGGTGTTTTAGGACTTAGTAAAAGTAAATATATGTATATTAAACAATATTGGTTTAAAGGCTCTGATAAAATGGTAATGCATCTGAGTTAAATGGAGATATAAATTGCTGTTGTCCGCATTTGTTTTACATAAAATCTGTATAACAATAACTTTGGGATTGCCACATACAAATGTTCTCTATAATTTTTCTGTTGTACAGTATCACCTTGTAGCATTCTCTTTCACCTACAAGATGATTTAACGTAAAAATTAAATTTGCTTCCCAAGTTAATCACATACAGTCACCCAAAACAGCATGGGTGAATTTGATGAAATCTGTGCCTTGATTCCACCCTATAGGTATGTATCATACAACTGCCTTCTGGAGACTCATGGGTCAAAAAACAAAAACCTAAAAAAGGGGGGGGGGAATACACATAGATATGAAAACTTTTTGTCAAAAACATTGCAATTCAAACCTTAAAACTAACTATGGGAAAAGATTTGTATGTTCCAACAGGTCAAAATATCACCAACTTAATGGCTGAGAAGGAAAAGATACAGCTTTGCATTGAGTAGGATGTACCAGAAAGTGCCAACAGAAAGGTTGGCCCATCTGAACATTGAAAGGAAGAAAAGCCTCAGATTGCTACAAACATCAAACCCCTCTATGGATCCTACTTGTAACTATTTATAATGAGTCCTAACAAAACTTACCTTCTAGGTGCCGCAAAGGTTTTAATAAGAGAGACTTTCTTACATCCCTTCCAGAGAACAAGGAGAAATATGATAATGATGAGGTCCTTCTCCAACTGTAAATTGGAGACAACTATTATAGAGGTAATCTCTTATAAAACTGGTAAAACTGCCTTCTTTAATTGACTAGTAGACATAGGAACTGTGAAAAGGATTATTCTCTATTCAGAACTAAATTTAATACTAAAGTCTCCTTAAGCTATGCACTTAAGCAAAATATATTAATACAGGAGCTCTGACATCAGCAATGGATTATTCTACCAAGGAGATGTTGGCCAGGGGATCCAAGACCCCACAAAAGGTAAAGGCTCCTTGCCTCTAAACTGGGATACCTGCAAGAAGAGAGGCGATAAGGCCCTGCTGTCAAAGACCTGACGTTAACATGGGAAAGATTTATTGAAACCACACATGTAAGTGTACAGATGGTCTCTGGAATACCAGAGAGTGTAACCAAAGGCCACTAAACCAATAAAGCAAATATAGGTCTCCTTGAGTCAAGCAAGACTCTTCCATCAGCACCAGCTACACCTCACCTGCCTGGAAATACTGTGCAGCAGAGGCAGCCATATGCCTGCATATCCCAAATCTAATTGGCTATTAGCTCTCTCCTTGGAGGAATAAACCACGGTTGATGCCACAAGCTTACATCTTCTAATGGTTAGGAGATGTTATAAGCCATAGTAAGACCCTGTCATATTTATCAGAATAAAAGGTAATTCATGGATTAACATACCATCCAAATATCTGTGTCTATACCAAAGTAATCTACCATGACAATTAGTACTGTTTAAATACCTATATATCTAATTACTTGTGCTTCATTAGTAGGATAGAAAGGTTATTCCTGGACAAACTGTCAGCCCATGAAAGGAAACAGCCAGAATTGACCAGAGTCCAAGACAACAGCTCCAGAGAAAGTAGACTGTTTTGCTTCTCATCCACCTGTGCCCCTTTTCTAAGCCTAGGGAACAATCTGGGGAAGAGGGGGCTTGGTAGAATGTAAGGGCTGTGATTGGGGTGAATGGTGAAACTACAGAAATATAGCCTGGACACTCATTTGATCAACTTGATTGAACATACAAGCCCCCCCCCTGCTGGATGGTGGGACCCATGGGCTGCATGGGTTTGGGCACAACTGCTTGCAAATTGGTTTTACATGAAGGATGCTTGTACTTGTAAATTATCACTTATTGCTTAAAAATGAAAAAAAAACTGAGAGATAGATGCAGGACAGTTATGGCAGAATGCATGATCTGGGATGGGGTGGGGTGGGGAGAAGGGAAAGGGAAATATACCTGAAATGAATTGGAAAATGATGTATGAAATACATAAAGCATGAATAAAAAAATAAAAATAAAATAAAAAGAAATTTGTGTAGTCAAGATGCTGTACGGCCATGTATTACAGATGCCATTTATAGGGATTCTGCTTTAACTCCATGCATGAAGCATAGGACATGTTTTATCTTTGAGGTGTTAAAGAATGCTCTTCTTCCCTGATTCAGGTGGAAAGAATTTTAGCCAAGAGGAAAGAATAAAACACGTTTAGGATGCATCATCTGACTCCTATTGAGAAGCTCTAGTATCTAGATAACGCAATGTATTACAAACACCATTTTTAGGGATTTTGCTTTACCTCACTGACAGAAGCAAAGTACAAGTTTAGCTCACTTAAGGGTGAAATAACTAAAGCACCTTTTTCTTCCGGATTTCTTCCAAATTAGCATGTTTACTAAGAAGAAGGAAAAAGACAATGTTTCCATGCATCTTCTTCCCCTTTAGACATTTGTACTTAATTCTTCCAAGTCAAAGTAGAGAACACCATGATTTACAGATGCCATTTGCAGCGATTGTGCTTTAACTCTTTGACTGAAGCGAAGTACTTGTTCATGTAGTGGAAGCATTAAAGCAAGAGTGCATGTTTTTTTTTTTTTTTCCCACACTCAGGTAGAAAGAATTTTTACTAAGAGGAAAATAAATAGACAAATCTGGGATTCATCATCTGACTCCTTTTTCAAGCTCTAGTAATTAGGTAATGCCATGTTTTAAGATGCCATTTACAGTGAATCTGCTTTAATTCATTTACTGATGCAAAGTGAAGGTTGTCATTTGAAGGCTAAGAGAACTAATGCACCACCTTATTCTTCCATACATCTCCTGACATAGCTTGCTTGCTTAGAAGATCGAAAGAAACAATGTTTGGATGCATCACCTCACACACAGTGTTTTACAGCACTACTTAACTATTAGAAGTCAAAGGCACCTGAGATACAACTCTCAGAATTCAACAGAGTTGAATAAACCATTAGCAAAGTTAAAGTATACTGCTACAACAGATTTGAAACAAGGTCTATTTCTACTTGCCTGAAAAATGTGTGTAGTCAAGCTCAAGTATCAAGAGAACACCATATTTTGCAGATGTGATTTACAGAGATTCTGCTGATTCTGCTTGAACTCTTTGCAAAGTACTTGTTTATTTCATTGAAGCCTTAAAGAAATGATGCACATTCTTCTGCTCCAACAGATTTGAAATAAGGTTTTCTCCTCCTGGCCTTAGAAATTAGTGCATCTTCTTACCCTTTAGACATTTGTACTTAATTCTTCCAAGTCAAAGGCACCTAGGATACAGCCTGAGCATCTCAACGCAGTTGAATAAACAACCATCTGAAAGTGAAACCATACTGCCACAACAGATTTGCAATGAATTCTATTACTCTTTGCTTGACAAATGCGTGTAGTGAAGCTGGAGTAAGTAGAGAATGTCATGTTTTACAGATGCCATTTTCAGCGATTGTGCTTTAACTCTTTGACTGAAGCAAAGTACTTGTTCATGTAGTGGAAGCATTAAAACAATAGGGCATGCTATTTTTTCCCACACTCAGGTAGAAAGAATTTTAATTAAGAGGAAAGAAATAGAAAAATCCATGTTTTAAGACGCCATTTACAGTGAATCTGCTTTAATTCATTTACAGATGCAAAGTGCAAGTTTGTCATTTGAAGGAGGAACGAAATATCACACAGCCTTATTCTTCCATACATCTTCCAAGATAACATGCTTGCAAAGAAGAATGAAAAAATAATATTTGGATGCATCATCTCACACACAATGTTTGACAGCAGTACTTAACAATTAGAAGTCAAAGTCTCCTTAGATACAACTCTCAGAATGCAACAGAGATGAATAATCCATTAGCAAAGTGAAAGTATACTGCTACAACATATTTGAAATGAGGTCTACTTCTCCTTGCCTGAGAAATGCTCAAGTAACTAGAGAAGGCCATATTGTGTAGATGCAATTTACAGTGTTTCTGCTGATTCTGCTTGAACTCTTGGCAAAGTGCTTGTTTATTTTATTGATGCCTTAAAGAAATGATGCACATTCTTCTGCTACAACAGATTTGAAATGAGGTCTATTCCTCCTTGCCTGAGAAATTGGCATAGTCAAGATGGTGTACGGCCATGTATTACAGACACCAATTGCAGGGATTCTGTTTTAACTCAATGCCTGAAGCAAAGGACATGGTTTATCTTTGAAGTGTTAAAGAACGTTCTTCTTCCCTCATTCACCTTAAAGACTTTTTACCAAGATGAAAGAATAAGACAAGTTTAGGATGCATAATCTGACTCTTATTGAGAAGCTCTAGTAACTATAGAATGCCATGTATTACAAACGCAATTTTGAGGGATTCTGCTTTACCTCACTGACAGAAGCAAAGTACAAGTTTAGTTCGCTTAAGGCTGAAAGAACTGAAGCACCTTCTTCCATATTTCTTCCTAGATAGCAGGTTTACTAAGAAGAAGGAAAAAGACAATGTTTCTTACCCTTTAGACAGCTGTATTTAATTCTTCCAAGTCAAAGGCACCTAGGATACAACTTCAGCATCTCAACGCAGTTGAATAAACAACCATCTGAAAGTGAAACCATATTGCCACAACAGATTTGCAATGAATTCTATTACTCTTTGCCTGACAAATGCGTGTAGTGAAGCTGGAGTAAGTAGAGAATGCCATGATTTACAGACGCCATTTTCAGCGATTGTACTTTAACTCTTTGACTGAAGCAAAGTACTTGTTCATGTACTGGAAGTGTTAAAGCACTAGTGCACGTTCTTTTTTCCTACACTCAGGTAGAAAGAATTTTAACCAAGAAGAAATAGACAAATTTGGGATTCCTCATTTGACTCCTTTTTCAAGCTCTAGTAATTAGATAATGCCATGATTTACAGACGCCATTTTCAGCGATTGTACTTTAACTCTTTGACTGAAGCAAAGTACTTGTTCATGTACTGGAAGTGTTAAAGCACTAGTGCACGTTCTTTTTTCCTACACTCAGGTAGAAAGAATTTTAACCAAGAAGAAATAGACAAATTTGGGATTCCTCATTTGACTCCTTTTTCAAGCTCTAGTAATTAGGTAATGCCATGTTTTACAGACAACATTTACGGTGAATCTGCTTTGTCTCATTGACTGAAGCAATGTGAAGGTTGTCATTTGAAGGCTGAAAGAACTAATGCACAGCTTTATTCTTCAATACATCTCCCGAGATAGCATGCTTGCTACGAAGAACGAAAAAAACATTTTGGGTACATCATCTCACACACAGTGTTTGACAGCAGTACTTAAATATTAGAAGTCAAAGGCACCTGAGATACAACTCTCAGAATTCAACACAGTTGAATAAACCATTAGCAACGTGAAAGTATACTGCTACAACAGATTTGAAACGTGGTCTACTTCTCCTTGCCCGAGAAATGCCTGTAGTCACGCTCAAGTAGCTAAAGAATGCCATATTGTGCAGATGAGATTTAGAGAGATTCTGCTTGAACTCTTGGCTAAGTAGTTGTTTATTTCATTGAAGTCTTAAAGACATGATGCACATTCTTCTGCTACAACAGATTTGAAATGCAGTCTAGTCCTCCTTGCCTGAGAAATTTTTGCAGTCAAGATGGTGCACGACCATGTATTACAGATGCCATTTGCAGGGATTCTGTTTTAACTCAATACCTGAAGCATAGGACGTGTTTTATCTTTGACGTGTTAAAGAACTCTCTTCTTCCCTCATTCAGCTAGGAAGACTTTTTACTAAGAAAAAAGAATAAGACAAGTTTAGGATGCATCATCTGACTCCTATTGAGAAGCTCTAGTAACTAGAGAATGCCATGTATTACATATGCCATTTTCAGGGATTCTGCTTTACCTCACTGACAGAAGCAAAGCACAAGTTTCGTTTGCTTAAGGCTGAAAGAACTAATGCACCTTCTTTTTCCGTATTTCTTCCTAGATTAAACGTTTACCAAGAGGAAGAAGATGACAATGTTTCCATGCATCATCTTACACTTTAGACAGCTGTACTTAATTCTTCCACGTCAAAGGCACCTAGGATAAAACCTTAGGAAAGTGAAACCATACTGCCACAACAGATTTGCAAATTATTCTACTACTCCTTGCCTGACAAATGCGTGTAGTCAAGCTGGACTAAGTAGTGAACGCCATGTTTTACAGACCCCATTTGCAGGGATCATGCTTCAACTCTTTGACTGAAGGAAAGTAATTTTCATATACTGGAGGTTTTAAAGCACTACTGCACTTTTTTTTCCTACACTTAGGTAGAAAGAATTGTACCTAAGAGCAAAGAAATGGACAAATTTTGGGTCCATCATCTGACTCCTTTTTCAAGCTCTAGTAATTAGATAACACCTTTTTTTTACAGACGCTCTTTACATTGTATCTGCTTTAACTCATTGATTGAAACAAAGTGCAAGTTTGTAATTTGATGGCTTAAAGAACTAATGCACAGCTTTATTCTTCCATACATCCCCCAAGAAGACAATGTTTGGAAGCATCACCTTACACACACAGTTTGACAGCAGTACTTCACTATTAGAAGTCAAAGGCACCCAGTTGAATAAATCATTAGCAAAGCCTTATTCTTCAATACATCTCCGGAGATACAATGCTTTCTAAGAAGAACGAAAAAAACAATGTTTGGATGCATCATCTCACACACAATGTTTGACATCAGTACTTAACTATTAGAAGTCAAAGGCACCTGGGATAAAACTCTCAGAATTCAACACAGTTGACTAAACCATTAGCAAACTGAAAGTATACCGCTACAACAGATTTGAAACGACGTCTACGTCTCCTTTCCTGAGAAATGCGTGTAGTCAAGCTCAAGTAGCTAGAGAATGCCATATTGAGAAGATGAGATTTACAGCGATTCTGCTTGAACTCTTGGCAAAGTACTTGTTTATTTCATTGAAGCCTTAAAGAAATGACACAAATTCTTCTGCTACAACAGATTTGAAATGAGGTCTCCTCCTCCTTGCCTGAGAAATTTGCATAGTCAAGATGGTGTAAGGCCATGTATTACTGACGCCAATTGCAGGGATTCTGTTTTAATTCAATGCCTGAATTGTTTTATCTTTGAAGTGTTAAAGAACATTCTTCTTCCCTCATTCAGCTTAAAGACTTCTTACTAAGAGGAAAGAATAAGAGAAATTTAGGATGCATCATCTGACTCCTATTGAGAAGCTCTAGTAACTAGAGAATTCCATGTATTATAAACGACATTTCCTGGTATTCTGCTTTACCTCTGATAGAAGCAAAGCACAAGTTTAGTTTGCTTAAGGCTGAAAGAACTAATGCACCTTCTTCTTCTGTATTTCTTCCTAGAAAGCATGTTTACTAAGAGGAAGGAAAATGACAATGTTTGCATACATCATCTTACACTTTAGACAGCTGTCCTTAATTCTTCCAAGTCAAAGGCACCTAGGATAAAACCTGAGCATCTATGTTGGCAGCCTGTCACACTGCTAACAGTGTGGCTCTATGTCGCACCTTAAAGATGGCGCCGACTTCCTGAGATGGCTAGAGAACAACAACTAGCCACCTTTTCCGCATGTAGCCACCTCTTCCACACTAGGGCAAAACTGCGCATGACTACTGCTCTCTAAATTCACGCCTTTAACATGCAAATGAGGCATCGAGTCAGCGCACCTATCCAGAGCATGCACGAACCCTCTGGACTGCTATATAAGCAGTGCCTCTTCCCCATTTCGGGGTCCTTCTCACAAGAGAGCTGTACACAATAAAGTTTGCTGCAGAAGAATCCTGTTGTCCGCGTGAAGTTCTTGCCGGCGAGACTGCTGCGCGCGACAAGTGGTGCCGAAGACCCGGGCCCGGGAACTTGCCATCGCTGGCGCCGAGAGGACCCTTCGCTTTCGAAGAGGATTCAGAACTGCGCTCAGGAAGTATTTTTTAAGGTTAGTTCTGAGAGATATGCTTTTCTCTAACGATCTAGAGGGATTCCAAGCTTGCCTAATCATTTTATTGGCTGTTGTAATTGTCCTTGTAATGTTGTTTCTTGAACACAAAGGCTGCATCGCCCCTAGGATGGGTAATACACACTCCCTAGTTACCGCCCTTCAAGCGGTTTTAAGAGGAAGGCAGTTGAAGGTCTCTACTAAGACCCTTAATACCTTCGTTCAGGAAATAGATCGGTGTGCCCCTTGGTTTGTTTCCACGGGATCGCTTACTCTCCCTAGTTGGGACAAACTTAAGGGTGATTTGGACAGGGAACAACGTTCAGGTAAATTAAAAGCTGGCACCATTCCTATATGGAAGCTTGTCAGATCCTGTCTACAGGATCAAAACTGTCAAGAAGAAATTAGGGAAGGTCAGCAGGCCCTTGAGGACCTCCAGGAAAGCATGTCAGAAACAGAACGGGGTGAAAAGTTAAGTGCACATATAAAAAGGGAAGTCTCCAAAGATGCTAGCAATAAAAAAGAAAAGGGTAACAAGGATACTTTATACCCGTTTAAAGACTTGCAAGCTTTAACATTAACTGATTCAGAGTCTAATGAGGAACTGTCACCATCCGAGGAGGACGATTTAGAGGAGGAAGCGGCCCGGTATAAAAATGAACACTTTCAGTCTGCCCGGAGGCGGGACAGGTTAAAACTGAAAGTAAACGAGCCCCGCAGCTCACCCACCCTTGTGCCTTCTGCTCCTCCGCCTTATGCACCTGGGAAATGTTCCACCTCTTTTTGCTCCCTGGAGGTGCGGCATGCCATGAGACAGATGTTCCCAGTCATTGAGACTGATGATGGTGGTCGGGGCCACCGTGCCGTAGAGCACAAACAAGTTAAAGAGTTAGCGGAGTCTGTCCGCGCTTATGGGGTTAATGCCAATTTTACTGTATCACAAGTAGAACGCCTGGCCAGTATTGCCATGACACCAACAGACTGGCAGTATGTTGCAAAAGCTTGCCTCCTAACAATGGGGCAATATCTGGAATGGAAAGCACTCTGGCATGATGCCTGCCAGGCACAAGCCCGCTCTAATGCTACAGCTGGAGGCGAGGCGGCCCGATGGACATTTGAAATGCTTACCGGTCAGGGAGAGCACGCCGCTGATCAGACCAACTTCCCCCTTGCTGTTTACACCCAAATAGCTACTGCAGCGCTGCGTGCCTGGAAAGCACTGACTAACAAAGGGGAAGTCTCGGGCAATTTAACAAAGATAATTCAAGGCCCGAATGAGCCCTTTTCTGATTTTGTCGCCAGACTGCTGGAAGCTGCGGGAAGAATCCTTGGAGATCAGGAACAAGCAATGCCCCTTATAGAACAGCTTATTTTTGAACAATGTACTAAAGAATGCAGAGCAGCCATCATCCCCCGTAGGACAAAAGGTCTACAATCATGGTTAAGGACATGCAGGGAGATAGGAGGGCCCCTCACCAATGCTGGACTAGCTGCAGCCATTTTACAGGGACAGAAACAAGCTAGACCCACCAAATTTGGCCCTGTCTGCTTCCAATGTGGGAAGCCAGGCCATTTGAAAAAGGAATGTACCTCCCAAGGCAACATAAGGGTACCTGGACTTTGCCCTAGATGTAAGAAAGGTAAACACTGGGCAAATGAATGCCGCTCAATAAAAGATATCAAAGGGCGCCCTCTTGAGGATCCAAAAAACGAGATGCGGGGCCCTCGTCTCCAGGGCCCTCGAACATATGGGGACCACCACACTCGCATTCATTGGACACAATCGCCTGTGAACACCCACGGAGAGCCACCTCGGGCTCCGCAGGACTGGACCTCCGTTCCACCGCCAGAATAGTCCTAACCCCACAGATGGGAATATACCCTGTCCCCTCTGACTTTCATGGTCCGTTGCCACAAGACACCGTGGGCTTGATATTAGGTCGCTCTTCTATAACATTCAAAGGCCTCATAGTCCACCCTGGGGTTATTGATCAGGATTATACAGGCGAACTTAAAATCATGTGTTCCTCTCCCAGAGGTCTTTTTTCTATTTCATCTGGAGATCGTATTGCTCAGCTCCTTGTTCTCCCTAGTTGTCATAAATTATTCCCCTCCCATAAGAAAGACAGAGGGAATGAAGGGTTTGGTTCTACTGGTACCGATTCGGCTTATTTAATAGCTAGCCTTGATACCAGGCCTACATTACAATTAATGGTTGAAGGAAAAAGATTTGAAGGCCTCTTAGATACTGGAGCCGATAAGAGCATAATAGCTGCTCAATGGTGGCCAACTGCTTGGCCCGTGACTCAATCTGCACACTCTTTACAAGGATTGGGGTATGAGTCTTCACCCTCCATTAGTTCTAAGACCCTAATGTGGAGGGCACCAGAAGGACAACAGGGGAAATTTACCCCCTACGTCCTCCCGTTGCCTATTAATCTTTGGGGGAGAGATGTTATGAAACAATTAGGACTAAAACTTGTGAATGAATACTCTGCCCCTGCCCAAAACATAATGACAAAAATGGGATATCTCCCTGGAAAAGGCCTGGGAAAATTTAATCAAGGAATAGTTGAGCCAATATCTGCTAAACAAAAATTAGATAGACATGGCCTGGGTTTTTCCTAACGGCCATTGAGGGCTTACTGCCCATACCTTGGCTTACAGAGGAGGCGGTATGGGTTCCTCAATGGCCTTTGTCCTCTGAAAAACTTGCCGCAGCCCATCAACTGGTACAAGAACAGTTAGAGCTTGAACATATAGAGCCTTCCAATTCTCCTTGGAACACCCCAATTTTTGTTATAAAAAAGAGATCAGGAAAATGGAGACTGCTTCATGATCTCTGTGCAATTAATGCCCAAATGAAAATTTTTGGCCCTCTTCAGCACGGGCTTCCCCTCCCGTCAGCTCTTCCAAGTGATTGGCAAACACTTATAGTTGATATCAAAGATTGTTTCTTTTCCATCCCTTTATGTCCTCAGGACAGAGAAAGATTTGCATTTACCCTGCCCACCATTAATCATATGGGACCGGACAAGCGATACCAGTGGAAGGTCCTACCCCAGGGCATGGCTAATAGCCCCACTATGTGCCAGTTGTTTGTTCAACAAGCCCTTGAACCAGTCCAAGAACAATTTCATTCTCTAATAATCATCCATTACATGGATGATATTCTCCTATGTGGTAAAAATCAAGCAGAAGTTTATGATGCATTCGATGTCCTGGTCAAATCACTAAGAAACCATGGACTCGTAATTGCCCCGGAAAAGGTCCAAAGTACCCAAGTGGGACAATTTCTAGGAACTATTATCTGTCCAAAATTCATAAAACCCCAAAAAATTGAAATTCGAAGAGATCATCTTCATACACTTAATGATTTTCAGAAATTGATGGGAGACATTAATTGGTTGCGCCCCTTTCTTAAATTATCAACAACCGAATTGAAACCACTGTTTGATATCCTGGAGGGGGACTCACATCTTACATCACCCCGCACCATGACCCCAGAAGCTTTGACCACCCTAAAAAGGGTAGAACAAGTACTAAGTGAAGCTCAATTACTCAGAATAGTACAATCCCAGCCTTTTCATTTATGTGTGTTACAGACTGCTAAATTACCCACCGCAGTCCTATGGCAACACGGCCCACTCCTATGGATCCACCCTAATGCATCTCCAGCCAAAACCATTGAATGGTATCCTGCCGCAGTAGCTAAACTGGCTCTAAAAGGACTTAAAGCGGCGGTTACTCACTTTGGCTCACAGCCTCAAAAACTCATTACCCCCTACACCACAGAACAACTTCAGGTACTGGCAGCAACAAATGACTATTGGGCTATTCTTGTTACAGCCTTTCAGGGACAGTTTGATAACCATTATCCCAAACACCCGATATTAAACTTCGCTCAAAGCCAGCCCTTAATCTTCCCCCGGGTTACTAGGACCCAACCAATACCTGAGGGAGCTGTAGTCTACACTGATGGTTCTAAGAGTGGAACAGGAGCGTATGTGCATGAAGGAAAAACTACCACTATACAATTTGATCACACCTCTCCACAATTAACAGAATGTCAAGTAGTATTGGAAGTATTAAAAAATTTTCCTGGGCCTCTTAATATTGTCTCAGACTCTAGTTATGTGGTAAATGCTGTCAACTCCCTAGAAACCGTGGGAATGATTAAAATGTCCAGCACAGTTGCCTCTATTTTCCAGGAAATTCAAAATGAACTTTTGTCTCGATCCTCTCCTATATATATTACACACATTCGAGCTCATTCAGGACTACCAGGCCCCATGGCAAAGGGCAACCAACAAGCCGACCGTGCCACTAGGATTGGCGCCTTTGTTATAATCAGCCCCCTGGAGGCGGCTGCCAAATTCCATTCTCAATTTCATGTGACATCTGAAACTTTGCGAAGACGCTTCTCATTAACTCGCAGTGAAGCTCGCAACATTGTCCTACAATGCCATAATTGTGCTGAGTTTTTGCCTACCCCCCATGTGGGTATCAATCCGCGAGGATTACGCCCTCTCCAAATTTGGCAGATGGATGTGACACACGTCACCTCCTTTGGTAGATTAAAGTACCTACATGTCTCTGTAGACACATGTTCTGGCATTATTTTTGCTAGCCCCCTCTCTGGGGAGAAAACAACACAGGTCATTCAACATTGCTTGGAAGCCTGGAGTGCTTGGGGCCTACCACAAATACTAAAAACAGACAATGGCCCGGCATATACAGCAACCAAATTCAAACAGTTTTGTCAGCAGATGGGAGTTACCCACATCACTGGATTACCCTATAATCCACAAGGACAAGGTATTGTGGAACGTGCACATCACACCCTCAAAACTTATATTATTAAACAAAAAGAGGGATTGGAGAACGTTCCCCTGACACCAAAAACAATTGTCTCAGTGACATTATTTACTCTAAATTTTTTAAATTTGGATGCTCAAGGCCGCTCTGCAGCCGAGCGTCACAATTCCTGGCCCACAACACAAAAGGAATTAGTAAAATGGAAAGATGTCATATCTGGAAAGTGGAAAGGCCCGGATCCTATTTTAATAAGATCCAGGGGAGCTATTTGTGTTTTTCCACAGGAAGAAGAAAATCCAATTTGGGTGCCTGAGCGATTAACAAGAAAAATAAAAGAACATGAAAAGACCAGTGATCCAGTTGCTGGTGATTCTCATGATCAGCCTCTGGATGACTCAGGCGGAGCCACGATGGGGGATCCTGTCAGTGTTCCCAAGACCAATGCCAATTCGTCATGATAGTAACTGGAGTGGTGAATTTGACAGCTTGATGAACCAGCTTCGTATGGCCATCGTTACTGTGAATTCTACCAGAATGGACACCTCCCTTGCTGAAGGACTGGCTTCCTGGATTTCCACCGCTGTTTCACACTTCAAAGAATGGGCTGGGGTGGCGGGATTTGGCTTACTCTTAGGTGGAGGGATTCTACTTATGCTCTGGATAATGTGTAGGCTCCGTGCCCAACATCGGCGCGATAAGGTGGTCATTGCACAGGCCCTTGCAGCTTTGGAAGCAGGTTCCTCCGCTAACATCTGGCTTAGTATACTGGAGAAGTAGTCAATGACGGGTAAGACCTACTGCATGTATTTCCAACCTAAGACAGGGGGCAAATCAGCACTCATAACGGTGGAAGCTCGTAGGACGCTTCGCAGTTTTTACCGCTGAGGCTGTCATCGGTGGGGGTTCATGGGACGCTATGGACCCTAACCGGTTGACGAGCTGTTTGTTATCCCAATGACGGGTAAGGTATACCTCTGCAGTGGCAACCTAAGACAGACATTCTCCCAGCCATATAATAGAAAAGGGGGAACTGTTGGCAGCCTGTCACACTGCTAACAGTGTGGCTCTACGTCGCGCCTTAAAGATGGCGCCGACTTCCTGAGATGGCTAGAGAACAACAACTAGCCACCTTTTCCGCATGTAGCCACCTCTTCCGCACTAGGGCAAAACTGCGCATGACTACTGCTCTCTAAATTCGCGCCTTTAACATGCAAATGAGGCATCGAGTCAGCGCACCTATCCAGAGCATGCACGAACCCTCTGGACTGCTATATAAGCAGTGCCTCTTCCCCATTTCGGGGTCCTTCTCACAAGAGAGCTGTACACAATAAAGTTTGCTGCAGAAGAATCCTGTTGTCCGCGTGAAGTTCTTGCCGGCGAGACTGCTGCGCGTGACACATCTAAACGCAGTTGAATAAGCAACCATTAGGAAAGTGAAACCATACTGCCACAACAGATTTGCAATGAATTCTACTACTCCTTGCCTGAAATATGCATGTAGTCAAGCTGGAGTAAGTAGAGAACTGCATGTTTTACTGATGCCATTTGTAGCGATTGTGCTTTATATTTGACTGAAGCAATGTAATTTTTCATGTACTGGATGCTTTAAAGCACTACTGCACTATTTCTCCCACACTCAGGTAGAAAGAATTTTTTCTAAGAGGAAAGAAATAGACAAATTTAGGGTGCATCATCTGACTCCTTTTTCAAGCTCTAAGTAATTAGATAACGCCATATATGACAGACGCTATTTACAGTGTATCTGCTTTAACTCATTGACTGAAGCAAAGTGCAATTTTGTCATTTGAAGGCTGAAGGAACTAACGCACAGCCTTATACTTCCGCTCATCCCCCATGAAGACAATGTTTGGAAGCATCATCTCACACACACTGTTTGACAGCAATAATTCACTATTAGAATTCAAAGGCACCCAGTTGAATAATCAATTAGCAAAGTGATAGTATACTGCTACAACAGATTTAAAAGGAGGTCTACTTCTCCTTGCCTGAGAAATGTGTGTAGTCAAGCTCAAGCAGCTAGAGAAAGCTATATTGCGCAGATGCAATTTACAGCAATTCTACTGATTCTGCTTGAACTCTTGGCAAAGTACTTGTTTATTTCATTGAAGCCTTAAAGAAATGATGCACATTCTTCTGCTACAACAAATTTGTAATATGGTCTACTCCTCCTTGCCTTAGAAATTCGTGTAGTCAAGATGGTGTACAGCCATGTATTACAGACGCCATTTGCAGGGATTCTGCTTTAACTCAATGCATGAAGCATAGGACATGTTTTATCTTAGAGGTGTGAAAGAACATTCTTCTTCCCTCATTCAGCTTAAAGATGTTTTACTAAGAGGAAATAAGACAAGTTTAGGATGTATCATCTGACTCCCATTGAGAAGCTCTAGTATCTAGAGAATGCCATGTATTACAAAAGCCATTTACTGGGATTCTGCTTTACCTCACTGACAGAAGCAATGTAAAAGATTAGTTCTCTTAAGGCTGAAAGAACTAATGCACCTTCTTCATGTGTATTTCTTCCTAGATAGGACATTTACTAAGAGGAAGGAAAATGGCAATGTTTGCATGCATCGTCTTACACTTTAGACAGCTGTACTTAATTCTTCCAAGTCAAAGGCACCTAGGATAAAACTTGAGCATGTCAACGAAGATGAATAAACAACCATTCGGAAAGTGAAACCATACTGCCACAACAGATTTGCAATGAAATCTACTACTCCTTGCCTGAACAATGCGTGTAGTCAAGCTGGAGTAATTAGAGACTGCCATGTTTTACAGACACCATTTGAAGAGATTGTGCTTTAATTCTCTGACTGAAGCAAAGTACTTGCTCACGTACTGGAAGCGTTAAAGCACTAGAGCACATTATTTTTTCCTACACTGAGGTACAAAGAATTTTACCTAAGAGGAAAGAAATAGACAAATTTGGTATTCATCATCTGACTCCTTTTTCAAGCTCTAGTAATTAGGTAATACCATGTTTTACAGACGCCATTTACAGTGATTCTGCTTTAACTCATTGACTAAAGCAAAGTGCAAGTTTGTCATTTGAAGGCTGAAAGAACTAATGCAGTCTTATTCTTCCATACATCTCCCTAGATAGTATGATGCAAAGAAGAAGGAAAAAAAAATGTTTGGATGTATCATCTCACACACAATATTTGACAGCAGTACTTAACAATTAGAAGTCAGAGGCACCTGGAATAAAACTCTCAGAATTCAAGAGAGTTGAATAAACCATTAGCAAAATGAAAGTATACTGCTACAACAGATTTGAAACGAGGTCTACTTCTCCTTGACTGAGAAATGCGTGTAGTGAAGCTCAAGTAGCTAGAGAACGCCATATTGTGCAGATGCAATTTATAGCTGATTCTGCTTGAACTCTTGGCAAAGTACTTGTTTATTTCATTGAAGCCTTAAAGAAATGATGCACTTATTCTGGTATAACAGATTTGAAATATGGTCTACTCCTCCTTGCCTTAGATATTCTTGTAGTCAAGATGGCATATGGCCATGTATTACAGACGCCATTTGCAGGGATTCTGCTTTAACTCAAAGCATGATATATAGGACATGTTTTATCTTTGAGGTGTTAAAGAACATTCTTCATTCAGCTAGAAAGACTTTTTACCAAGAGGAAGGAATAAGACACGTTTAGGATGCATCATCTGACTCCTATTGAGAAGCTCTAGTAACTAGAGAATGCCATGTACTACAAACACCATTTTCAGGGAGTCTGCTTTACCTCACTGACAGAAGCAAAGTACAAGTTTAGTTCACTTAAGGCTGAAAGAACTAATGCACCTTCTTCTTCCGTATTTCTTCCTAGACAGCACGTTTACTAAGAAGAAGGAAAAAGAAAATGTTTCTGTGCATCTTCTTACACTTTAGACAGCTGTAATTAATTCTTCCAACTCAAAGGCACCTAGTGTGAAACCTGAGCATCTCAACGCAATTGAATAAACAACCATTAGGAATGTGAAACCATACTGCCCCAACAGATTTTCAGTTAATTCTACTACTCCTTGCCTGACAAATGCGTGTAGTCAAGCTGGAGTAAGTAGAGAACGCCATGTTTTACAGACGCCATTTTCAGTGATTGTGCTTTAACTCTTTGACTGAAGCAAAGTACTTGTTCATGTAATGGAAGTGTTAAAGCACTAGTGCACGTTCTTTTTTCCTACACTCAGGTAGAAATAATTTTAACTAAGATTAAAGAATTAGACAAATTTGGGATTCATCATCTGATTCCTTTTTTGAGCTCTAGTAATTAGATAATGCCATGTTTTATGGACACCATTTACAGTGAATCTGCTTTAACTGTGACTGAAGCAAAGTGCAAGTTTTTCATTTGAATGCTGAAAGAACTAATACACAGCCTTAATCTTCCATACATCTCCAGTGATTGCATGCTTGCTAAGAAGAATGAAAAAAACAATGTTTGGATGCATCATCTCACACACAATGTTTGACAGCAGCACTTAACTATTAGAAGTCAAAGGAAACTGGGATAAAACTCTCAGAATTCAACAGAGTTGAATAAACCATTAGCAAAGTGAAAGTATACTGCTACAACAGATTTGAAATGAAGTCTGCTTTTCCTTGCCTGATGAATTCGTGTAGTCAAGCTCAAGTACCTAGAGATAGCCATATTTTGCCGATGCAATTTACAGCAATTCTGCTGATTCTGCTTGAAATCTTGGCAAGGTACTTGTTTATTTCATTGAAGCCTTAAAGAAATGATGCACATTCTTCTGCTACAACAGATTTGAAATGAGGTCTACTCCTCCTTGCTTGAGAAATTCTTGTAGTCAAGATGGTGTATGGCCATGTATTACAGACGCCATTTTCAGGGATTCTATTTTAACTCAATGCCTGAAGCATAGGACATGTTTTATCTTTGACGTATTAAAGAACGTTCTTCTTCCCTCATTCAGCTGGAAAGACTTTTTACCAAGAGGAAAGAATAAGACAAGTTAAGGACGCATCATCTGATTCCTACTGAGAAGCTCTAGTAACTAGAGAATGCCATGTATTACAAAGGCCATTTACTGGTGTGGGAAAAGTTAGGATGGGTAGCATTCCTAAGCCAGTGGTATCCCCTTGCCCACACCCATGGGGTGGAGTGTAGTGATGAAAAGATTTAGGATTTGGCCCTGAGAATTGAGTCATGATGGATATTTAAGCAGACATGTTGGAATAAAATCTCTCTCTGCATTTGAACCTCAACCTGCATACACATTAGTGTTCTTTCCTGCATGCATCTTCCACATGGGTCGTCCTAGGATTAAGTGGGCCCGCCACAAATCTCAGCAGCATCCCCACAATTGGTGTCTGAACTTGGGGCAGAAGGAAACCTTGACAACTTATGTATGCATACCCCTAAGTGTTGCCTTTTTCTTCTCTTTGTTCTCTCTCTCCTGATATCTATCTGTTGTGGTGTACCTGCCTTTCCTGCTGGTTTCAGTGGATGGGACAGTGGTCTGAGGTCATGTGGCTTCATACACGTGGAGGAGAGCAGCCTGGCTCTGATTTGGTTCAGAGGGAGCACCCAATGCCTTCCAGGCATGTGCCTCCTGGCATGGTCACTCCTGCAGGCTATAAAAGCCAGTGACCTCAAGGCTGAATTTAATATTAACACTTAGCAACCATGCTTGCTCTTGAAATCATTTTTCATAATCCTACAGGTCTGAAAAACTTTCTGGTCTTAAATTGTGGAATGACTCCTGCTGTGAGGAACCAGCTCCTCAAGTTTGGTTCCAGTCTTAACTTGTTCATATGTAAATTTTCTCCTGGTAGCTCTCCTAGACCTGAGCCCACTTCTTTCTGTTGCAAATTAAGGCCTTTCACAGAACCGCCCTCCTCCAAGAGCAGCCTCTTCCAGGTAATTTCAAGCCTTGGCCATTTTTCTCTTAAATTTTTTATACAAAATCTGTTTTTGGACAAAAGTGTGTTACTTTCTTGTCTTCTTGTGAATTTTCTCTAAATCTAACTCTTCTTACCTAAAACCTGCCTGCTATATGTAGATCCAAGGTTGGGATTTAGCTAACAGTAATTCAAATCCATTTCAGCATGCTTAACTGAAAGTGTAATATTTTTACTTAACCCCTGGGTACCTTAGATATCCTTTGAGTAAATATATGTGTACAGTTAAAATTAATTGGTTGATTTAATTTTATCTTGCTCTTTTTAAAATGTGTTTCACCTTAAAAATCTCTTCTCACAGAATTCTTGATCAGACCTGGTCTGAGCTCTGGCCTGGCACCATAAGCCTGCCTGCTGTGCATGCATACCAGCTGCCTCACTGAACACATGATATCTAAATCATGCCCTTTAAATTTTGATTCTAGGTAATTCTTTTGATTTCAGCATTTTGGAAACAAAATAGAGGGATTTCTAGCAGAATTTACAGGCCTTGGAGTTCTAACAAAACAAACTTGCTCTGATAAATTGTCTTTTTTAAGGACCATTGGTAAAAGTCTCTTTAACAATATGAATTGATATTTTGGTTCAATTTAAATGAGAAATTTTTTTTTAATTTTTTTAAATTAATTTTATTTATTTCTGTATGTGTATGAATGTACTGTCTGCATGCAAGTCTGTGCACCCGTGTCGTGACTATAAACAAAAACAGATTCAATTCATAAAAAAATGTTTGTTTTATACCCCTTAGTGTTAACAATTTTTAATTGGATTTATAGTATGCATATTATTCAGTTTAATAATAGATCGTTGTTAATTTTTATTAGTAATTGTTATTGATAGTTGTTATTAGATATAATTATTAATAACAATTGATAGAAATTCAGTCTAATGGTAAATTGTTCATTGCTGTTGGCTATTAATATTGACAATTATTCATAATAATTATTAATGATTGTTGTGACTAATAATGGTTAATAATAATTATTGATAATTAATAATAATTAATAATGGTCATAATTGCTATTATTCTTGTGATTATGGATAATTATTATTATTCTTCCAAAGTCCTTAATAATAAGACAAGATGGATTGGTCCAAGACTACAAACAACTTTGGCCTATCTACTTTTGGGAATCCTCAATCTTTAGATTTGTAAATAGCATAGGGACAGTAAGGCTTAGCAGAGGGACAGCTTAGGAGTAGTTAACCAGAAGAGACAGGATAGAGAAAGAATAGGAGTGAACTTTAGAGATAGTTCATTAAAGGCAAATGGTTGGAAATGGTCCTAAGAGGTGGCATATGGATCTCAGCTGTTTCATGTATTACTAACACATTTATACTAATTATGTAAAAATAACTCTATAACAAATTATAAAGATTTCATATTTCTCACTGAACATAAAACAATAATGTGGCTTTCTTCTCTTACAGGTCAACCTAACAAACCTTTCTTTATTATGTATGTATGTATGTATGTGCGTGCACACGTGTGTATGGATGTGTGTACTTGTGTTCTAAGAATGTTTTAATGTTAACAGCCATGATGCCAGTAAAAATATTGCCTCTGAGTTGAAACATGGCCCTTCCTTCTCAAGACGGAAATTTATATTAAACAGCCAAAACATAATTCAAATTCAACAAAGGTTATGGGTTATCTATTAAAAATTTTAAAATAATGGATCTNTGCGTGCACACGTGTGTATGGATGTTTGTACTTGTGTTCTAAGAATGTTTTAATGTTAACAGCCATGATGCCAGTAAAAATATTGCCTCTGAGTTGAAACATGGCCCTTCCTTCTCAAGACGGAAATTTATATTAAACAGCCAAAACATATTCAAATTCAACAAAGGTTATGGGTTATCTTATTAAAAATTTTAAATAATGGATCTGCACTGCCACTTACTGGTTATGCTCTTTCAACATCTAAAACAAAGTTGCAACCAGATTTCATTGCATTAAAGTGTTAATAAGTTTTTGGGGCATTTGAAAAAAATAAATAAAAGTATAAAATTAAAAAAATTAAAAAAAAAGTTAATTCCCATTAACATCATCACGGAATTCCGTCGGCCATTTTTTATAAGATTTCATTGTATTATTTTCTTTGTTTTAATTTAATTTTTATTTTGTATGCTTGGTGCATTTCATACATCATTTTCCAATTCAGATCAGGGCATATTCCCTTTTCCCTTCCCCCCTACCCCTCCCCATCCCAGATCCATGCATTCTGCCATAACTGTCCTGCATCTTTCTCTCAGTTTTTTTTCATTTTAGCTATAAGTGATAATCCATGAGTACAAGATCCTTCGTGCAAAAACCAATCTGCAGGCTATTGTGCCAAAACCCCCACAAGCCCCACCATCCAGTGGGGGGTGACAGGTTGTTTGTCAATCAAGTTGATCAATGAGTGTCCAGACTACTTTGCTGTAGTTTCAACATTCCAACCCCAATCGCAGCCCTTACATTGCTACCATCCCCTCTTCCGCAGATTGTTCCCTAGCTTAGAAAAGGGGCCAGGTGGGTAAGAGGTAAAACAGTCCACTCTCTCTGGAAGCTGTTGACTTGGACTCTGGTCAATTTCTGGCTGTTTCCTTTCATGGGCTGACAGTTTGTCCAGAATAACCTTTCGATCCTTACTAATGAAGGCAACAAGGCAATTAGATATATAGGTATTTAAGCAGCACTAATAGTTATGGAGGTTACTTAGCATAGACACATGTTTTGATGAAATGTTAACCATGAATTACATTTCCCCTGTTAAATATGACAGGTCTTACTTGTGGCTTATAACATCTCCTAACATGTAGAGGATGTAAGCTTGTGGCCTTAGCCATGGGTTATTCCTCCAAGGAGAGAGCCAATAGCCAATTAGATTTGGGATATACAGGCACATGGCTGCCTCTGCTTGCACAGTATTTCCAGGCAGGTGAGGTGTAGCTTGGTCTGACGGTGGAGTCTTGCTTGACTCAGGGAGAACCGTATTTGCTTTATTGTTTAGTGGCCCTTTGTAAACACTCTCTGGCATTCCAGAGGCCATCTACGTACACTTGCATGTGCGGTCTCAATACATCCTTCCCATGATTACGTTAAGGTCTTCGGCAGCAGGGTCTTATCGCCTCTCCCCTGCAGGTTACCCAACTTAGGGCAAGGAGCCCTTACCTTTGTGTTGGCCTTGGATCCCCTGGCCAATGTTCCCCCTGGTAGAACATCCATTGCTGATGTCAGAGCCTCCTGCATTAATATACTTTGCCTAAGTGCATAGCCCAAAGACTTTAGTATTTATTTTGGTTCTGAACAGAGAGTAATCCTTTTCACAGTTCTTAATTCTATTAAGTCAATTAAAGAAGGTATTTTTACCGGTTATAAGAGATTACCTCTATAATACTGTCTCCAATTTACAGTTGAGAACGACCTCATCATCGTCAATTTCTCCTTGTTCTATGTTGGGGGGAAGGCAGAAAGTCTCTCATATCAAAACCTTTGTGGCACCGAGAAGGTATAAGTTTCATTAGGACTGCATTATAAATAGTTGTTACATGTAGGTCCACAGAGGGGTTCGATGTTATGGCAATCTGAGGCTTTTCTTCCTTTCAATTGTTCAGAGGGTCAACCTTTCAGTTGCCACTTTTTGGTACAATTCCTACTCAATGCAAAGCTGTATCTTTCTTTCTCAGCCGTTTTAAGTTGGTGACATTTTGTCCTGTTGGCAAACAAATTCTTCCCATAGTTAGTTTTAAGATTTGAATTGCAAGGTTTTTACGAAAAGGTTTCATGTCTGATGTATTCCCCCCCCCTTTTTTTAACCCATGAGTCTCCAGAAGACAGTGATTATACATAAACTATTAGGGTGGAATCAAGGCAGATTTCATCAAACTCACCCATGTTGTTTTGGGTGATATATATGATTAACTTGGGAAGCAAACCTAATTTTTACATTAATCATCTTAAAGAGAATGCTACAAGGTGATACTGTACAACAGAGAAATTATAGAGACATTTGTATGTGCCAATCCCAAAGTTATTGCTTACAGATTTTATGTAAAAACAAATGTGGAACCAGCGAATTATATCTCCATTTAACTCAGATGGCATTACCGTTTTATCAGAGTCTGTAAACAATGTGTTTAATTATACACATATTTACTTTTACTAAAGTCCTAAAACTCCATGTATCCTGTAGACAGGTCTAGGTGGAAACTGGGTACTTGCTTAACTCACGTCAATTAAATATGCCTTAATCGGAATATACACCCGTGTCCTCTCCCACCCATCCCCCCTTCCCAATTCACCATTTTTCAGTCCATTTTCTGATCAGTCTTTCTGTTGTTGTTCTTTACTATGCATCCCTCTTTCATAGAAATATTTATATCTGGGTTGTTGGTACTAGCATCCACATATGAGGGACACCATTATTCTTGTTTTCTGGGACTGTGTTACTTTCACTTTAACATAATTGTCTTCCAGCTCGCATCCATACTTGCACAAGTTCATTGATGTGTCCCTCTTTACCAGCTGCCCATAGAACTCCATTGTATACATACCACATTTTCTCTATTCCACCGTCTGTTGACACCTGGGCTGGTGTCCACTTTTTGCTATTTAGTGAACAGAGCTGCAATAAACATAGCTGTGCATTATCTTTGCAGTAAGTTGTGTCTTGTGGGTATATACCCAGGGTGGTATGACTGGGTCAAGTGGAAGCTCATTTTGAGTCTTCTAAGGTTCTCCACACTGCTTTCCATAGTGGGTTATACAAGTTTACATTCCCACAGAGCAGTGGTTGAGTGTTCCCCTTTCCCCGCAACTTCTCCAGCACTTGGTATCATTCATGTTTCCTGATCCTAGCCAGTCTTATTGGGAGTAAGGTGATATCGCAAAGTGGTTTAATTTGCATCTTAATTATCAGAGATGTTGAACACTTCTTATGATGTTTCTCGGCCATCTCTAATCCTCTTCTGTGAAGTCTCTATTCAGATCTTTGCTCCATCTTTTTGAGCGATTCATTTGTTTCTTTCTTCTTTGTTTTTGAGTAGTTTGTATACTCTGGAAATTAATGCTTTGTCAGATGTATCTGCTTGAAAGTTTCCTCCCACTCTGTGGGTTTCTCCTCACTTCCTATTTGCTTCCTTTGATGTACAGAAGCTTTTGAGTTTAATGAGGTCCATTTGTCAATTGTCGATCTTATTTCTTGTGCAGCTGCTGTCTGATTTAGGAAGTCTTTTCCTACACCTATGTCTTTGTAGTCTGCTGCCAAGTTCTTCTATCACCTCCAGAGTTTGGGTTTCACGTTGAGGTCTTTGGTCCATCTGGAGTTGACCTTTGTACAAGGTGAGAGGTAGGGGTTTAATTTCATTCTTCTGCAAGTGGTGATCCAGTTTTCCCAACACCACTTGCTGAAGGTGCTGTCTTTCCTCCATTTGGTTCTTCTTGGCCCCCTTGTCAAATATGAGGTGGCTGAAATTGTATGAGCTCAGGTTTGGATCTTCAGTTTTATTCCATTGGTCAACTGGTCTGTTTTTGTGCCAGTACCAGGCTGTTTTTATGACTATAGCCCTGTAGTATAGTTTGATGTCTGGTATAGCGATCCCCCCTGTATTGCTCTTTTCACTCAGGGTTGCTTTGGCTATTCAGGGTCTTTTGTTTTTCCAAATGAAATTGATGATTTTTTTTAAAATTTTTGCGTGCATACAGGGTAAGACAAGCCTGCATTTCATTCAGATGACCACTGGGTAGCTGTTGTTGAGGCCTGCATTTCATTTGGGTGACTAGTTGGTTTTGAAAAATGCTCCCTTTGTAGACCACCAACCTGGGAAGCTGGTATGAAATTCCTGTCCTGGACTTGGGCAGGTGGAAAGTTATGGCCAAGAGTGGGAAACGTGTCTCGTTGTCCCAGGCTAAGGACCTGAGAAGTAAGTTACCTCTCGGGTCGGGTCACAGGAGTGACCAACTGACCTCTATGCAATGGGGCAGTTCCCCACACTGTCCACAAAGTGGGCACTGTGTCCCCCTTCCCTTAGCAGGACTGCACTGCACCTGTTCTTGACAAAGGAAGCTTTCTAGAAGCTCCCACAAAAACAAACAAACAAAAATAAATAAAAAAAAAAATCAAGATGGTAATGATGGTAACAACTTCTCATGGGGCATATCTAGCCAGTCTTTAATTAACTAATGGCCATAAGAACTGTAAAAGAATTTTATTAAGAGCTAGATATTGAAAAATCTTTAAAGCAGGTTTTCATGCCAGGCCTGGAGAAGGCCAAGAGCTTGGAGGAAGATAGTTATTAAAATCCACTTTGTAAGGTTTGAAGTTTAAAATGGTATACTTAAAAATAACATATTTATATATAGAGGTATTTCAGTAGAGATTTATGCAGAAATACAAATAAACCATATAAGTTAATGGACTAGATTTCTTTGAAGTCATAGTCTAGTCATATAGTTTTAAAGAACAAAGTATATGTTGGGTAAAATTTATTTGGCAGGTGTTCAACTTTATCCAAACTTTGTCTACATACTATAGGATATTTTAAGACTTAGTAAAAATGTTTAGATTATTAAAGTTGGTTGGTTTTAGTAGAAATGGTAATCATTTGAACTAATCGGGAATATAAAATGTTAATTGTTTTATTTATAATTCATATTGAATTTCCAACAATAACTTTGGGGTTAAGGTACACAAATGGTCTCTATATTTTTCTGTGTTATACAGTATCACCTTATAATATTTTTCCTTTACTTGTAGGACAATTTAAAGAAATTAAGTTTAAGTTCACTCCCCAAATAAGTAGCATACAGTCAATGAAAAACTGTTTGGGTAAATTTGATGAAAACTTACACCTTGGTTCCTGTTTATGGGTATGTGTAATACAACTTAGGCATCTATAGGTCAAAACATAAAAATTTAAAAAACAAAAAGAGGGAGGCGGTATAATATTCCTTCTGTATTCTGAACCTTTTGATAAATTTTCAATTTTGAGGTCTTGAAACTAACAATGGGAGGAGATTTGTATGTTCCCACAGGTAAAAACACCAATCTAAATGCCTGAAAATGTACAACTTTTGGCTGGGAAATGCCAGCAGAGAGGCTGACCCATCTGAACATTAAAGAAAAAGGAAACTCAGATTGCCTGAGTCACAGACACTGAGCATCTCTCTGAATTCTATTTGGGATAACTGTTTATAATGTGCCCTAATGAAGTTTACTTTCCAGATGCTGAGAAACCTTCCTACCTCTTCCTTTTATAGGAAAAAGAAAAACATGATGGTAATGAAGTCATTCCCTAGCTGTATATTAGAGCCAAGTGTTATAGTGGTAATTTTTTTATAAAACAGGTATATCTACCTTCTTTAATTGACTGATAGATATAGGAATTGTGAAAGGATAATTCTCTATTTAGAGCTAAATATAATAGTAAAGTCTTTATAAGCTGTGTAATTAAGCAAAATATATTAATACAGGAGAGCAATGGATTATTCTGCCAAGGAGATGTTGGCTAGGGGATCCAAGCACCCAAAACTATAAAGGTTTTTGCCTAGAAAAGGGGATATCTGCAAGGAAAAAAGGCGGTAAGACCCTGTTGTCGAAGACCTGGTGTAAGTATGAAAAAATGTTTTGAAACATCACTTGCTAATGTACAGTTGGCCTTTGAAATGCCAGAGAGCGTTACCAAAGGCCACTGAAGCAATAAAGCAAAATATTGGTCTCTTTGTGTCAAGCAAGACTCCTCTGTCAGTATCAGCTACACCTCAACTGCTTGGAGATACTGTGCAACAGTGGCAGCCATGTGTCTATATATATCCCAAATCTAATTGGCTATTAGCTCTCTCCTTAGAGGAATAACTCACAGTGGATGCCACAAGCTTATGTCCTCTAGTGGTTAGGAGATGTTATAAGCCACAGTAAGAACTTGTCATCTTTTATAGAGAAACCACAGTTTGTGGATTAGGATACCATCCAAACAGCTTAGCTTGCCATAATATTTAGTACTGTTTAAATGCCTGTACATCTAATTGCTTGTGCTTTGTTAGTAGGATTAAAAATGTACCCTGGATAAGCTGTCAATCCATGACCTGAACAGACAGAGTCCAAAATGACATCTCCAGAGAAAATAGACTGCTTTGCTTCTCACCCACTTGTGCCCCTTTCCCAAAGCCTAGGGAACAAATTGTGGAAGAGGAGTTGTGGTAGAATGTAAGGGCTGCAGAGAGATTGGGGTGAATCATGAGACTACAGCAATATGGACTGGACTCTTATTTGATCAACATGCTTGTGCATGTCAGCTTCTCCAATTGGACTATGAGAACCTTGGGTTGTTCAAAATTTGGACATAGATACTAGCTACATGAATGTTACTTACATTCATTGCTTATGCTTGACAATCAGCTTACTTCATGATTGTGATTTTTGGTTATTAATTGGCCTTAGGGTGAAATAAAGTTTCAGGTCTGACCTGCCTCCCACTGCCTAGCAATCAAAACAGGCTTGAGCACCTGGCTAGTCAAAACTCAGGTTCCTTTGGGATGTTACCTTCACCCATGGGCTCCCCTGCTTCTCAGAAAAATTTAAAAAAATTAAATTAAAAGGGTGAGATGTGGGAAAGCTTAGTTAAGATGGGTAGAATTCTAAACCAATGGGACCTCCTGGGCCACAGCCATGGGGTGGGGTGTAGTGACGAAAAGATTTAGGATTCAGCCCTGAGAATTGAGTCATGATGGATATTTAAGCAGACATCTTGGAATAAAAACTCTCTCTGCATTTGAACCTCAACATGCGACCACGTGGAGTGATTTCCTGCACCGGCTTTCCACATGGGTCGTCCTAGGATTAAACGGGCCCCACCACAAATCTCGGCAGTGACACAACACCTGAGAAATATGTGTAGTCAAGATCAAGTAAGGACATGTATTACAGACACCATTTGCAGGGATTCTGTTTTAACTCAATGCCTGAAGCATAGGAAATATTTTATCTTTGAAGTGTTAAATAACGTTCTTCCCTCATTCAGCTAGAAAGACTTTTTACCAAGAGGAAAGAATAAGACAAGTTTAGGATGCATCATCTGACTCCTATTGACAAGCTCTAGTAACTAGAGAATGACATGTATTACAAACGCCATTTTCAGGGATTCTGCTTTACCTCACTGACAGAAGCAAAGTACAAGTATAGTTTGCTTAAGGCTGAAAGAACTAATGCACCTTCTTCTTCCGTATTTCTTCCTACATAGCACGTTTACTAAGAAGAAGAAAAATGACAACATCTTACACTTTAGCCAGCTGTACTTAATTCTTCCACGTCAAATGCACCTAGGATATAACCTGAGCATCTCAAGGCAGTTGAATAAACAACCATTAGGAAAGTGAAACTATACTGCCACAACAGCTGGAGTAAGTAGAGAATGCCATGTTTTACAGACGCCATTTGCAGTGGTTGTGCTTTAACTCTTTTACTGAAGCAAAGTACTTTTTCATGTACTGGAAGCTTTAAAGCACTACTGCGCATTTTTTTTTCTACACTCAGGTGGATAGAATTTTACCTAAGTGGAAAGAAATAGACAAATTTGGGATGCATCATCTGACTCCTTTTTCATGCTCTAGTAATTAGATAATGCCATGTTTTACAGACGCTATTTACAGTGTATCTGCTTTAACTCATTGACTGAAGCAAAGTGCAAGTTTGTTATTTGAAGGCTGAAAGAAATAATGCACAGCCTTATTCTTCCGTACATCCCCTGAGAAGATAACGTTTGGAAGCCTCATCTCACACACACTGTTTGACAGCACTACTTCACTATTAGAATTCAAAGCCACCTGGAATAAAACTCTCAGAAGGAAACCCCATTGAATAAACCATTAGCAAAGTGAAAGTATACTGCTACAACAGATTTGAAATGAGGTCTACTTCTCCTTGCCTGAGAAATGCATGTAGTCAAGCTCAACAAGATAGAGAACTCCATGTTCTAAATATGCAATTAACAGTGATTCTGCTGATTCTGCTTGAACTCTTGGCAAAGTACTTGTGTATTGCATTGAAGCCTTAAAGAAATGATGCACATTCTTCTGCTACAACAGATTGGAAATGAGGTCTACACCTCTTTGCCTGAGAAATTCGTGTAGTCAAGATGGTGTACAGCCATGTATTACAGATGCCATTTGCAGGGATTCTGCTTTAACTCAATGCCTGAAGCATAGGTCATGTTTTGTCTTTGAAGTGTTAAAGAAAGTTCTTCTTCCCTCATTCAGCTAGAAAGACGTTTTACTAAGAGGAAAGAATAAGACAAGTTTAGGATGCATCATCTGACTCCCATTGACAAGCTCTAGTAACTAGAGAATGCCATGTATTACAAAGCCATTAACAGGCATTCTGATTTACCTCACTGACAGAAGCAGTGTACAAGTTTAGTTTGCTTGAGGCTGAAAGAACTACTGCACCTTCTTCTTCCATATTTCTTCCTAGATAGCACATTTACTAGAAAGACGGAAAAAGACAATATTTGCCTGCATCTTACACTTTGACAGCTGTTCTTAGTTCTGCCATGTCAAAGGCACCCAGGATAAAACTCAAGCATGTCAACGCAGTTGAATAAACAACCATTAAAAAAGTGACACCCTACTGCCACAATAAATGTGCAATGAATTCTCCTACTCCTCGCCTGACAAATGCGTGTAGTCCAGGTGGGGTAAGTAGACAATGCCATGTTTTACAGACACCATTTGCACCTATTCTGCTTTAACTCTTTGACTGAAGCAAAGTAATTGTTCATGTACTGGAAGTGTTAAAGAACTAGTGCTCATTCTTTTTCCTACAGTCAGGTAGAAAGAATTTTAACTAAGAGGAAAGAAAGAGACAAATTTGGATTCTTCATCTGACTCCTTTTTCAAGCTCTAGTAATTAGGTAATGCCATGTTTTACAGACGCCATTTACAGTGAATTTGCTTTAACTCATGGACTGAAGCAAAGTTCAAGTTTGTCAATTGAAGGCTGAAAGAACTAATGCACAGCCTTATTCTTCTATACATCTCCCGAGATAGCATGCTTGTTAAGAAGAACAAAAAAGACAATGCTTGGAAGCATCATCTCACATACACTGTTTGACAGCAGTACTTCACTATTAGAAATCAAAGGCACCTAGGATAAAACTCTCAGAATTGAACAGAGTTGAATAAACCATTAGCAAAGTGAAAGTATACTGCTACAACAGATTTGAAACAAGGTCTACTCCTTGCCTGAGAAATGCCTGTACTCAAGCTCAAGAAGCTAGAGAATGCCATAATGTGCAGATGCAATTTACAGCGATAATGCTGATTCTGCTTGAACTCTTGGCAAAGTACATGTTTATTTCATCGAAGCCTTAAAGAAATGATGCACATTCTTTTGCTACGACAGATTGGAAATGAGGTCTACACCTCTTTGCCTGAGAAATTCGTGTAGTCAAGATGGTGTACGGCCATGTATTACAGACGCCATTTATAGGGATTCTGCTTTAACTCAATGCCTGAAGCATAGGACATGTTTAATCTTTGAAGTGTTGAAGAACGTTCTTCCCTCATTCAGCTAGAAAGACTTTTTACTAAGAGGAAAGATTAAGACAAGTTTAGGATGCATCATCTGACTCCTATCAAGAAGCTCTAGTAACTGGAGAATGCCATGTATTACAAACCCCATTTACTGGGATTCTGCTTTACCTCACTGACAGAAGCAAAGTACAAGTTTAGTTCCCTTAAGGCTGAAAGAACTAATGCACCTTCTTCCATATTTCTTCCTAGATAGCATGTTTACTAAGAAGAAGGAAAAAGACAATGTTTGCCTGCATCACTTTACACTTTTGAGAGCTATACTTAATTCTTACAAGTCAAAGGCACCTAGGATAAAACTTGAGCATCTCTGGGCTGGAGAGATAGCCTAGCGGTTAAGAGTACCACTTACTGCTCTTGCAGAGGACCCAGGTTTGATCTCCAGCACCCACATGGCGGCTATGAACCATCTGTAACCCAGTTCCAGGAGAACTCATGTTCCAGAGCAATCCAAGACCCTCTTCTGATCTCCACCACATTGCATGATACGGGTGCACAGACCTACATGCAGACAGTACATTCATATACATACAAAAAAAAAACCCTCGAGCATGTCAACCCAGTTGAATAAACAACCATTAGAAAAGTGAAACCAAAAAAAAAAAAAAAAAGAAAAAGAAAAGTGAAACCATACTGCCACAACAGATGTGCAATGAATTCTACTACTCATTGCCTGACAAATGCGTCTAGTCAAGGTGGGGTAATTAGACAATGCCATGTTTTACAGACACCATGTGCATTGATTCTGCTTTAACTCTTTGACTGAAGCAAAGTACTTGTTCATGTACTGGAAGCATTAAAGAACTAGTGCGGTTTGTTTTCCTACAGTCAGGTAGAAAGAATTTTAATTAAGAGGAAAACTATAGACAAATTTGGGATTCATCATCTGACTCCATTTTCAAGCTCTAGTAATTAGGTAACACCGTGTTTTACAGATGCCATTTACAGTGAATCTGCTTTAACTCATGGACTGAAGCAAAGTTCAAGTTTGACAATTGAAGTCTGAAAGAACTAATGCACAGCATTATTCTTCTATACATCTCTTGAGATAGCATGCTTGCTAAGAAGATCGAAAAACACAATGTTTGGATGCATTATCTCACACACACTGTTTGACAGCAGTACTTAACAATTAGAAGCCAAAGGCACCTGGAATAAAACTCTCAGAATTCAACACAGTTGAAAAAACAATTAGCAAAGTGAAAGTATACTGCTACAACAGTTTTGAAAGGAGGACTACTTCTTGCCTGAGAAATGCGTGTAGTCCAGCTCAAGTAGCTATTGTGCAGATGCGATTTACAGCGATCCTGCTGATTCCGCTTGAACTCTTGGCAAAGTACTTGTTTATTTCATTGAAGCCTTAAATGAGGTCTACTCCTCCTTGCCTGAGAAATTGGCATAGTCAACATGGTGTACGGCCATGTATTACAGACACCATTTGCATGGATTCTGTTTTAACTCAATGCCTGAAGCATAGGACATGTTTTATCTTTGAAGTGTTAAAGAACGTTCTTCTTCCCTCATTCAGCTAGAAAAACTTTTTACTAAGAGGACAGAATGAGACAAGTTTAGGATGCATCATCTGACTCCTATTGAGAAGCTCTAGTAACTAGACAATGCCATGTATGACAAACACCATTTACTGGGATTCTGCTTTATCTCACTGTCAGAAGCAAAGTACAAGTTCAGTTCACTTAAGGCTGAAAGAACTAATGCACCTTCTTCTTCCGTATTTCTTCCTAGATAGCATGTTTACTAAAAAGAAGGAAATAGACAATGTTTGCCTGCATATTCTTACACTTTGACAGCTGTACTTAATTTTTCCAAGTCAAAGGCACCTAGGATAAATCCCGAGCATGTCAAGACCGTTGAATAAACAACATTAGGAAAGTGAAATCATACTGCCACAACAGATTTGCAATGAATTCTATTACTCCTTTCCTGACAAATGCGTGTAGTCAAGCTGGAGTGTGTAGAGAATGCCATGTTTTACAGACGCCATTTGCAGTGATTGTGTTTTAACTCTTTGACTGAAGCAAAGTACTTGTTCATGTACTGGAAGCTTTAAAGCACTAGTGCAGGTTTTTTCCCCCACACTCAGGTAGAAAGAATTTTACCTAAGAGGAAAGAGACAAATTTGGGATGCATCATCTGACTCTTTTTTCATGCTCTAGTAATTAGATAATGCCATGTTTTACAGACTCCATTTAAAGTGTATCTGCTTTAATTCGTTGACTGAAGCAAAGTGTACATTTGTCATTTGAAGGCTGAAAGAAATAATGCACAGCCTTATTCTTCTGTACATCCCCTGAGAAGACAATGTTTGGATGCATCATCTCATATACACGGTTTCAAAGCAGTACTTCACTATTAGAAGTCAAAGGCACCTGGGATAAAACTCTCAGAAGGGAATCCAGTTGAGTAAACCATTAGCAAAGTGAAAGTATACTGCTACAACAGATTCCAAATGAGGTCTACTTCTCCTTGCCTGAGAAATGCATGTAGTCATGCTCAACTAGATAGAGAACTCCATGTTCTAAACATGTGATTTACAGTGATTCTGCTGATTCTGCTTGATCTCTTGGAAAGTACTTGATTATTTCATTGACGCCTTAAAGAAATGATGGATATTATTCTGTTACAATGGATTTCAAATGAGGTCTACTCCCCCTTGCCTGAGAAATTCGTGTAATCAAGATGGAGTATGGCCATGTATTACAGACAGTATTTGCAGGGATTCTGCTTTAACTTAATGCCTGAAGCATAGGACATGCTTTTTCTTTGAAGTGTTAAAGAATGTTCTTCTTCCCTCATTCAGCTAGAAAGACTTTTTACTAAGAGGAAAGAATAAAACAAGTTTATGATGCATCATCTGACTCTTATTGACAAGCTCTAGTAACAAGAGAATGCCATGTACTACAAACGCCATTTACACGGATTCTATTTACCTCACTTACAAAAAAAAAAAAAAAAAAAAAAAAAAAAAAAAAAAAAAAAGCAAAGTACAAGTTTAGTTCGCTTATGGCTGGAAGAGCTAATGCACCATCTTCTTCTTTATTTCTTCTTTGATAGCACATTTACTAAGAAGACGGAAAATGACAATGTTTGCATGCATCTTCTTACACTTTGACTCTGTACTTAATTCTTCCAAGTCAAAGGCACCTAGAGTAAAACTGGAGCCTGTCAACACAGTTGAAAAAACAACCATTAGGAAAGTGAAACCATATTGCCTCAACAGATTTGCATTGAAGTCTACTACTCCTTGCCTGACAAATTCGTGTAGTCAAGCTGGAGTAATTAGGGAATGTCATGTTTTACAGATGTCTTTTGTAGCAATTCTGCTTTAACTCTTTGACTGGAGCAAAGTACTTGTTCATGTACTGGAAGCGTTAAAGCACTAATGCACGTTCTTCCTACACTCAGAAAGAATTTTAACTAAGAGGAAAGAAATAGACAAATTTGGGATTCATCATTTGATTCCTTTTTCAAACTCTAGTAATTAGATAACGCCATGTTTTACAGGCGCCATTTACAGTGAATCTGCTTTAACTCATTGACTGAAACAAAGTGCAATTTGTCATTTGAAGGCTGAAATAACTAAAGCACAGCCTTATTCTTCTGTATTTCTGCCGAGTAGCATGCTTGCCATGAAGAAGGAAAAAGACAATGTTTGGATTTGGATGCATCATCTCACACACAATGTTTGACAGCAGTACTTAACTATTAAAAGTCAAAGGCACCTGGGATAAACTCTCAGAATTGAACACAGTTGGATAAACCATTAGCAAAGTGAAAGTATACTGCTACAACAGATTTGAAACAAGGTCTACTTCTCCTTTCCTGAGAAATGTGTGTAGTCAAGCTGAAGTAGCTAGATAACACCATATTCTACAGATGCGATGTACAGTGCTTCTGCTGATTCTGCTTGAACTCTTGGCAAAATACTTGTTTATTTCATTGAAGCCTTAAAGAAATGATGCACGTTCTTCTGGTACAACAGAATTGAAATGAGGTCTACTCCTCCTTGCCTGAGAAATTCGTGTAGTCAAGATAGATTATGGCCATGTATTAAGGACGCCATTTGCATGGACATGTTTTATCTTTGAAGTGTTAAGGAACGTTCTTCTTCCCTCATTCAGCTGGAAAGATTTTTTACTAAGAGGAAAGAATGAGACGTTTAGGACGCATCATCTGACTCCTATTGACAAGCTCTACTAGCTAGAGAATGCCATGTTTTACAAACGCCACTTACAGCAAATCTGCTTTACCTCACTGACAGAAGCAAAGTACAAGTATAGTTCTCTTAAGGCTGAAAGAACTAATGCACCTTCTTCTTCCATATTTCTTCCTAGATAGCACGTTTACTAAGAGGAAGGAAAATGACAATGTTTGCATTCATCTTCTTACACTTTGACAACTGTACTTAATTCTCCAAGTCAAAGGCAACTATGATAAAACTCGAGCATGTCAACGCAGTTGAATAAACAACCATCAGGAAAGTGAAACGATACTGCCTCAAGAGATTTGAAATGAATTCTACTAGTCCTTGCCTGACAAATGCATGTAGTCAAGCTGGAATAATTAGAGAATGCCCTGTTTTACAGATGCCATTTGCAGAGATTGTGCTTTAACTCTTTGACTGAAGCAAAGTACTTGTTCATATACTGGAATCATTAAAGCACTAGTGCATGTCCTTTTTCCTACACTCAGGTAGAAAGAACTTTAACTCAGAGGAAAAAAATAGACAAATTTGGGATGCATCATCTGACTCTTTTTTCAAGCTCTATTAATTAGAAAGTGCCATGTTTTACCGACTACCATTTTCAGTGACTCTGCTTTAACTCATTGAAGCAAAGTGCAAGTTTGTCATTTGAACGCTGGAAGAAGTAATGCACAGCCTTATTCTGTATTTCCCCTGAGATACCATGCATGCTAAGAGAATGAAAAAGACAGTGCTTGGATGCATCATCTCACACACACTGTTTGACAGCAGTACTTAACTATTAGAAGTCAGAGGCACCTGGGATAAACTCTCAGAATTGAACACAGTTCCATATACCAAAAAAAAAAAAAAAAGCAAAGTGAAAGTATACTGCTACAACAGATTTGAAACAAGGTGTACATCCCCTTGCCTGAGAAATGCATTTATTCAAGCTGAAGTAGCTAGAACATGCCATATTCTACAGATGCTATTTACAGCAATTCTGCTGATTCTGTTGAACTCTTGACAAACTACTTGTTTATTTCATTGAAGCCTTAAAGAAATGATGCTACAACAGATTTGAAATGAGGTCTACTTCTCCTTGCCTGAGAAATACATGTAGTCAAGAGGGAGTACCACCTTGTATTACAGACAACATTTGCATGGATTCTGCTTTAACTCAATGCCTGAAGCATAGGACATGTTTTATCTTTGAAGTGTTAAAGAACGTTCTTCTTCCCTCATTCAGCTAGAAAGTCTTTTTATTAAGAGGAAAGAATGAGACACGTTTGAGATGCATCATCTGGCTCCTATTGACAAGCTCTAGTAGCTAGAGAATGCCAAGTATTACAAACGCCATTTACTGGGATTCTGCTTTACCTCACTGACAGAAGCAAAGTACAAGCATAGTTCGCTTAAGGCTGAAAGAACTAATGAACCTTCTTCCTTATTTCTTCCTAGACTGCACATTTATTAAGAAGAAGGAAAATAACAATGTTTGCATTCATTGTCTTACACATTGACTGCTGTACTTTATTCTTCCAAGTCAAAGGCAAGTATTATAAAACTGGAGCATGTCAACACAGTTGAAATAACAACCATTAGGAGTCAAGCTGAAGTCAAGCTGAAGGAGCTAGAGAATGCCATATTCTACAGATGTGGTTTACAGTGATTCTGCTGATTCTGCTTGAACTCTTGGCAAAGTACTTGTTTATTTCAGTGAAGCCTTAAAGTAATGTTGAACATTCTGCTACAACAGATTTGAAATGAGGTCTACTCCTCCTTGCCTGAGAAATTCTTGTAGTCAACATGGTGTACGGCCATGTATTACAGACGACATTTGCATGGATTCTGCTTTATCTCAATTCCTGAAGCATAGGACATGCTTTATCTTTGAAGTGTTAAAGAACGCTCTTCCCTCATTCAGCTAGAAAGACTTTTTACTTAGAGGAAAGAATGAGAAGTTTAGGATGCATCATCTGACTCCTATTGACAAGCTAGAGAATGCCATGTTTTACAAATGCAATTTACAAGGAATCTGCTTTACCTCACTGACAGAAGCAAAGTACAAGTTTAGTTCACTTAAGGCTGAAAGAACTAATGCACCTTCTTCTTCCTTAGTTCTTCCTAGATAGCACGTTTACTAAGAAGAAGGAAAATGACAATGTTTGCCTGCATCTTCTTACACTTTGACAGCTGTACTTAATTCTTCCAAGTCAAAGGCACCTAGGAAAAAACTCAAGGTTGTCAACACAGTTGAATAAACAAACATTAGGAAAGTGAAACGATACTGCCTCAACAGATTTGCAATGAATTCTACTACTTCTTGCCTGACCTATTCGTGTAGTCAAGCTGGAGTAAGTAGAGAACACCATGTTTTTACAGACGCCATTTGCAGCAATTCTGCTTTAACTCTTTGACTGGAGCAAAGTACTTGTTCATGTGCTGGAAGCGTTAAAGCACGAGTGCACGTTCTTTTTCCTACACTCAGGTAGAAAGAATTTTAACTAAGAGGAAAGAAATAGACAAATTTGTGATGCATTATCTGACTCCTTTTTCAAGCTCTAGTAATTAGATAATGCCATGTTTTATGCACCCCATTTACAGTGAATCTGCTTTAACTCATTGACTGAAGCAAAGTGCAAGTTTGTCCTTTGAAGGCTGAAAGAACTAATGCACAGCCTTAATCTTCCATATTTCCCCCGAGATAGCATGCTTGCCAAGAGGCAGGAAAAAGACAGTGTTTGGATGCATCATCTCACACACACTTTTTGACAGTCGTACTTCAGTAATAGAAGTCAAAGGCTCCTGGGATAAAACTCTCAGAATTGAACAGAGTTGAATAAACCATTAGCAAAGTGAAAGTATACTGCTACAACAGATTTGAACAGAGGTCTACTTCTCCTCGCCTGAGAAATGGGTGTAGTCACACTTAAGTAGATAGAGAATGCCAGTTTCTACAGATGCGATTAATAGTGATTCTGCTGATTCTGCTGATTCTGCTTGAACTCTTGGGAAAGTACTTGTTTATTTCAGTGAGGCCATTAATAAATGATGCACATTCCTCTGCTACAACAGATTTGAAAGCAGATCTACTCCTCTTTGGCTGAGAAATTCATGTAGTCAAGATGGAGTATGGCCACGTATTACAGATGCCATTTGCAGGGATTCTTCTTTAACTCAATGCCTGAAGCATAGGACATGTTTTATCTTTGAAGTGTTAAAGAACGTTCTTCTTCCCTCATTCAGCTAGAAAGACTTTTTACTGAGAGGAAAGAATGAGACACGTTTGAGATGCATCATCTGACTCCTATTGACAAGCTCTAGTAGCTAGAGAATGCCAATGTATTACAAACGCCATTTACTGGGATTCTGCTTTACCTCACTGACAGAAGCAAAGTACAAGTTTAGTTCGCTTAAGACTGAAAGAACTAATGCACCTTCTTCCTTATTTCTTCCTAGATTGCACGTTTACTAACAAGAAAGAAAATGACAATGTTTGCATTTATTGTCTTACACTTTGACTGCTGTACTTTATTCTTCCAAGTCAAAGGCAAGTATTATAAAACTGGAGCATGTCAACGCAGTTGAAATAACAACCATTAGGAGCCAAGCTGAAGTCAAGCTGAAGTAGCTAGAGAATGCTATATTCTACAGATGTGGTTTACAGCGATCCTGCTGATTCTGCTTGAACTCTTGGCAAAGTACTTGTTTATTTCAGTGAAGCCTTAAAGTAATGATGCACATTCTTCTGCTACAACAGATTTGAAATGAGGTCTACTCCTCCTTGCCTGAGAATTTCTTGTAGTCAACATGGTGTATGGCCATGTATTACAGACACCATTTGCATGGATTCTGCTTTAACTCAATTCCTGAAGCATAGGACATGCTTTATCTTTGAAGTGTTAAGGAACGTTCTTCTTTCCTCCTTCAGCTAGAAAGTCTTTTTACTAAGAGGAAACAATGTGACAAGTTATGATGCATCATGTAACTCCTATTGACAAGCTCTAGTAGCCTTAAAATGCCATGCTTCACAAATGCCATTTACAGGGAATCTGCTTTACCTCACTTACAGGAGCAATGTACATGTTTAGTTCGCTTAAGGCTGAAAGAAATAATCCACCTTCTTCTTCCGTATTTCTTCCCAGATAGCACATTTGTTAAGAAGAAAGAAAATGACACTGTTTGCTTGCATCTTCTTACACTTTGACAGCTGTACTTAATTCTTCCAAGTCAAAGGCACCTAGGAAAAAACTCAAGGATGTCAACGCAGTTGAATAAACAACAATTAGGAATGTGAAACGATACTGCCTCAACAGATTTGTAATGAATTCTACTACTCCTTGCCTGACATATGTGTGTAGTGAAGCTGGAGGAAGTAGAGAATGCCATGTTTTACAGATGCCATTTGCAGCGATTCTTCTTTAACTCTCAGCCTGAACCTAATACTCGTTTATTTCTTTCAAGCCTTAAGGATGTACATTCTTCTGCTATAACAGATTTGAAATAAGGTCCACACCTAGTTGCCCTAGAAATCCTGTACTCAAGCTGGAGTACCACCATGTTTTACAGACACCATTTACAGGGATTCTGCTTTCACTCTGAGCCTGAAGCAAGGTACATGTTCATTTCTTTGAAGTGTTAAAAACTGGTGCCCATTCTTCTTCCTACATTTAGCTAGAAATAATCTTTACTAAGAGGAAAGAATGAGACAAATTTAGGGTGCTTCCTCTGACTCCTGTCATAAAGCTCTTACTAGAGAGCTTTACTAAGAAGAAGGAAAAAGACAATGTTTGGATACATCATCCTACAATGTTTTACAGCAGTACTTAACTATTAGAAGTCAGAGACACCTGTGATAAAACTCTAGGATTTGAGAATAGTTGAATAAATCATTAGGAAATTGAAACTATACAGCTACAACAGATTTGAAACTAGTTCTACTATTCCTTACCTGAGAAATGCATGTAGTCATGCTGGAGTAACTAGAGACTGCCATGTTTACAGACACCATTTACAGCGATTCTGCTTTAACTCTTTGACTGAAGCAAAGTACTTGTTTATTTACTTGAAGTATTAAAGCAATACTGCACGCTCTTCTTCCTCTACTCAGCTAGAAATAATTTTAACTAGGAGGAAAAAAACAACCAAGTTTAAGATGCATCATTTGACTCCTATCATCAAGCTCTAGAGAGGGCCATGTTTAACACTCACCATTTGCAGTGCATATGCTCTTACCTCATTGACAGTACCAAAGTACAAGTGTGATGGTTAATCCTGGGTGTCAACTTGACTGGACTAAGGAACAAATAAGAGAAAAAGGGTCTTCTGATTGGACCACCTCAACCTGGATGGCCCACCACAAATGTGGGCGTTACCTTCTGCCGGCAGGCAGTATTTAAGGCCACGGCAGCGGGAGCTGGTCCCTTTTCCTCCTGCAGCTTGCTTCTCTCATCTGGTGAGTTTGTCTTGATGCTGTGATCAACCTTTTGGAACCCAGCGTGTACTGAGACTGGCAGATATCCTGGAATCCATTCAGGCATTCAGCACTAGACTGGGACTACTGAGACATCCAGCCTTGCACACTGAGCAGTTCCCTGGATTCCTGTCCTCTCCAGTTCAGCGCCACTGTTGAGCTCCGTCACGTGAGCAAATCAATAAATTGTATATAGTTATATATTCATCCTGTTGCTTCTGTTTCTTTAGAGAACCCTGACTAATACAGATTTTGGTACAAGAAGTGGTTCTAGAGAAACAGAATTGAAAGGATGAATTTCTTTAGTGGGCTTGGTAGCCTTTGGCGCCAGCTCTCCAACCCAATGAACGCCTAGAGTTACTGAGGCTCTCCTAGGTGGCATGAAGAGAGAATGATAATCCTTGGTGCAGACTATTTGAACCAATTATGAAGATAATCCATTTGACTCACCTAACTCACCTCTTGTGAGAAGCAAGGAAATTTAGCGACTCTATATATAAAAACGTTCAAGAAATTGCGGAAAAATAAGGAAAATAATGATGTTGCCTTGTTGCTCCTAGCATGTCTGGATAAACTGATAGAGGAAAGATGTAGCTTGTGATAAAAATGACCAGCTCCGATTCAAACAACAGTTTAAATTTGCCAAGTGTGCTCTGGAAGAGAATCTCTCTCCAGCAGCCAAAGAGTAAAGCTGCGAAAATCAAGCTGGAGCCCTTATTATACGTTTGGCTGATTTACAAACGCAAATTTAATTCCCAGCCACGAAAAGTGTCAGCAGTTAAAGTGAGAGCACAGGTGGGGAAAGGGTGACCCTGAAACTTGGGTGGAGATGTGTGGGAGAACATGATGATGAGGATTTTAAACCCTTGGATCTGAGGGATTTTCTTTTATCTGAGGAAGCTAATCTCCCCACCCTCAGCAGAGGATCCACACCCTGCAGATCCCTCCTCCCACCCATGCCTGAGAAACTAATCCCCCCTTCCAGTGGGAGCTAATGTCCCTCAGGGCCCAACAATTGTTGCCTCTAGACCAATAACCAGATTGAAGTCTAAGCAAGCCCCTCAGGTGAGATAGAAAAGTGGTGGTCCACGACGGAGGTATGCTATACCACTAAAGAAATTTAATGAGTTTGCTGATTCATTCCAGCAGAACCCCAAGGAATATGTGTGGGAATCGGATTTTAAGGGTGTGGGATAATGGTGGAAGGAATATATAACTTGGATCAAACTGAGTTTATTGATATGAGCCCACTGAGTAGGATTCTAGGTTTAACATGGAAGCTCGAGCAGTTAAAAAGTGTTAAAGAGTTTATTTGAATGGCTGGCTGATGTATTTATTAAAAACATGGCCTACATAACAGCGAGTTAGATGCCTGATATCTCCTTGGCTAGTATGATGAAGGGATTGTGAAGGTCAGGCAGACGGCATGCTCGATGGATTCGAAGTGTAAAACCACATTCTCCCACAATATGAGGGACCCAGAGGACTATGCCTTCACTGAATTTATAAGATGGAAAGTACTGAGAGGGACACCAGAACATTTGAAGAGCATTTGTTTTTGCTCTATTTCTTATGCCAGATCTTACAGTTAAGAGAAGTGTTGCTTGTTGCATAAATTAAATGTACACATAATAGGTTTAACGGACCTCAGGGTAGGCTCAGGTGGCAGCACTGAATCGCAGAAGGCCAGATGAGATGTGTTATAGTAATTATCATAATGGTGGCAAAGGCAAAACAATACTCTAATGGCATGACCCGAAATGATCTTTGGAACTGGCTAATAATAATCATGGCATTCCCAGGAACCACAATACATAAAAGCCTACTAAGTTTTTATTTGATTGTATAAGCAGAAAAAGCTCTAGAACAAATGAAAGGAAGTCAGCATTGGATTTTAGGAGTAGCGAATACCACCCAGTTAACCAGTTTCCAGCTTGAGACAGTTCACAACCCAGAACCCTTGAACGAAGGGGTGGCCGGGTTCCAATGGGAAGGACCTTGTCACAATAACAAAGAGTTATGCTGTTTTGCTTTCCTCCTGTCCTTCCCAGAGGGACCTGAGGCCTTTTTATAGGGTAACTGTACACTGGGAAAAAGGAAACAATCAGAATTTCGAGGCCTATTGGATACTGGTTCTGAGTTGACACTGATCCCAGGAGACCTAAAAAGCATTGTGGCCCTCCAGTTAAGTAGGGGCCTATGGAGGTAGGTGATAAATGGAGTTTTGGCTGAAGTCCAGACTCACGGTGGCCCAGTGGGTCCCCGAACGCATCCCGTGGTTATTTCCCCAGTCCCGAATGTATAATTGGGATAGATATAATGAGATGGCAGAACCCCACATTGGTTCCCTGACTTGTGAAGTGAGGCTATTATGGTCAGAAAGTCCAAATGAAACCATTGATGTTGCCTCTACCAGGGGGGAAATAGTGAACCAAAAACAGTATCCTATCCTGGAGGGATTGCAGAGATAATGCCACTACAAGGTTTGAAAGATGCAGGGGTGGGGATTCCTACCACATCTCCATTTAAACTCTCCAATTTGGCCTGTGCAAAAGACAGATGGATCATGGAGAATGACAGTGTACTGTCAAAACTCACAAGTAGTGACACCAATTGCAGCCACTGTACCAGAGGTTGTTCCTTACTTGATGCAGATTGATATGTCTCCTGGTACCTGGTATGGAGCTATTGATCTGGCCAATGCTTCTTCTCAATACCAGTTCATATAGCCCAACAGAAGCAATCTATTTGCTTTCAGTGGCACTGGCAGAGTGAGCCAGACTCCAAGTTCTCAGGCCCCTTCTGTCTGCGAGGGGGGAAGGGCGAACTGCCGGGCTTAGGGCACGAACCTAGCCCCCGCCAGCCAACCTGGCCCTCTTGCCACAGACTAGAATCATCTGTTGTCCAGCACCACAAAAGACACTCTGCCCTAAGCTTTTACATGCCTAGAGCCGTCGGATGGTGCCAAGTGTTCCTATCAGGTCCGGAAACGGAGTCCAAACACAGGACCCTACTACGGCCTGAGTCAGGCACCCAAGCAAGCCAGACCCAAGCTCAGGACCACTTCCGGCTATGAGGGGGGAAGGGCAACCCGCGGGCTTAGGGCACGAACCTAGCCTCCGCCAGCCACCTGGCCTCTGCCACAGACCCGGAACTCAATTGTCCAGCACCACAAAAGACACTCTGTCCTAAGCTTTTACCTGCTAGATCCATCAGACAGCTCCAAGTGTTCCTATCAGGTCCGGAAACGGAGTGGCAAGTTGGATTCTTGTTTTTTTTTTTTTTTTTTTTGTGTCTTTTCGAGGACAGGGTCTCCTTGTATGTCTAGCTGTCTGGACACCCCCATCTGTAGCCAGGCTGGCCTTGAATCTCACAAAGATCAACTGCCTCTGCCTCCAATTGCTAGGATTAAGGCGTGCACCACCCACGCCCAGCTGCAAGTGGATTCTTTAGAGAAACTTCAGAACAGAAAAAGGAGGAGTGAGGTGGACTTCCAATAGAAAGCGTAGAGCTTAGAGAATTCTAAACACTCCATAAAAAAGGAGTAAAGCGAAAACAATCAATCAAACAAACACGAAGCATCTGACGGATGGCAAGCAAAGAAGCTTTAACACAGTTTGAAGCTGGCATTTAGGACCTACATTGGGATACAGGCAAAGAGAAAAACCCTAGCCAGGGACCACAAAAAGAAGAGACAACATGGGGAAAGGTGCAGGATAATTCCACATGAAGGCCTACCAACCCTGTGGAAGATTCCTTACAGTTGGATCCCCCTAGGGATGGCCAAGGACACACGCTATTAGAAGTCAATGTGAATACTAAAGCAAGTCCAAAAAATCCTAAAGAACACATCAAAGAATTAAGAAAAGAGGGAGAAAATCAAGGAGAACCTAGAGAGAGAGAATGACACAACTCTGGAAGGAAGTGGAAAACATGAAAAGATCCCAGTTGAAAAAAGATAAGGAAACCGCACCAGTGACAGCAAGAGCGTACAGGAAGAGTTTGAGGAGCTCCAAAAGGAAGGGAAATACTAAAGAATTCAGAAGACAAAAATGAAAAAGGAAATCAAACACTCATGCAATCAAGAGGGAAAAGACTGGAAAAAGCCTGAGAAACAGAATAGAGGAAGCAGAACGAAGGATATCAGGCCTGGAAGATAAACACAGAACAACTAAAAACCTCAAGTAAAAATTATGTGATAATATTTTTTAAAAATTACACATATACACAAAAAATAAAAAAAAAAAAAAAAAAAAAAAAAAAAGATCAAACCTCTGCACATAGGACTAGAGGACGGAAAAGAATCCCAAGAGAATGGTACTTGATCAGATCTTCCACAGAAAATAGGAGAAAATTACCCCAAACTAAAAAACGGACAAACCAATGCAAATACAGGAAGCACATAAAACACCAAAATACAGGATCAGATCAGAAAGGAATTCCCCACGCCATATCATTAGTTAAAATGCTAGACAACCAAAACAAGGACAAAATTCTGAAAAGCCACAAGAGAAAAACAAGTGGCATACATAAAAGGAAAACTATCAGAATTACAAACTGACTTCTCAGTGCAAAATAACTATGAAAGCTAGAAGAACCTGGAGCAAGCATTCCCAGTGTTTAATCGGACTACAGATCCCAACCCAGATTACTACACCAAGCAAAAATGTTGATTCTAGTTAAAGGAGAAAGAAAATCTCCATGACATAAACAACTTGAAAGAATCCATGTCTGGAAAACCAACCCTTCGAGAATACTTGAACTAATTCAAAGGACAGAAGAACAGAGATAAACAACTATCCCCATGGCCACCTAGATAAGAGAAATCAATAAAAAGCATAACTGCAGAAAGTAGAAACCTTATAACAAAACCGCAAATGGATAATAAGGTTGAAAGGAAGCAAGGCACACAAACCTATCAGTCAAACCTTAAATATTAATGACTAATTCCCCCAATCCAAAGGACATAGGCTGGAGATTGGATTAGGAAACAGAATCCATCGATATGCTCTCTACAAGAAACATATCTAACCTTCAAGGACGGGGCACCACTTTAAAGTGAACGGATGGAAAAAACATTCCAAACAAATGGAACTAAAAACCAAGCAGGAATTGCAATTCTAAACTCTTACAAAATAGACTTCAAATAAACGAATCATGAAGGAGTGGGGCCAAAGAGGGGCCCATTACATTATAAAAGGAACAGTTCACCAAGAAGATTTCACAATTTATGAAATTATATATATATATATATATATATATATAGATATATATTATATCAAAAAGTCTGGTGCTACCAAACTTTATTAAAGGGGGACCAATCTCTCTCCAGGACCACAGGCACAGATAAACCCCAGTACATTAATAGTACGGGACTTCAATACACCACTGAACACTTTGGGCAGGTCAGCCGGACAAAAGACTTCTAAACAGAAAAGGACATCTGACGGAATGTTGTGATATCACCAAATGGCCCTCACAGACCTCTACCAAACATCTTCTACTCTAATACCAGAGAATTTACTTTCTTACTCAGCACCCCATGGCAACATTCTCCAAAATCGACCACATATGGGACACAGAAAAAACCTCCACAAATACAAAAAATAGACTTGAAAATAATCTCATGCATTTTACCAGACCACAAGTCCATAACGCTAAAACATCAACACCAGATAAGCCCTACTACCTACAAGAACACATGGGACTAACAATACACTCTTGAAAATGAATGGGTCAAGGAAGAGATAAAGTAAAAACTAAAAGCATTTCTGGAACTGAATGAAAAAATGACCAATATGCCAACACAGCGCAAACCTTGGATTACCTTTAAAAGCGTACCAAAGAGGTAAGTTTATAGCCCTTGGTGCTTACATTAGAAAAAACAGAAAGAGCACCAATGAATGATCTAACACGCAGCTAAAAACACTTGAGAAAAAAAAAAAAAAAAAAAAAAAAAAAAAAAAAAAAAAAAAAAAAAAAAAAAAAAACAAAAATCAGAGAAGAAATCAATGAAATAGAAACAAAGAAAACTAAATACAACACATTAATGAATCCACGATTGTTCATGCACAGTAATAAACAAGATAGACAGACCCTTAGCCCAGTTACCCAAAAGAAAAAAGAGAAAATCCAACTCAATACAATTCCATGACGAAAAGGGAGAAATCACAACAGATGAAGAAAACATCCAGAAACTATAAGGGAATACTTCAACAAACCTATACTCTACCAAGTTTGAAACTTAGAAGAAATGGATGGATATCTGAAATGCTGGGAATCACGAAAGCTCAGCCAAGAAGAGATCGACAGCTTAAACGACCCAAAATATATGAAGAAATGAAGATGTAAATAAGAAATCTCCCAACTAAAAGCAAAGCCCAGGCTGAGACAGATTCACGGCCGGAGTCTATACACATTCAAAAAGACCTAACAACCCTTATTAATTCAAATTTGTTTAGAAAGGATACAACAAAAGGGACTTCTCCCAAATTCCTCTTATGAAGCCACGATCACTCTATTACCAAAACCAGGCAATACAACCAAAAAGGAGAAAACTATAGCTCCCATCTCCCTAATGAACACAGCTGCCAAAATTCTAAACAGGATAATGGCAAATCACATACAGGACCCACCTCATGACCAAGTTGGATTCATACCAGAGATGCCGGGAGGTTCAACATATGAAAATAAAAAACATCATCAAGCATAATTAAATGAAACTGGAAAAGACAAAAAACCACACCAGCATCTCAGTTGATGCTGAAAAAGCATTTTGTACAAATCCAGCATCCCTTTCATGCTTAGTCCTAGAGGGAACTGGACTTTGGGAGAGATCATTCCTTAATGCCATCAAAGCCATATACAGGAAACCCACAGCCAACTCATTCTAAATGGGGACATGACAGAAAAACATTCACCTTAAAGGTAGGAACTCGCAAGATTGCCCCCTGTTACCACTCCTCTTTATTATAGTGCTTGAAACACTTTGTAGAGCAATAAGGCAAGAAAAGAAATTAAAGGAGTACTAATGGAACAAGAGGAAGTCAAGCTATCCCTATTTGCTGATGGACTGGTGTTTACCTTAGGGATGCTTAAAACTCCACCAGAAAACTCCTAGACACAATTAACAGCTTCAGCAAATGGGCCGTATTACAAAATTACAAAAAAAATCATGTAGCCTTCTTTACACCAACAACAGCAAATGAAGAAGGAATTCAAAGAGACACTCACGCTTGCCTCGAGAACAATAAAATACCTAGGACAAAACTTAACCAACGACACCAAAGATCTCTTACAACAAAAAATTTTAAACCTTAAAGAAGGAAATTGCAGAAGGCCATCAAAAGATGGAAAAAACCTCCCTTGCTCATGAATTGGGCAAAAATAAAAATAGTAAAAAATGTCCATTCTACCCAAATTCTTGTTTTACTAATGCATTCCAATAAAATCCACAAGTGTTTCTTCAAGGCTTGGAAAAAAAAGTCTTTAATTTCATTTTGAAAACCCAAAATGACCCCGAATAGCCAAAAAATCCTGAGCGAAATAGGGCAACACAGGGGGCATCTCTACACCAGACTTCCAACTATAAAAAAATCTCCAGGGCTATAGTCATAAAAAGCGCCTGGTACTGGCACAAAAATCAGACATGTAGACCAATGGAAAAATATGAAGATCCAAACTTACTTGAGCACATACAATTTTCGCCATCTCATATTTGACAAGGGTGGGCCTACGGAATATACCATGAAGAAAAGACAAGCATCTTCTACAAGCAGTTGTGCCCAAACTCACACCAGCAAAAGGCTCCCAACTCCAGGCTGGAAAGGGTCTGTATGCAATTCACGCCGATCAAATATAGTGTCCAGTCTATCTTTGCTGCAGTTTTCACCATTTCACCCCAAATCACAGCCCTTACATTTTACCCCGCCCCCTCTTCCACAAGATTGTCCCTAGGCCTTAGAAAAGGGGCACAGGTGGACAAGAAGCAGAACAATCTACTTCGTCTGGAGATGTCATTTTGGAACTTGATCAATTTGGACTGTTTTCCTTTTCATGGGCTGCTGATCGTTTTATCCACTGTGGAAAGCAGTGAGAACCCTTGGAAGACTTGGAAGAACTTGCAACTGACCTCAGCCATACCATTCCTGGGTATGTACCCTCAAGTCTCATCCCACCACAGAGTTACATGCACAGCCATGTTTATTCAGCTCTGTTCACAATAGCATTAAGGACGCTGGGAACCCCAACCCCCCAACTGTCCCTCAAACTGATGAGTGGATAGAACAAAATGTGGTACATCTACCACAATGGCGTTCTATTCAGCAGTAAAAGAAGATGGAACATCATGAGTTTTGCAGGCAAATGGCTGGAGTTAGAAGACATCATGCTGACGTGAAGTAAAACAGTCCCAGAAAAAACAAACCATGAATGACTTCCTTCATTTGGATGCTAGTGCCATTTACCTAGTAGTAAGTATTCTTGTGCAGGGCCCCTTGAACTTTTCTCCAAAGCAGTTGGAAGTGATGCATATGAAACAGCAACAAAATCCAACAACAGCAACAGGAAAAACTGCATCAAAGAACATTCTGAAATGGGGAACTTTCAAAACAGTCAAACTTTCACACGGAGGAATTTGGAACGGCACTGAAGAACAGAGATGAAAAGCTGTTTGCAGAACGCATTAGCTTGGTGGGGGGGGGACTTTTCCAGTAGCTTAGCTCGGTTTTTTTTTTTATGAGCAAAGTAAAAACATTCTCTCTAGAGAAAGAAAATGAGGAAGAAGATGGTTGCAAGTGCAAGCCGTTCTTTAGCTTTCAACGAAAATCAATTGTGTATTGTCACGGCGTTCTCTAAAGAAACAAGTAACAGAACAGGTGAATATTATACACTAGATAAATTTATTGATTTTTGCTCAACATGACCTTTAATCATAGGTGACACTTGGTAGCACCAAAGCACCCTACCGCATCTCTGCTCCCAGAACATAATCTTCCTTGCCCCCATTGTGAGAAAAAGTCCAATTTCCTCTTGGTAGTCTGGAACAATCACTCCTCCTACTACTGTTTATTCCTTACTTAGCATGTTGGCTTAAAGGCAGTAGAAACCCAAAGTGACCCGGGGGAAGTCTTATCTTCCAGTTCTATGGAACGTTTGCTGTATCTCCCTGCACAGGCACTCCCCCTCATTGGAGCCAAAACATCTAAACCAGCAGAATGCAAGGTCGTCGGGTACAGGAAGCAAAAATTTTTCACTGGGTCACTAGGGGGTGATAGTGAGTGGAATCATTCACACTTCCACCCCTTGGTTCCATGAATTCTGGCTATAGAAGAAAAAAGTACCATATACTGGACTGTGATTCAAAGCATATACTTCTTGCCGGAGAACCTTGCCCCAGCCCTCCATGGTATTCCTACCTAATTGGCACTGTAAATGTGTCTTCAAGAGGCCATTCCATTGTTCTACCAAGCCAGCTGTCTTCTGGATGGTGGGAAACATGGTAAGACCAGAGGACACCAGTCGCACTTCTTTGGCTGAAGTGAGTTCCTTTGGTCAGAAGCTATGCTGTGAGGAATACCGTGTTGGTGGATAAGGCATTCTGTCAGTCCCTGGATGGTAGTTTCGTCAGAAGCATTACGTACAGGAAAGGAAAGTCCATAACCAGAATAAGTATCTATTCTGTAAGGACAAAACCTGTCCCCTCCATGATGGACGTGGCCCAATGTAGTCAACCGGCCACCAGGTTTCTGGCTGGTCACCCCAGGGACTAGCACCATATCGGGGGGCGGGGCTCAATGTGGTCTCTGCATGTTGGCAAATCTGTGCACTTCGGCCGCAGCTGTAGCCAGATCAGTCTTGTTGAGTGGAAGTCCATGTTGTCTAGCCCATGCATAACCTCAATTTCTGCCACCATGACCACTTTGTGCAATGACAGGGATAGCAGGAAAAAGAAGCTGACTGTCCACAGAACGAATCATCCAATCTACATGATTATTAAACTCACCCTCTGCCAAGATCACCTTTCGATGAGCATTTACATGAGACACAATATCTTCACATCCATTGACCATTCAGAGAGCTCTATCCACATACTTCTTCACCAAATGTCTTTCTCACCAATTTTTCCAGTCATGTTCCTTCCAAGTCCCTGCCCATCCAGCCAAACCATTGGCTACCACCCATGAATCAGTATATAATCGACCCTCTGGCCATTTCTCCTTCAGGAAAAATGCACAACCATGCACTTGTCACTGCCTGAAGTTCTGCCACTGTGAAAGATTTCCTTCACCAGTGTCCTTAAGGGTTGTTCAGAAATATGGCTTTAATGCGCAGCTGTCCACCTCTGGTGGTGATCCTGCATAGTGTGCAGAACCATCAGTAAACCAGGCCCAGTCTTCTCTTCCTCAGGTAACTGATCATAGGGCAAACCCATGAAGCCATAGGGACATGCTTAAGCCCAGGAGGATGTAACAGGAGTGGGAACCATAGCATTTGGGCAATTCTTCATGTAAGCTTGCTTGTCCCTCAGGGCCAGCCCAGGCCCTGTCCCACATTTACCACTTCCATTGAAATGGACTGTTGCTGTGTCACACTACTTTATGGTCTGGTGCATCAGATAACACACAGCTCATGATGGGCAGCTCAGGTCACATGGTACTTGGTGGCCCATTGTCAAGCATTCAGTTTCCACTAAGCCCAATCAGCAGGTTAAGAGCTTCTCTCAAAAGGAGAATAGTTGTGAGATAAGTGGCTTAAGGTAGAGCCTTGCTCCAAAAATCCTAAGGGCCTCCCTGTGATTCCCCTAAGGAGCTGCCCACTCCAGACATGCATCTCTATCTGCCACTGACACCTCAATGCACCATGGTCTGCTGGATCATATTGACCCATGGGCAGAGTCAGCTGCACTGCAGCCTGACTCTTGAAGAGCCTTTTCCTGTTCCAAAGCCCACTGCAAAGTTTGCTGCCTTCCTAGTCACCTGGTATATGGGTCTTAGTAACACAACCAGATGGAGAATGTGCTGCCTCCAGAACTCAAAAAGAGCCGCACCAAACATTTATGCTTCTTTTTGGTGGAGGGAGGGGTCAGGTTGCAACAACTTATTCTTTACTCTAGAAGTAATGTCTCTGCATGCTCCACACACTGAACTCCTAGAAACTTAACCAAGGTAGATGGCCCTTGAAATTTAATTGGATTTATTTCCCATCTATCTATGCGGTCATATGCTTACCAACAAGTCTAGACTAACTGCTACCTCCTGTTCAGGGTCCAATCAGCATTAACATCATCAATATAGTGGGACCAGTGTGATATTTTGTACAAGAGTCAGAAGATTGAGAACCTTTCTAACTAAATTATGGCACAAGGCTAGAGAATTAACATACCCTTGAAGTAAGACCGTAAAGGCTTAAAGGTATAGTTGCCCCTG